>JAJHZJ010000248.1:0-537500 GCA_023548195.1 Bettongia penicillata ogilbyi | reverse complement strand
CAGCCACCTTCATGGCCATTGGAACAAATTGTTCTCATGTGCCCATTCTTCCTTGGGGGAAACTCTTCCCCCAAGCTTGGGGAAGACAACCCCCTAACTAACCCGAACTGCTTCCCTGTCAGCTAACCTCAACTTGATTTAGTCTTTCTGGTGAGATGGTTTTACCAGGGTGTGGCTGCTGTGTTTGCTATAGCTTCTTGGAGCCACAGGTGAGAGTTGGGTGAATTAGGTGGAAACCCCTGAAAAGGGGTTGGGACAAGCCCTCATACCAGAGATGCCGGTTCTCCTAAACACCCCACGGACCCTAGGGGGTGGCTAAATAGAATCACTGTGAAAGTAGACCCAGTTACAAAAGACCTTTTGAACTGCAGAATGCTACATGAATATTGATTACTAGCATCAGCCATGATAAACTCCAAAAATAAAAGTTCATTCTCTGATGCTGAGTGAAGTGAGCAGAATCAGGAGAATATCGTACACAGTAACAGCAACATTGTGCGATGACTTATTTTGATAGATCTGAGACAGTTGCAAGGGACACATGATGGAAAATGTGATCAACATCCAAAGAAAGAACTTGGAGTCTGAATGCAGATCCAAGTGTGCTATTTTTACTTCTTTGTTATTTTTTCTTTCTCACGGTTTTTCCATTTTGTTCTGATTCTTCTTTCACAACATAACTAACGTGGAAATATGTTTAATATAATTGTACATGTAAAGCCTGTATCAGATTACATGCTATCTTGGGGAGGGGGGGGGAAGGGAAAAATTGAGAACTCAAAATTTTATAAAAGTGAATGTTGAAAACTAAAAATAAAGAAACAAATTAAAAGTTCATTCTCTTTAGGTGTTGGGGCTAAATCCTCATACCCCAAAGTCATCCTGCTCATTAGATTCACCCCAGCATCCATCCAAAACCAAAGAAAAACCCTTGATTCCAATTCTTTCCTCCTTCCAGTCATGAAATGAGAATGTTGACATTCTAATTTTCTTTGCATAAAATGATGAGGTTGAACTAGATACTTTCTCAGCACAGTTCTGGGCACAAAGTGGAAGCTTAATAAATGCTTGTTGACTGAGCAAAATTCCCTCCTGGCTCTGACTCCTCTATTCGCTCTTTTCTGTAAATCAGTCACTTGCCAAATTCCTTCTTGGATCCTACCTTCCACATTAGACAAGCTAGCAAGGATTTTTTGTTTTGTTTTGTTTTTTCAGTGAGTATAATTCTGGATGAGCCATCTAATCTCTCTAAGTCTTAAATTTCTTCATCCACATGATGAGAGAATTGGGCTTAATGATAGCTTCCCACTTTCTTCTAAATAGAACCACTTTTCTCTCATCTTTTTTTTAATAGTTTTATTTAGGCTTAAGAGGCTTAAATATAAGCATTCAAGAAGTAATGAGATCATAGACTTTTTTAACTGACACCTTAATAGGTCAACTAGCCCAACTCCCTTATTTTCCAGATGAGGAAACTGAGGCCCAGAGAGATAAAACGATTGTCCAAAGTCACATGGGTGACAAGTGACAAAGGCAGCATTTGAATGTAGGTCTTCTGACTGCAAAGACAGAGAGAGCCCCATCCACTGTACCATGCTGCCTCCTACTTGGGGAAAGAGGACTGAAGGGTAAAGAGAGGAAAAAGATGTTCATGTTGTTCAGTCATGCCTGACTCTTCATGACGCCATTTCTGGTTTTCTTGGCAGATATACTGAAGTGGTTTGCCATTTTCTTCTCCAGCTCATTTGACAGAAGAATAAACTGAGGCAAATAGGGTTTAGTGACTTGCCCAAGGTCACAGAGCTAGTAAAGTGTCTGAGGCCAGATCTGAAGTCAAGACTTCAGACTGAGTTCTAGCCAATGCTCCACCTAACTACCCCCCACCCCTAAAAAGGAAGGTAGTTGTGTTCTACTTATTTCAAAGTGCTCCAACATTCTGACATTCAAGTGTACTAGGCCTAAGTCATCTGGATTTCATTATTATTATCAAGGATTTATTGAGAGCTGACAGGATGCATGGCAATCTACCAGGGTATATTATATGACTTCCATGTTCACAGCAGATACTATCAGAGAGTTGTAATCTGGTAAGGAGTTTATAATTTATTTTAAAAAAAACTTCTGGTATGAAAGTTTACATCTTTTGTATTTTTCTTGCATCATCAGCTAAAATCGAGGAAAAAAACCCAAACAAACTTATTTTCACCCTGACCCTGCCAAAGTACTTGTCACTTAGCAAGCCCCAAGAACCAGGCATTTCCTCCCCACTCCAGTTTTCATGACATGGTAAATAGGTCCTATTGCAGATAGGTCTAGTGATTTTAGTTAAGGTCACTAACAGAGTAGGGTTAATATAAACATTAATAAATAATTTGTCTGATTTTGACCTACATTTAAACTTAACTAATATTAATCTTCAAAATCACATAAGCAAAATCAGAAATTCTTTTGAAGGAGTCCCATTTCACTTTCCATCATCCTCACTCATGCCAAAGGTTTTGGGAGGATGACTTCGGTTTTGGGTTTTATTTTTTAAATAGTTGCCCATGTCTGATTCCTTCATCGAATCAGCCACTCTTTAACCTAGATATTGACAGGATAAGATCCTAAGTGAGTTAAAGTTCCCACACCTAAAAAAATAGAATGAAACTTCAATGCTTAGGTTTTTCTTTATCCAGGTGTTTCAACTTTAAAAAAAATTAACTGTCAACAATATAAATTTCTAACCCAAATCTCTGTACAAGATGCCACATTTTTACATGTAAACTATTTCTGTGCAATTCATAGTCACTACTTCTAAGATGTAAGGGGCCTTTAAGACCATGTACAGCAGGGGTTCTTAACTTATTTGTGTCAATGGGCTCCTTTAGCAGTTTTGGGGAAGCCTATGGACCCCTTTTCAATACAATGTTTTTAAATACATAAAATATATAGGATTACAAAGGAAACGAATTATACTGAAATAGTCATCAAAAATTTCTAACGATCAATCAATAAACACTTATTAAGCATCTACCATGTGTCGGACACCATGCTAAGTGCTATAATTCAAAAGGAGGTAAAGGACAGTCTCTACCCTCAAGGTTATAACCTAATGGAAGACATTCACAGATCCCAGATTAAGAACCCTTGATCACCTTGAATATGAACAGTATTCCTTTCCATGAGGAAACAGAGGCCCAAGGAAGTGTGCGATGTGCCCAAAGCCACTCATCTAGTCACATCAAATCTGGGACGATAAATCAAGACCCTCAACCCAATGTTGATTCTACTGCCTGGAGTATGATGATCAATGGGGAAATGGCCTCTATTGCTATGGTTTTTTAACTATAGTCTTGAAGAATGACTCTACCCAGGCAAGATACAAGCAAAGATTAGTGGGATTATTTTGAAACAACTAATTACATTAATTTCCCTTTTCTCTCCCACTCAGAAAAAGAGAAAAGGAGAAGCATAAACACTCCCAGTGGACAATCAAACCAGCCTCAATTATATGTGACCTTGAAGTGTTACTGGATTTATGACTTTTAAACAAGAACATAATCCCTAATATTGCTTCTTCCTGTAGCATCCTCCCAAAAGTTGGAAGCCAACGTAATAAGCTCAGTCTGCCAAGATACTCAGTCTGTTTCACCACTGATGGTGACTATGTAGAATCCTTGAACTGTAAGCTGAATATGGGACCTCATAAGTTACAGCAAAATAGTCATAGATTTTGAGTTGGAATGGAATGAATAAAGCATTTATTAAGTGCTTAAAGGCAGCTAGGTGGCCCCAGTGGATTGAGTGTTCGGCCTGAGTCAGGAAGACTCATCTTCTTGAGTTCAAATCTGGCTTCAGACATTTACTACCTGTGTGACCCTGGGCAAGTCACTTAACCCTGTCTGCCTCAGTTTTCTCATCTATAATGAGCTGGAGAGGGAAACAGCAAACCACTCCAGTATCATTGCCAGGAAAATCCCAAATGGGGCCATGAGGAATCAGACACAACTGAAATGACTTAACAACAATATTTAGGAAGTATTTTCTTACATCAAACCACAATCTGCCTCCTAAAAAAATGTGCCTGCTACTCCTGCCCTCTGAGTCCAAGCAGAATAAGTCTTAATCCTTCTTTAGCACAGACCTTCAAATGCATGAAGGTAGCTCATATTTTCCTTCCTAGAGGCAATTAGGTAACAGTCAGTCAGTCAATAAACATTTTTTAAGCACCTCCTAAGTGCCAAGTGCAGTGTTAACAATACAGTAGCACAGTGGCTAAAACTAAGCCTGGAGTTGGAAAGGCCAAAATTCAAATACGGCCTTACACACTTACTAACTGTGTAGCCCTGACCAAATCACTTAAGTTCTGTTTGCCTTAATTTTCTCAACTGTAAAATGGAGAAAATAACAGTGCCTACAACCTCTTAGGATTGTTGTTAAGTATCAATGGTTAGAGAATCAAATGAGATAATATTTGTCTGGCACTTAGCAGAGTGGCCGGTACTTCTTTTTTCCTTCCTTCATTCTGTCTCCTACCCCAGCCCACCCCCACTCCTGAAACACACATACACATACACACACACACACACACACACACACACACACATCCTCAAGTCTTACTTTTTCAGGTTAAATACTCATTTCAACCAGTCCTTGTATGATATGGGTTTGAGGCTTGTCATTCTGTGGTCCCCCTCTAGTAGACTTCTTCTCAATGTTTCTTAAAGTTTAGTACCCCAAACTATACACCCAATTCCAGAGTATAATGAAACACACTATTCCTTTTGTATACTATACTAGGTATGGAATCAATGATACTTCTACAAATTAGCCATTTTATTAGACTATTTTATAGTCAGCTCTCCCCCATTATGTATTTTGTGCCATTGGTTTCTCTGAACCTAAATGCAAGAATTGCCATTTATTTCCTCTTCAATTTCATCATGTTGGTGCTAGTCAATGAAGAGCATTCACTCAGTCCTAGAACGGTTACTAGATGGGGCCACTAGATGGTGATGGTGCTTCTTTCCATATTCAAAACATTTTTTTTTTAAGGGTTAATACAGTATCAGATACAAGGGACCTTCCCAGTCTTTGTCCTCTTATACTAAAGTGGTGCTTGAAAACATAGTAGGATAAAGTGTTACTTCTTAACCCAACCGAATGCTTTATTAAGACAACACAACTTGTACTTCACTATAAATAACAGCATATATGTGTTTGCATACATATATGTGTACATACTATACTTTACAGGTTACAAAGAACTATTTTATTGGAACTCTATGAAGTAGGTAGCATAAGAATTATTAATATTTCCATTTCATATAAGAAGAAACCTTCAATAAATTATTTAACTTCCATGAGTCTCAATCATCAGCTCTCCCAAGCCATCTTTGTTTTACAGATGAGGAAGGAGACCCTGAAAAGTTACCTGATTTATACTAGTCCAGCAACCTTAGACAAGTCCATTCTGACCCTGGACAGGTCAATTAATATCTCTGGGATTTAACTTCCTCAACTATAAAACAAAGGAGTTTAAACTAAATTCTCCCTATAATACCTTCTAACTCTAAATCCTGTGATTCATGAGACCAGTAAATGGGAAGCAACCAAAGCTTTAACCTTAGGTCTCCAGACTCTAAATCCAGTGTTTCTTCCATTGAACCACATTGTGTTTAATTATAGAGATCTCATGAAGAGAAAATCATCCAGGTGATAGTGGGAAAATATGCATCCAAAGACCTGAATTCTAATCTCATTTATAATTTGCTATCCACGTGACTTCCTTGCAATTCAGCTTCCTCATCTGAAAAAATGGAGACAACAATAATGAAAAAATGATTACAATTGATATGTATGCTCTCCTAAAAGTCCTGCCCATAGCACAGAATTGTAATAAGGATTAGGTCAGATAAATGTTTGGTGAATTAAAATGTCTATCAAGCACCTATTCTATATGTAAAAGGCACTGGGGGAATGACAAATCCTTAAAATTTGCATTTACTTATTTGTGGCTGTTTGTCCTTCCTTTACAAACAGACCCAAGGACATCAACGGGTGATGTCAAGAGGATCAGTGATCTCATTGGGTGATGTCTTGACTAGTGGAGGAATGGGTTTTAATTGAGACAGAGTTACACAAAGTCATCAACCTCAGTCTCTCCTCTAGAGTCATAGAAGTCCAGTGACAAGACAAAAGGAAAGATGAGTGGTGATAACCCAGGATGCAGAGAATAACCTTGGCCTCTTCAATGTCTGACCAAGCTCTAAGCACTCCACAGCTCCTACTTCAGCTGCCTTCATGGCCTTTGGATCGACCCATTCTACCAGAGAAAGTCTTCACATGTTTGGACAAACATTCTCCCTCCTCACATATGGGTTTGTGGCCCATTAGTTCCCCTCAACCTGATTTAGTTCATCTTCTGGTTTTACTTGTGTGTGGATGCTATGTCTACTACAGCTTCTTAGAGCCACAGGTGAGAGCTGAGTGCCAGGTGGACACCAAAAGTGCACAAGCAGTCCTAAAAAGGGCTCAGGGTCTGCCCTCACACCAGAGGCCTTAGTCCTCCCTGAACACTCTGTACACCCTACCTGAACTACTAAGGCTCTCCTTGGCTCCCCTCTTGGCTCCATCTCTTCTTTTAGACTTTTCTGAACTTCTCTCTCTTGCCCCAGGAACCTCGTCATAGGGTAATCTCATCATCCTGCAAGATCCAATCAGCCTTGATACTCATACCTCATCAGTACCTGCTGCCCCTCTGATTTGGATGATGGAGCCACGAACTCCAAAGCCCACATTTAAGGAGTCATCTAGGGCCAGACATCTCATTTCTCACCTTTCAGTACTTTTTTGGACTTCATCCCTACCTTTTCCTTTACTCCTCTCCCCACTTTCAGCATTCTTTGGTGTACAGTCTTCCTCCATTAGAATATAAGCCCCCTGAGGACAGGGATTGCCTTAATTTTTTGTGTTTTTATTCCCAGTGCTTAGCATAATGCCTAGCACATAGTAGCCTTAATATATGTTATAGTCTTATTTTAGACAGCTAAGTGGAATAATGGACAGAGCTCTAGACCTGGAGGCAGAAAGATTGGAGTTCAAATCCAGTCTCAGATTAGATAAACCCTGGGCAAGTAAGTCACTTATACTGTTTGTTTCAGTTTCCTCAAGTACAAAATGGGGATCACAATAGCACCCACCTTCCAGGGTAGTTGTAAAGTTCAAATGAGGTGACAGATATAAAGTGACTGGCACAGTTTCTGGCACATAGTAGTATATTATTATTATTAATTATTAACTGACTCTACCAGATCTGTGCTCACCCCTGTCAGCGCTCCCTCAGGTTACCAGTGAGAGAGCAACTTGAACCAAGTATGAAGTAAGCCTTAGACTCCAATACTCCCTACGATCTTCACTCCACTCCTAAATTTACCTACTTTTACTAAACCACTAGGGCAGTGATGTGGGACAGCAGACAAAGTGTCAGGCTTGGCGTCAAGAAGACGAGTTCAAATCTAACCTCAAGTCATAGAACTGTTTGCCTCAGTTTCATCATCTGTCAAATGAGTTGGAGAAGGAAATGGCAAACCACTCCAGTATCTCTGCTAAGAAAACCCCCAATAGGGTCATGGAGAGTCTGAAATGACAATACAGCACCTAAACCATTAAGAGAGCTATGAGCAGAAAAGGGAAAAATCGAAACTAGATCCTGTCTCTTCCATTGAGTGCTCTCCACAATCTAATCCTGGATGGAATTTACTCAACACCTTCTTGTTTTATAACCTCTAGACTACTTACCTGAATGTTACTGAACACGAATCAAATATAATAACAGAACTTCCTCTACAGAGTGTAACTGATGCAAAGGAAACAATGAATTCAAAAAGTGGACTCCTCACTCAGGAGGTACTGGGAAGCTACCGACTTTCCTCACCAAATCTTGTCTTACTCCTCCAAAAACTCCACCCACACTCTAGATAGAAGTTCATTTATTAGACTGATGAAAAACAACCACCAAAGTAGAATGAACTCTTTCAAGACTTCCCTAAAAGGAAAAAATAAAATGGTCATTGCATTGGTTTCAAAGATCTCCCTCATATGCTGCTTACAGAGTAAATAGAGGAAGTTGAAATATCCCCAGAGCAAGTAATTGTGAAGAGACAGATACTAGCTTTTTATAACCCCAAAAGCAATATTTGCTAAGGATGATACAGTCTGCATAAAATCCACTTACACATAATTAAGACAACTATGAAAGGACATACCCTGAAACAGAACTCCAGAGTATAAAGCTAAAAATATAAGGTTAATGTCAAATTCAGAATCTTGAATTTTACTGATTATGATTTAATACATAAAACTTAAAGAAAGATAACACTTCCAAGAACAATATATAGACTAGCCTTGGGCCTCAAGCCAACTAAATGAGATCACTGTCTTTTAAATGCAATTTCTAACAAAGGTCTTTAAAAATTTTATAGAATTTAAGGACCATTTAGTTCAACGTTCCTATTACAGATGAAGACTTGAGGTCCTGAGAAGAAAGAGATTTGTCTACACAGTTAATTAATGGCAGAGTCAAGATTGTAGCCCAGATTTTCTGACCCTCTTCACAATATCATATACAAGAGAACAGATGTGACTCAATAAATCAAAGCAATCTCAACCTAAATTTCTAAGAAAAGTACAGTATCCAGCAAACAGTAGGCACTTAATAAAACTTTATTGACTGACTACTTACTTAATGACTGAGATCAGGTATTCTTTATCTAGCACCAATGAACTTATTTTTTAAAAAATTTTGATGACTACATTTCAGTATGATTTTATCCCTGTGTATTTTATGTAATACACTTAAAAACATTATCCTGAGAAAAGGGTCGTACATTTTGCCAGACATTCAAGACACAAAAAAGGCTAAAAATGCCTGTTTTCTTGAAAGACTTACATGAACTAATGTAAAGTGAGCAGAACTAGTAAACACTGTATACAGTAACAGCAATATGGTATGATCAACTGTAAATGACACATATTCTCAGCAATGCAATCCTGTTTTCTTGAAAGACTTACGTGAACTAATGTAAAGTGAGCAGAACTAGTAAAACACTGTATACAGTAACAGCAATATGGTATGATCAACTGTAAATGACACATTCTCAGCAATGCAATCAACCAAGACAATTCCAAAGGACTCATAATGAAAAATGCTATCCACCTCCAGGGAAAGAAATGATGGGGCTTAAATGTAGATCAACACATACTACCACGTTTCACTATATTTTTTCATGGTGTTTTGAAGGGGAAGGAAGGATTGTGTCTTCTTTCACATGACTAATATGGAAATAAATGTTGCATGATTGAACATATATAGCTGTATCAAATTGCTTCCTGTCGCAGGGAGGGGGGGAAGAAAGGAAGGAGCCAAAGAATATGGAGCTAAATTTTTTAAAACTTTTTTTAAATTTAAAATTTTTAATTTTTTTTAAAAATTAAAAATGAATGTTAAAACTGTTTTTATATTTAATTGGAAAAACTTTTATTAAAGTTTAAAAAAACAAAAGAACCCATTCCTCTCCATCTGCAGCTCTGCCTGGTTTCAACTCCATGGAACAAGATGGCCCTGGTGCTCCTCCCACTCCACCTTACAAGTGAAAAAGAAGTATTTTTTAACCAAATAACATTTTTGCATATATGAAAATGTTCTTGCTTTCAATAATCTCCTTGTAATGGGATTACTGGGAATGCCTTTTTATACTGTAGATAATTTGCCATTTTTAAATTTATCATGGCATATGGTGTTTATAACTTTTTAAACCTATTTTCTACCACATTGATATTGAGTGCTCCCAGCATTTTTAATCGAATTGTTCGTATTTATATGGTACTTCTAAGTTTTGCAACATGTTTTACAAATATTATCTCATTTTATTCTGGAAGGTGGGTGCTCTAATTATTCCCATTTTGCAGATGAGGGGACTCAGGCTAACAGAGTTTGGGTACTTTGCCCAGGGTCACACCATCTTGTCACTGAAGCAGATGAAAAAACCTTTTATCATCAGGAAGGGAGATATAAGTGCAGGAGAGATGATATAAGTGGGCTCTCATGTAGAAAAAAAGTTAAAATATAACTGTAGAGAATTAAAAAGGGAGGCAGGGCTGTGAAAGAGGAGAGAAGGTCTAGCAAAGGTTATGCATCAGAAGACATGACATCACCCCGTTCCCCATTTCCTCTCCATGAGTTCAGTCTGTCAAGTCAGCACACTGACTTTTTTTAAACATCTACTATGTGCCAGGCCCATGTGAAGCTCTGAAGACACAGGAAAAGGTAAAAAACAGTCAGCTTTCATGGAATTCACAGTCTAACGGGGGGAGACAACACAAACAGCTATGTATGAACAAGATTTATAATGAAATTAATATTTTTCAACGAAAATGCCCAGAGTTTGGAGACAAAGTTCTTGTCTGAGGAACAGCAAAAGGTCAGCGTCACTGGATTCCAAAACAAGGGAAGTATGGTATAAGAAGATTGGAAAGATGGGGGAAGGGGCAAGTCACAAAGAGCTCTGAATGCCAGAGGATTTTATATTTGCTCCTAAAGGGGACAGGGTAGGCAATTTCACTAGCCTAGATCATGCTCTATGGTAGGGAAGAACTTTTAGCTAAGAATCAAAAGAACCTAAGTTCACGTTTTATCTTAGTTATATGGTGTACACTGCCTAAAACTCAGTTTCCTCACTTTTACAACCTGGTAATAACGTTATCTATTCAGGTTGCTTTACAGATTTGTGAGGCTCAGCTAGAATGGGACTAGGGCTGTGATTTCATCTATATGAGAAATTCCTTGTACCAATACCTATCAATTCCTTTTCTTCTTAGACAGACGCCTCAGACACTGAGGCATTTGGCAGCTTGCCAAGGGGTCACATAATTGGTATATGTCCGAAGGAGAACTTGAACCCAGGTCTCCTTGATTCACCTGCACTGTGTCCATCTCTCCATGCCTCTGATGTCTCAGATGAAGCCATTCATGGAGAAGCTTTGTAACTGTGGTTGTCATCCAGTCACGTTCAGCTTGTTCATCACTCCATTTGGGGTTTCTTAGCAGACATACTGGAGTGACTTGCCACCTGCTTCCCCAGGTCATTTGACAGATGAAGAAACTGAGGCCAACAGGGTGAAGTGACTTGCTTAGGGTCACACAGCTACTAAGTGCCTGAGGCCAGATTTGAACTCAGGAAGAGAAGTCTTCCTGACTCTAGGTCTAGTGCTGTATTCATGGTGTCACCTTTGTAATCAGTGTTCTACAGATGTCCAGTAATATTACTATTAACAATATTAGGCTTTACCATATCAGCAATCTAGAAGGTACTCCATCATATGGTAGAATATGAGAATAAGGGTACACAAGAATTAAACTGACTCCATGTGGAAGGTCTGAAGAGACAATGATCAATACCATTATAAACCCTTTCATATAGTGGCATATAGTGCATAGTGCTGGACTGGGAGTCACAGAGACAAAGGTTTAAATGCTGGGTGACCCAGGGAAAATCGCTTAACTTCTCTGTGCCTCAATTTACCCATCTGTAAAAGGAAGATGATAATAACTGTGAAGAGAGAAAACATGGCATAGCAGAGAGAGGGCCTGGTCTTCGAACACAGAAGACAGTTTCCAGTCCCTGTCTCTGACATCTACGAACTGTGATTTTGGCCAAGCCACTGCGCCGCAGGCAACACTTTAGAACTAAAGCTTTATTTGAGTTGCTGAGGGCTTTTTGAAGGGATCTTCTACACCAAAGATCCCCATCCTACCCTCCTCCCCAAAATACTCCTAATAGTATTCTCACAGAGTTGTATGAATATTTATAAAACTCTTTGCAAATTTCAAAATATCCTGAAAATAAAAGAAATCAATAAAATTGAAAACAAAAAATACTGAATAGATATATCTAGAAGCTGTTTTTGGAAAGAAAAAACCCAATAATAATTAATAATAGCTATTGGTTAAAAAGAAGATGAAAAACAAATCAATGTGATGAAAAATGAAATATGAAACGAAGTATGAAAAGTGAAAAAGAATCGGCAAGAATGAAGAATATGGGATATTACAAAAACCTATCTTACACCCAACTATATGCCAATAAACTCAGCAACTTAAATGAAATAAGTATTATAAAAATATAAGATACCCATATTAACAAAACAAGGAAAAACAATTTAAACCACTCCAATTCAAAGCAAAACTAAGTTTAAAGATTTGGACTTTTACATGTGCATGTGTGGCACAGGCAAAAACATACAGTTAGCTAATACCCTTCAGGAACTGAATTCCTCATTCATCATTTCTTACTGCCCAGTAATATTCCATCACCTTGATATTTTTTGCTCTTGATCTAATAGGATGTGTAACCAATGGTTGCTGACTTCTTAGTAACTGAATATCAAAAGTAACATACATTGAGAGCCTGGTAGAGTGTTAAAATTCTACTGGTATTTGCTTTTCTTCCATAAGGCATTTTTAAGTATAGTGTTCTTTTTAAGTCGTAGTACAGTCCCTTTGAGAAAGGGATTTCAATTAATTAACAGTAGGATGGAGACCAGTAAATTACTGATGGACCGCCATATAATATATCTTTGCATCATTGGCCCTCACTATGTCTCTGGGACTATTTTTTAAGTCATCACTTGACTATATAAAAGACAACCTCAGGGCTACACACAGAATATGCTGTCTTTCTGTTTTATTTTTAGTTTGCTCTCAATCCTCTATTGACTATAAAGAAAGCAACAGGTTACTAATGATATAACCAATTCCCAGATGAGACCGTGTTTGTAAAGTGCATTGTAAACCTTAAAACACAAGATAAGTGCTAGCTTTCACTACTGTCAATTATCCATATGCAGTTTAGCCAATTTGCAGATTATCTTCTGCTAATGCTCTGCTCTCACTGGGTTCTTTCAAACACAGCATATGGTCTCGGCCATTTCTTCCTGGTAGTCACCATGGGCTCAAAGATGCTTAACAAATATTCTGAGTCAGCAGCTCTCACACTGGGAAGTTCAGGATTCCTTTAGGGTTAAGGTTAGGGTTTCCTAACCATTCCATTCCATTCTTAAAAAATCAATGATGACCCCTTAAAGGGCTTTTGATTATATGGGTTACAGCTATTGGATACTTATTGTATTTGAAATTAAAACATCAGTGTTATTATGAAAAGTTTTGACCTTGGGACCCCTTGAAAAGGTTTTAGGGAGCAAACTTTAAGAACAACTTTTCTAAGTAAACCAGTAAGTCTATTGCAAGTATATGTGTGTATGGGTAGTTATTATAAGATGCATTTCAAAACTAAACTGAAATTATTATTTTTTTAGTTATCTATTAATTTGTGGTGATCTTTGGCTACTGCTGCCTTCCACTTACACATATAATTGTCATCTCTACAGACTAGTGCAATTCAGATGGTCAGATAAATCCTAGCTAAATAGAGAGTACTCAAGACTTTGTGCAATAAAATATTAGATGAAAACACATAAGAGGTCCAAAATATATGTCATATAAGTGACAAAAGATACTATGGAGAAATCTGGCAAAAGTCTTTAAATTTGTGCATAGCTTTACAAAACACTTTGGCAGATAGCATTTCATTTGAACTTCACAACCCTTTGGGGAAAGCAGGGAAGGCTTTATTGTCCTCATTTTACAAATAAGGAAACTGAGATACAAAGCAGATTTATGACTTGCCATAAATTGATAGATCTGTCCTCTCTTCCCTCTCTCTCACACTCACATACACATGTGTATGCACGTGCGCGCACACACACACACACACACACACACACACGTCCTGTCTTTGAATCCTGTTTCTACTACATCACAGATATTAAACTCATTAAACTCAAAGTCCTAGGCCAGCAACATCCCAAGTTCCACCTGAAATAGATTGAAAGTTAGCAATTTTTTAACAAAAAAAATAAAAATACATCACTTGTTGCCTTTCATTCATTTTAGTCATGTCCAACTCTTTGTGACCCCACTTGGGATTTTCTTGGCAAAGATATTGGAGAGGTTTCCTGTTTCTATTTGCAGCTCATTTTACAAATGAGGAACTGAGGTAAACAGGGTTAAGTGACTTGCTCAAGGACACACAGCTAGTACAGTGTCTGAGGCCAGATTTGAATTTAGGAAATCTTCCTGACTCTAGGCCTGGTGCTCTGGACACTGTGCCACCTCGCTCCCCTACAATAAAACACAAGTAATGTTAATTTGTAGTTTTCCAAATCTGCATGTGGCCCTTGACACCACTGCTCTAAGCTATACCCTGCAAGTGTATAGGTGTAATTATTATGCAAGTGGATAAGTTTCATCCATAGGAGATATCCATCACTTCTATGCTTAAAATTAGGAAGGAAGAGAGGAAGAGAGAAAGAGAGAGACAGAGACAGAGAGATAGAGAGAGAGAGAGAGAGAGAGACAGACAGACAGACAGACAGAGACAGAGAGAGAGAGAGAAACTCAAGACTCTCAGCACAAAACTATTTTCTCTGACCTTCTGTGATCTTAGAGATGACCCAAAAAAACCCTCAAAATTTTTAAAAGTATATTTTTATGTATTTTTCAACTAGAGAGAAACAGTGAAAAGTAGTCAACATTCTCAAGGTTGTACCTGCCAATCAATAACTGTTTTTAAAGCGCTGGTTCTCCTTTAATTTGAAAATAAACAGTTTAAATGCCTGAAGTTCAGGGTATTATAGTCACCCTTCAACAAGGAAAAGAGATGCCTATAAGAACTGGAATGCCAGCCTGTATTATGATATTTAATTAGAAGAGAAAAGGATTCTGTAATTATGCTCCTTTACATGACGGAAATGCAAAATGAAGAGTTTAAATGAAGTGATATGACAGGTTCTAAAGAGCAAAGAAATCTTTCTCCTGGAGACTTGTGATTACTTGTGTTGAGTAGCCCAGAAATAGACTAAAGGCTCAGCCAATCAGCTCTTAAGACAAACAAACCTATCAGGGACAGACAAACCAAAAACCAAGAAAACAAGGAGCCTAAATATTTTTTTTTACAAATGTAAAAACATCTTTAGAGGAAGCTACTCACCTCAGGTTCCTGATACTAAAGAAATGTATAGCTTCACCATTCTAAAAAAAACAATAAGCATAAGAATTTCTGCTTTTTAGTAAGTACACGTAGAGTAACACCAAATGCAACATTTGTCAGGAGTCTAGCTACACAACAGAGGGCGTGCAGGCCACCTTCCATTTATCTGCCTTCCCGAACACTGCCATACACACCACCATGACCCTAGGACCGAAGGAAAGGTTTCCTTTTCCTATAGAAATCATTAGTTACAGGCATATGTGTGTGTGTACACAAACACACGTGCGCATGTACATAGGTGTTTTCAGGAAGAAAAAATAGAAGATATCATGGCTAATAGCTGGCTGTTGTCTCCAGATTAAAAATTTAGACAAGAAAAAATTTATTATCTCTACTAGAACTCAAAGCATAAATTTCAAAGCATAAATTCCAGTTATAAGATTTAAGAGACTTTGTCTTCTAGCATATTATGCTTCTCAGTTCAAAGCAGCAAATGCAAGACTCTACTTAGACCTTACCTGAATTTATCTCTTACTCTTTAACCATTCCCTTTTCTACTTTTCTAGTCTCCAAAAAGGGAAGTAGCAAGCATATGGAAGAAAAACTTGAATTCTAAAACACTCTTGTGAATCCTCAGATCTGGGCATTATGTGGATAAGAAAGAGTAAGTGATGAGGAAGGACAGTACATACACAAGTTGTGATGGGAGATTAGGGATCCTGTGATTGGATAAGTATAGGGCATTTCCTAGTAAGGTAATTGTCATGACCAATACCTACTCTGAAACTTTATAAACAGCCTTAGAGGGTTGTCAGGGGTCATTAAGAAGTGACTGGCTCAGGGACATATTGCCAATAAATATCTGGCTTCAATATGATCTTGGGCAAGACCCTTAACCCGGATTGCCTCAGTTTCCTTATCTGCAAAATGACCTGGAGAAGGAAATGGTCACTCCAGTATCTTTGCCAAGAAAACACCAGAGTCATGAAGAGTCAGACATGCAGCAATCAAAGGCTGAAGAGTATTTCAGGCATAGCGAAAGGGCTGGTGAAAATATTGGTTGTCAAGATATCGTGTCTTGTTGGAGGAACACAAAGAGACTATATCACTGGATGATGGCTGATGGGAGCTGTGGGTAGATATAAGAAGAGTGGAAAGGAACAGGGGCACAGGTTATGAAGGACTCTGAATTCTAACCAGAGAATTTTACATGATTCTGGAGGTGATAGGGAACCAGTGGAGTTTTGGTATGTGTGTGTTCACCCTTTGTTGCCGAAGAAGACCATGCCATGAGAGAAATAATGACATGACTTGCACTTGACTTCACTTATTTATTTATTTTTTGAGTGAGGGAGCTGTACAGGTCACCAGCCTCACTTCTCCTCCAGAGCCATCTGAATCCAATGACCAAATGACAGATCAGGATGACTGGAGATGACCCAGGATGAGGCAATTGGGGTTAAGTGATTTGCTCAAGGTCACACAGCTACTAAGTGTCAAGTGTCTGAGGTAATATTTGAACTCAGGTCCTCCTGACTCCTATACTGGTACTCTATCCACTGCACCACCTAGATGCTCCTGGAGTTTAAGTAAGAGGTAGTGGGAATGGTCAGATTCATACTTCAAGCAGATCATCGGCTGATGAGTGGGCAATGGAATAAAGTGGAGAAACACTTGTGCCTTTCCATTTTCTTCTCTGTGACATTTATCCTTTTTAGTTCAAAGGGAGTAGTGCTGACATACAGCAAAACCACTAAATAAAATGCTTCTAATTTCCCCAAAACAAAACAGCCTGCTTTTCCCCTCTTTGACTCTAGGTCCAACTCACTATCCACTGGCATTGTCTGCCTAAGACACGTGCTTTTGGACAAGCTCTATAGTACTCCATCCAAAGCATGTTAAGCCTGGGTAAAAGGTGATTTTTTTCCATTTGGTGTTTTCCATGTAGATGGACAGACCAAACTCCTTAGAGTGATTACAGATCTCTTCCAGCCATCTCTGCAATGTTGTGTGGCTTGATGACAGCAGGACAATATTATCTACTGAGAGGGATGGCTGCAGGACCCCATCATTCACAGAGAAGCTTCCTTGGCTAGGGTTCTGTGCTGTATCTCTTCCGTCACAGCAAAGAATTTTAGCAAGCAAAGATCTATTTCCTTGTTTTATGCCTCACATAATTATTAGAAGAGAGCACTCAACAGGGTTATTTCTGTTATTATGTCTTCCAAGGAATCTTAAGTGATCTTCATACATTCATGGGAAACATTAAGGAGACCATAAGATGGCACTTTATTCTACTCAATTTTTTTTTCCATAATCTACTAACAATAAGTACAATGTGTAGTTTTTACATCTTTTACCCACTTGTAAGATGGTAAACAGGCAACTAGGTAACTCATTAGATAGAGTGCAAAGCCTGGAGTCAGGAAGACTCATTTCCTGAGTTCAAATCTGGCCTCAGACACTTACTAGCTGTGTGACCCTGAGCAAGTTACTTAACCCTGTGTGCCCCAGTTTCCTCATCTGTAAAATAAGCTGGAGAAGAAAATAGCAAACCACTTCAGCAGCTTTGCCAAGAAAACCCCAAATGGGGTCATGAAGAGCTGCATGCGACTAAAAAACCACTGAACACCAAAGATGAGAAAGATGTTTGTGGCTGAATATTAATGTGAAAGTATGTATCCTACTAACACTTTAATTGATGAGTCTCTCAATATGTTTATAGATAGCCCCCAAACATTTTGTATATATGGGAAAATAATCAGAGTTTGGTAGTTTGGGGAGGGAGGGGAACAGAAAGTTCAAGCTTTTTCTATGCCTTTAAGTAGTTTCTACTCTTCAGATGTCTTACAAACCAATCCCTCAGGGTCCACCTCCTCCAGCTCAAACCTCCTCTCTTATTGACTTGCTCCAATCCTGTCACTTTCCCACCTTTGTTCTCTTTAACGCTCTCTGTAAGCACTTGTGAGAATGAGATTTTATGGTCCAAATGTAGTGATTCCACTGTCTCTAACACAGAAAATAATTTAATATAATAATGTCTGAAAATGTTTTCTATTTTTCTTCTGTCAGTAGTTCTTTTTCCACTTCCATCTTAGAATGACTTTGCTTAATTGGATTTATTGCCAAGCTTTCTTTAGATTGGTTTCACCTTTCACTATTTCTCTCTACTTTATAATATAATATTGCTACTAATTGTCCATTCTCTTTCTTTATAATATTTTACAAATGGGTTTGTATTCTAGCTTGTTGTTGCCTTTGGCAACCATCTCAACATTTGGCAATTAAGTCAAGTATTTGTTGACTAATGCATTTTCTGGGCTCTTTTGATCTCCTCCTTGGAAGTATTTATAGTCAGTGTCAATGTCATTTCTGCTGTCAGTTCTCTATGTAATTTTCAGTACCCTGTCTGAATTAAATTCAGGGTTGCTTCTTCATTATAAAACATCTCATTCTTTTTCTCATTTATATTTTCTTTTCTTATTTACTTCTGAACTTAACTTGGACAAGCTGATGGTTAGCTTGTGCACAGATAGCTGACTCAGGGATAACTTCCATATCAGTTTCCTTATGAATTCTGATCAATACAGTGACTAACAAAAGACACCACCAAAGAAACGATGATGATGCATCCCACCCATTGGCTGAAAGATGGGTGATGGACCTAAGTTACAGAAAGAGGCATACATATATTTCTGGACACAGAAAATAGGTGGGTTTATTTTGCTTAAATATGCTTGTTTTAAGGATTGAGTTTTTCATTATTTCATGGTGGGGAAAATTGAAGGGAAGGGGAGCTAGAAAATATTATTGCCAAAAAATGTGTCACTTTTTAAATGCATAGAAGAGAAAAAAAGATCCCAAGGAAACCCAAACAGGACCTCTTCAAAAAGAAAGTTTTGAAACATATATGTGTATATGTGTGTGTAATACAGATACAAAGATATAGATAATACTGGGACGCATGTATACATAAACAAGTTATTTAGATAAACAAGATAGTACAAACCAGCTATTTATTTATTCAGCTAGTATAGTAGAGATTCATAGTTTCACATGAAACCTTTTTTTGTTCCACTCTATGTACAGAAATTGGGGAAGAGAGGTAATCACTAAATTCAGAATAAAAATTCATTTTTAAACCATAAACATGCCCTCTTTGTGAGGAAAGTGGCCACTAAGCAAAAGTAAAACTTCAGATAATTCCCTGATAAAACCGTCACAAACTCCAAATTGCAATATCCCAGTCCTTGCCTGTGGTTACTCTCTCTGTTCCCCCCCTTTACCTCTTAGACTCCCCTGCTTCCTCTTCCATTCTTTTTTGAGGGGGAGGGGAAAGCTTCCTTATTTCTGGTGCCTAGCACATAGGAGGCACTTAATCATTCAGTATTGAATTTAATTGAATGAGGTGTTAACACACACTGAAATTCTTCCAATTAATCCCTGCTCATGTCAGAATGGGGAATGGCATCTCTGTCTCCAACTAGTCTAAGGATGAAGCTTTAATCTATACATTTCCTTGTCCTTTTGGTTCAGAAGAGTCAAGAAGTTATTCTTCATAGGTATCTGAGTCAGTCAGAGACTAACAGAAAACACCACCAGAAAAACTTCAGTCAAATTGCCCAAGTTTCATATGTTCAGACCACAACTATAAAGTACAGTTACCTCTCAACTGTATTTTACAAATGAAAATTGCTCCTATTTTACTCATCACTCAGCATATGACATCTGAAAATACAGCATCAGAATGATGGAGAAGTTGCCAGGTGCAACTTTTACATCTAAGCTGAATAACTTAATTACTTTGTTTCTTCTGGGTATATGCCAATAACTATCTTGACAATGGAAAAAAATCTCATTCCTAAACTAAGTCACCTTTCCACATGCTTAGACTTAATTCAATATTGATTTAACCATCTAGAAAAATATAGTTTTCTACAATAAATAGCTTAACCAATATTTAAAAGTAGGTTACAAACAGATTGCTGAGCAAGCCAATCTGAATGTTTTAGCTCTAAGAATAAAAAAGCATGCTTACAGCTAACTCACTACTGATGGCATGACCATAATGCAGAAAAGCAAAAAAAAGAAAAAAATCACCACCTCCCCCTCCCCCAACATGTAAGTGATGAAGGCTCCTTACTGTCCCCTGAACCTGCTCACTACAGGGAAGGAACTAGTACCTAAGTGTATCCATTAGAAATTTCATAAGAGAACCACTGTAATTCCTATATCTGAAAAATGACTGCTCTGGTAACTGTAAAGTGATATTTTTTAGGTCTGAATTCCAAGTTAAAAAGAATACATTCTACGCCCATCTTAGCTACTATTTGTATACCTTTAGACAAGTGCCTTCCCTTCTCTGGGCCTCAGTTTCCTTAGTTGTAAGACAAGAGAGCTAATCTGGATGATCTATAAATTCCCTTCCAACTATAAAAGGCTATGATCTGTGATATGATCATTAAACTACTTAATGAAAGATTTTATGCATACTGAATTCTCATTGAATAAGTTCTTTTTTTAATATAAATTAATTACCCCTTCTTTATACCATAGCACCACAGAAGACTCTGGGGAGGTAAATTTTCAACTCCTTTTCTATCCTCTTCTAATTTATCTTTCCCTTTGCTATCTTCTGTGTGGGTTGGTGTTTTTTTTTCCTTTTTTTAACCTTCTTGGGCCATCTGTCTCTATACTGCAGAAACTATGGCAAAAAGTTAGCTGCTAAAATGCATATATTAACCAATGCTGAATGACAGTCACTTACCAAAACCACCTCTGCCATTCTTCATTTCAGGAGACAAATGAGACAATACATACAGAAATTAGAGAAACTGAGGCTTTTAGGAATGAATCCTTACAGGAAGAGAAACTTTCCTTTCTGGAAGTACTCCTACCAGGGATGTATTCAAAACCATATTTTAAAATTCTAAATGCACTCATATCAATTTGTGATGGAGGACAATACTGAAGATATCCTTTTTACCCTGGGGTGAAAAAAAATGCCTCCTCTCCAATAACATAACATTATTAGTAAACCAAGAAATGGAGAATATCAGTTTTCATTATCACAGAATATGTAATTCCATTAAAAAAGAGCAGCAGGGCAATATGTTATCTTTATTTTATGGATAGACATTTAGAATTTCAAGGGGATTATGTCTCTAGGCACTGTCCAAATTTGGATGGGTCCCCGGAATTCAAATCTACTAGAGGCTGTGAAGGTATTCTCCTTGGTGATAAGAGAGTTGTCCTCTGCAGAAACAATGATAATTTTTATCTATGCTTGTCATTCTATAAACTAGATAGGCTATTGATTTAGGCCACGCATACAAATACCCCAATAACAATGAACTTGTAAACAGATGTGGATCATGGCTAGAAGGTAAAAGGTTTTTTTTTCCCCTTAATCAACCTGAATCTGAAAACCAGAAATAATTTCTGAACCCATCAAATGAAAATCTTTTCAATTTAAATGTACTTACTTCCCCATCTAACCCTCTCACAGATAAAGTTATCTATTCTATACTTACCAATGTAGGACTTAATACAGAAAATCAAAGTAAGACATATGGGACTGTCAAAGAACAATTCTGAGCAGTAAAGGGGAACCCGGTACCCCTGATACTTGGGCATGCAACGTATTAAGTACCCGAGAGCCCAGGCCCAGGAATACAAACACTTTCAGAGGCTAGAGAAAGAAAATGCACCACTTTGTGATGACAAAAATCGTTAGGGTTAACATTATAAAGCATTTCAAAAATAGGAGGCATGTTCACTTCAGAAACTCCGAACCTCTCATTTAGTCAATAAAGCAAGCACATTCCAAATTGTTTTTCACTCAGGTGGAACAAGCAGTGAACCTAATCAAGGGAGGTTATCTCTGTTTCTTTAAGGGAATGAGGAATTTCACCTGCATTTTCTTCTCATCAATATTCCCCAGTCCTTCTTCCTCCCCAATTACAAAAGACTTCAGATACTCTGTGACTGATGCGAAAACTACACAAGCTTATTTGAGCCTGACAAATGGAGTTAACATAGCTGGCTCAATCATTTCAGCTACTGAAGGATGAGTGGAAGTGAGTTAAATGTGGGATTTAACAGAAGAGGATTTAGGTTTTTAACCAAGTCTACATTTCACAAAGGTGAGAAATAGAAAATTCCTGTGAAAGACATTCAAGTCACCAAACGACCACCCCACAAAGAAGATACAGTCAAGACATCATCCATGTTGTAGGGTTGAAAAAAAATGGAGATTTTGTTTTTATAGAATTCAGATGAATTTGGAGTGGAGAGTAAGAGCTCTTACTCTCCACTCCAAAAGCAATGAAAACTCCTCAATGCCCTACAAAGCCCTACATGGGAGTTAGCAGACTTGGGCTCCAATCTCACCACTGCTCCAGTCTAGGTTGACTTGACCATAGATGAGAAATCATTTAACTTCTCTCAGCTCTACCTTCTTTAGGTATAAAATAGAAAAAATCATACTTGCACAGAAAGCAACCTATCATGATGGTTAAAAATGCTAGCCTCAGACTCAGGAGGATGTGAGTGCCAGTCTGGCCTCTAATACAATCTAGGTATGGAATAACTATGGACAAATGACTTAAATTGTCAACGCTCTTAGCAACTCTGAGACTAAGTGATAGATAAATAACTTAAAGTGTCCCAAAAAGTCTTTGTGGAGCTTTTATCTGCAAAAGTTAGTAGACCATCTTTATTGTTAGATTTATTAAATTTATTATTTGATTAATAAATTATTGATGTTCAACGTTCGTTCTCCAAGAGAACCAAGGACACAATGAGGATGATGTCTTGACTTGCATGTGAACTGGATTAACAGATTATTAAAATCTTTAATAGATTAAAACTGTACTAAGACTTTTGGGACACCTTGGATGAAAATAATAATAACAATTGTAGCTAGCACTTATATAGCACCTACTATGTGCCAGGTACTATGGGCCAGGTACTGTGCTAGATGCTCTACAAATATTAACTCATTTGACCCTCATGACAATCCTGAGAGATGGGTGCTATCATTATCCTTATTTTATAGGTTAGGAAACTGAAACAAACAGAGGTTAAATGACTTGCCCAAGGTCATAATAGCTTCTATGGATCTGAGGCAGGATTGGAATACATATCTTCCTGACTCGAGGCCCAGCTTATGCACTTCACCTGCCTGTGTTCCTCTCTATATTCAATATAGTGAATACAGAAATATATTTTGCATGACTTCACATATAGAATGACTATCGTAACACTTGCCTTCTCAAGGGAAGAGAATTTCAAATTTTTTTTTAAATGAATGTTAAAAATAATTTTTTTAAAAAATGAAGTTATGTGAATGAGTTGCTATTATTTTCAATATCTTTTGCTCATAACAGCCATGCCTACTCTTACTCCTCTGTTACGATATAGCTGTCACTTCCTTGTATACCTTGCACAAGGCTTCCAAGGAAAGCCTTGGAAGATTTTCCTTCTATCAGGCTTAAAGTTTCCATTTAAAAACTTCCACACATTGTTCCTTGTGGAGTCAAACACTCAAAAATGTGATACATTTGGGTTCTAAGGTCCTGGGTTTGAAATAGAACTCTGCAACGATTTACCTGCACTTACTTATCTTTCAAATGAGAGAATTGAACTTGATGGCTTCAAAGGTCCCTTTCAGCTCTAAATTAAGCATCTTAAATCTAATCCTCCCAATACTTGAAAAGAGTTATCATGTGTACCCTATTCCACTCCCCCCCACCCCAAGCCCTCTTCTCTCTTGACTAAACATCCCCAGAGCAAGTCATACTACATGGCATGCAAACGGAGCATTAATTCTTTCTGCATAAGGGATAGGACTCATTGACCAGTGTGCAGATGGGATAGTCTTTTAGTATTAGCTTTAACAAAAATGTAGTTTGCATATGACAACATACAAAAGTTGTGCCTTGTCTTTATTACCTATTTGCCTCATGAATGTCTATCTTGTTTCTTCAACTAGACTGTCAACTCTTCAGTGGTAGAGACCAGTTTCCAATTGATATTGCTGAGTCATTTTCATGTCCAACTCTTTGTGACCCCATTTGGGGTTTTCTTGGCCAAGCTACTGGAGTGGTGTGTCATTTCTTTCCCTGGCTTGTATCTAAAGCACATTACCTGGGGGAAAAGGTAGAAACTTAGGCCTAATGTCACCCTTAGGGCAGTCAGAAGTTAGACAAACATCCTGACTCCCAACTTAGTGCTCTGTAAACTAAAACATGTTTCCAATAACATTGGGTCCAATTACCTAAGTCCTCCCTTAATGTCAAAAGTCTTTATTTACCCATGATTTTGTAAGTATATTTACCCAATCAGTAATGGATCATTACCCCTCTGTGACTTATTAGATGGTCTTTGAGTTAGATAGGGGTAGGGGGAAAGGAAAGAGAGTGCCAGAAAAAAAAATTAATTACCCTGCAACCAACCCATTAATAATCTTCTCCACACTTAGGTAGGCTGGTCCCTAGAAAGTAGACAAGCACGTTTATCCAGTCTATCACCATCTCACATACAGCAGCTTGGTAAGATCATCCAGAATTGGTTCTCAGTCTGATGCCATGGCCAGAACCCAGAGTCACTTATATACCATGAAATAGTATCCCAGAAGATCATAAATGGAAAATTGCCAAAAACAAATGGATTAGAAAAAAAAACATACCCTTACATATCATGCCTAGCAACTCTTTGTTAGGAATATTTCAATGTAAAATGGCATCTACCCAATACAGAAAACAAAGAAAGTATGAATCTCATAAATCTGAAGACATCACAATGCCATTATCGCTCATGGACCTGATTTGCCCATCTCTTGGTCAAAACTCAATTTCTGTCAAGATAAACGCTGCATCTGGCTTCAGTTTTTTGAGAACTAACTTATCATCCAGTGGATCATGTGGTAAGCATGCATGGTTTGCCATGGTGGCTTCATTTTGCAAGCTACTCCCCAATGAGTTTGGGAATCTCATAACATCAACAACAACAACAAAAAAAAAACTCCACAAAGGATTAATTTTGTGGCAGCAGATTCCAAAATTCATGCTATTCTCTTCCTCCTATTGAATTCTGGGTCTATAGCACTGACAATCTGCAATCTGTCCTAGATACTAATGAACTAACACAATGGACTCTCCATCCAACTGTGTGAGATAATCTAGACCACAATTGTCATCCATGTGGTTTCTTCCCATATGGTTTCTTAAACCTATCTTTTCAGTCATCATGAATTTCAAATGGAATGTTCCATAATATTCTGCACAATGTCATTCTAAAGCAGGAGCATCTGGAAAACCCACATTCACTATAGGAAAACCCTCTTCCATTTGGACTCTGTGAAAGACATTCTCTAAATGAAGGCAAATGTCTATCCATTTCTCACTTGATACTAATGAAATAATAAGGAAAAATCTAGCATCCTTTCAATGATTCCAAGTTGTTCTTCCCTGACACCCAAAATCCTGTTTCAAACACTAACTATCTCTTGTAATATTTCATGGTTGTGAATTTATTCATCAGCTACCATATTCCAGGCACTGTATAAAACGTTTCTGAATACAAAAACAAAAAAACCTCTGAAGCTCAGAATTAAGAGTGCCCCAAAAGGCAAAGGAGAGATGTGCACTAGTTATAGATGGATTGTAGAATGTCTCCAATTAATGATCTGGAACCAAGAAGTGGCATTAGGTAAGTCAATTTGGAAATGTTTGATTTAAAAAAATATACATATTGGTCTTGTTGCATAGAGAGAGATCAAGGAGAAATTTATGCCACCACAACAATACCAACAAAATATAAAAAAAGATCTAGGGCTGGGTTTTCACAACCTGGGGTTAATAAACTTTTAAATATATGTATGTATTGGTCTAGCCCCAGCCCCGGGGCAGAGGAGGTGCAGGCAGTGGTGGCAGCAGCAGCAGCAGCAGTGTCCACTACTTCCAGAGCTCTAGGCTCACAGATGGTGGGTGATCTAGTGGCTGATACAAAACCCCTGAAGTCTGGGATACTACACTGACCCTCACACCCACTGAAAGCAGACTCCTAGCTTGACAAAGAGTTAAAAGGTCAAGTATTTGGCTGGGAAGGTGAGCAAACAGTGTAAAAACACTCAAACTATAGATTCTTACTTTGATGACAAAGAAGATTAAAATATACAACCAGAAGAAGACAATAAAGTCAAAGCTCCTACATCAAAAGCCTCAAAAAAAAGAAAAAAACAAATTGGTTGCTTGCTATGGAAGAATCAAAAAGGATTTTGAAAATCAAATAAGAGAAGAAGAGCAAAAACTGGGAGAAGGCAGAGTGGGGTATGTATGGAGGGGAGAATAATAGAAGGTGTGGCAGATTCGGGGAGGAAGTAGTCAGTAGTCACTTTTGAAAAGGGACAGGGTAAAAGGAGAAAATAGAATAAATGGGGGTCAGTACAGGATCTAGGGAAATACAGTTAGTCTTTTACAACATGACTATTATGAAGTGTTTTGCATAACTACACATGTATAACCTATGTTAAATTGTTTGCCTTCTCAATGAGAGTGAGTGGGATGGGAAGAAGGAAGAGAATTTGGAGCTCAAGGTTTTAAAAAAAATGTTTAAAACTGTTTTTACATGCAATTGGGAAATAAATATAGAAATCTATCTTGCCCTACAAGAAAGTAAGAGGGAAAGAGATTAGAGTTGGGGGTGATAGAAGGGAGAGTAGACTGGGGGAAGGGGTAATCAAAATGTATGCCTTCTTGGGGTAGGGGAGGGGAGAGATGGGGAGAAAATTTGGACCTCAAAATCTTGTGGAAATGAATGTCGCAAACTAAAAATTAATCAATCAATTAATTAATTAAAATGTTTTGAATGGCAAATTAAAGCAATTGTGAGATTCTACCACACACTCATTTAGAGAAGCAAAGATGACCAAAAAGAAAAATGATAAATGCTGAAGGGGCTGTGGGAAAACAGGCACACTGATGTACTGTTCGTGAACCTGAGAATGGATACAATAATTTAGAAAAGCAATTTGGAATTATACACAAAAAATTATTAAAGAAAGGGCTGTGCCCCTTGACCCAGTTCTACCCTCTGCAAGGCCAACACCCCGAAGAGATCAAAGATAGTTAAAAAGATGCTAAATGTAAAAAAAAAAAAAATTACAGCCGCTCTTTTTGTGAAACTAAGATGTGCAACCACGGAAGAATTGCCAATTATGTTGTAGTATGGCATATGCATGTGATGGAACACGACTGTGCTTTAAGAAATGAGCAAATAGAGGATTTACAAAAGGACATGGAAAGACTTACATAACTGATAGAATGAAGTGAGGAAAGGAGCAGAATTAAAAGAATTTATATTATTACATCAATGTTATAAAATTGAATAATTTTGAAGACTATTATACACTGATGAAGAATGAAACGAGAATACTATATATAACATTGTAAAAACAAATTACTTTGAAAAGCTGTAAAAACTATCATCAGTGCAGTGATTGTGCATGATTCCAGATGAAACATGCTATCCATTAGGGAGAGGTAGTAGGTTTAGGGTGAAGAATGAGAAGTATATACATGTGTATACATGCATGAATACATGTATACATATATAGAGTGAGGAAAATAGTAAGAACAAGAGAGTGTTCTTACTTCTCTATTTAAAAAAAAAATTCAGTAGAAATCTATTTTCTTTCCCTTCCACTCCCCATGCCACTAGGGAAAAAAAAAGAAACATATGCATGTGTATGTATGTATATATATATATACATATATATATATATATATATATACACACACACATCTCTATTTTTAAAAATTAACATAAATCTATTTTTTCAGCCTTTCATACCCTTACAACACCGTTGTGTGTCTGTGTGTGCACACACACGCATAGCCAATGGAGCAATTTTTTTGCCTTGACTATTCCTTTTTTTTTCCTTCAGTGGAGTAATGAACTTTCAGATGCATGGCGTTTCCAATGAGGTCATTTGTATTACTAATTTTGTTTAATTGTTTTTAATATTTTTTACAAGAAATGTCTCATAAAGGAATAATTTGTAATTGTAAAAACAAAACACATCAAAAAAACTTGGAGGGTAGATTTGGTAACTATTTCAATATAGTTGGTTTCCTTTGTAATTCTATACCTATGCATTTTAAAACATGATTCAGAGAAGGGGTCCATAGGTTTCGCCAGACCAACAAATGGGTCAGGACACAAAAATGAACCCCCTGACAAAGGTTGAAGCCTCTATCATGATTGGTTTCTACTCTTTAGCAACTCTATGAGAGTGAGGACAAACATATCTATGATGTGAAGATGTACATGGTGGGAGGGCCTACAGTGAGTTTATCTCAGAGCCCTAGGGAAATGTCAGTGTAGGGCTCAGAAATACTAACCAATAGCTTCATCCAGGAAGACAGACTCCAGCAATCTAGGATTTCCATGCTTTGATTTCTTGCTACTCTCTTGCCATCTTGTTGTATCTATTTGGGCTTTTGCTTGGAAACCATCTGAATGATAATTCAGAGGAAAGTTCTATACCCGTAAAGTAAAAAATTGTGATCTGTACACACACACACATACACATATAGAGTAGTAAATGATTATAGATGTTTAAAAAAAACCAAACAAACAAGCTTTTGGAACAGTGCCAATTTTTTTTTCTCTGATCACCTACATTGCCTCCCTGTACAGCTTCCTTCCTTTTCCTTTAAGTGAAGCCATCCTCTGGAAAGAATTTGTACAAAATACCAAATATTTTACTTCCCTCTTCCCATATTTCTTGACTTTTCTGTACTGTATATAGGGCATCTTTCCTCTCATCTCAGCTTCCAGTGTCAGCCTGTAGCACCAATGCGATACCTGCAGCAGCTAATATGGATATGCAGGTATATTTCCAGGGTAAATTCACAAAATATAAACTCTTTTCCTCAAAGATGAAACCAAAATATTTATTCAGATACCAGAAAATCAATTTCATCATGGTAACAATGAAGTTTGTACACATTATCAATAGAGGGAGGACTGCCATCCCCACGCTTTCCCTCCATCAGATCTCCCAACAAACAAGCTCCCTTAGGCAAAATGCCCCACTCTCACCCAGGCTAGCTGCTCTGTGCTGCTTTGCCTGCTGCCTCTCTCTCAGCTCTACCTCACTTTCTCACCCATTCATCAGACTATTCCCATCATGGGCTCCATGCCACTCAGGCTGTGGGCTGGGCCAAAGCTCAAAGCAGGTCACATGGGCCTATTAAGGAGCAGGGAAGATCTTCAAATTCTCTTAACATTACACAGCCTTAATCCAATAACAAATGTTGATGAAGCTCTCCTCTTATGTGGAAGAAATCATGTGAGGTAATGAGGATACCAATTATTTTTCTTTACTGACAGTCAAGGAACTTTAACCTTTAAGAGTTTTATATCCTATTAGGGAGAAAAAGAAAAGAAAGGGAAAAAAAAAACCCTAGAGTAGCAAAACGTTAGGTGCTTTCTCTTCAGCACCCCTGTGACCTAGGTGTACAAATGACTCCCATGTTAAAGATGAGAAAAGCCAAGGTTCAGAAAGGTTGACATCCATATTTACACAAATAATGTGTCTGAACCACAACCAGAATCCAGATCCTTCCAACTCCAAACCAGGAGTGCCTATTTATCCCCATCTACTTCCCCAACTTCTCTTCTTGCCACCACTATAGGTCTATCATCTCTTTCTGCCCCCACTCACTGTGAGGACCCACCTATCTTAACTGCAACCCAACAAAATCTTTGTAGAAAATCAGAATTCAGAAATGAATTCCAAAAAAAAAATGACTAACCTACCAAAAAAAAAAATTCTAAAATCCCTCCTCATTTTAGCCACATTGGTAAATCAAGCATAGCAAAGGCATTTCACTAGATGACAATTCAAATATTGAAAAGCCGAAGCAAAATAAAATATGTGACAAGGCTTTCATTTAGAAATGTCTCAAAATACAGTTCAATTGAGAGGCAATCTACTCTACTGAGATTGTTACCCTGCAATGAAATCTTAAAATTAATAAGACTATGCTATTCTGGGAATGAAGTACGGCGGAAAAGATAGAGGAACATTTATTTCAAAGCTTCTTATAGATCAGACAGTACCAATTCAGAATGCTGGAGCAGCAGTGGGAAAAATGGCCGAGGTGTCTGGGGGACTCAGGAGGGCTCTGCTTAAAGGATACCAAGATGGGAGAGAGACAGAGATACACAGAGAGACAGAGAGAGAGAGAAAGGAGTGGATTGGTATCTGCTTCAATTAAGATTAAAATAATATTATATTATAATATAAATAATGAGTATTTCTGACATAAAAACAAGATAGAAATCATCAAAGAGGTCTATAAAACATAAGTTGGCTAGATTATTTTCCTGCTCAGGCTGGATTTTTCTCCATAATGTACTATATTTTCTTGTTCTTTTTTCCAAATACTCCTCAGCTGCCAAGTTAAACTTTTCCAAGTCTTGAATCTTCTCATCTTAGTATGGCTAACACTAATGAAAGGGGAGAAAAAAAATCTTCCTTATAAGTAGAATAAGCAAAAAATGTGGTTTCAGGAGAAATATGATTTCTTTTGTATTTTGGCCTTGTTTCCCACACTGCCATAAAATGAATGTCCTCTAGAAAATGCACAAAAGTATTTAATATAACCAGAAACCTCTTAGGACTAACTATTGCCATAACTACTTAAAAACTTAAGTAAAATATGATAGGAACAATAATAGCTCAGGTTTATAAAGCAATTTACAATTGATCATGTGTTTATCCTCCTGTGATATAGGCAGCACAGCTAGAGTTCTCCCCAATTTACAAGTGAGAAAACTGTGGCTTATGAGAGTTAAATGACTTGACCATGGCAACACAGATGATGATGACGATAATGCTGATAATTCATTTGATAATTGATGATGAGGATGGGAATTCATTAATGATGAGGGTGATTCACTTTAAAATTTACAAAGAACTTTTCTCCTAATTGTTCTGTGAGATAGATAGTAAAAGGCAGTGTCATAAAAAGAATTCTAGCACTTGGGCCTAACTCAGTTTGAGGAATTAAGGAAACTCACCCAAGAAATGGGAAAACCTCAGGATCCCATCTTGGCCTACTCACAATAGATTGTCCCAGGAACACCCTGGGAAGTTGGGATGTGACGTTCTAGACCAGAGACTGTCACAAGATGACCAAATAAGATGTCCCATCATCCCCCAAGAATCTAGTCCACCTCTGTGGTGTGACAGAAAAGCCCCAACCCAGTCCCAAGGAGGAGGTTGAGGAGATGGAGAGGGAAAGGGTCAGTAAGAATATGGTTCTACAAGACAACAGGAGAGTCACTGGGGGAGAGAGAAGGAACACTTTCACTGTGTGAAGCCAGAAGACTGGAGGAAGGCAGGCCAGAGGATATTACAAGAGGGAAGACATGCTAGCCCCAACCACATCAATGCCCTAGGGTGGGGAAACAGTTGCCTTTCCCTAGTTATGGCTCTGATGAATGATGGGGCCTAAGACCTGAATCTAGGGCTAGTAACTAAAAGTTCAATGCTCAAGTATGGTCCCTGAAAGACACTAAGCCCCTTGATAACTAGTCTTATTTTTTGGTTTTGTTTTGCAAATGTAGTCTCAATTTGAGCCATTTACATTTCTTCATGTATGCATTTTTCCTTGTGTTTTGAGATTTCCTCTTTCCATCCAAAGGTGTCCTCTGATGCCTCACTGTGGCACAGAAGTCACTCCAGGTTCTTGAAGCTTGAAGAAGCAAAACACAAGGTCTTGCAGGTCCTGCTAACCCAGAAAAGGTTCAAGTTGGCAATTCAGGTGTTTTGTTTTTTTTCTAAATTAAGTTTTGTTGATACCTTGTTTTTATATCACAGTTACTTCTAGATATAAACATATACACAGACACACATTCCAACTCCTCCCCCCACCACAGAAACAGAAGCCGTCTTTGAAACAAAGAAAATGCAGTTCAGCCAAAACAGCTGATACTGTGACTATTTGACACTGTATGACACATTCTGACTGGTGGTCCCCACCTTGCCTCTAATAATGAGGTTTCATTCTATGTTCTCTGGGACCAAACCCAGTTGTTAGGAATCCCTAAGAATGTAACTTCTTTTGAGAATTCTTTTCATATCCTTTATTTGGCCATCATGCATATTGCTGCTGTCCTGCTGCTATACATTCTGTATAATATAAGTAACATATATATGATATAATATTAATCTATAATATGTAATGAAATGTAATGAGATATATATACATAACAAACCTGTTTTTGTCTAAATCCTTTGAAGTCATTGGGGTTGGGATTGGGTTTGAGGGGTTTTTTGGTTTGTTTATTTTGTTTCTGGTCTGGAATTTCAACTGTATAAGGAATTCCTTGTGAGAAAGTGTCCTTTCTAATACAGCTAGCTTTCAACCTATAGTCTTAAGTGAGTTGAGAAATGAAAGATAAGAAAAGACTGAAAGCTGTGTGCCAGGTCACACATACAGTGTGCTTCAGAGGTAGTATCTGAAGTCGGATCTTGCTGTGCATGTCTCAAAGCCCATCCTAGTCTCTTTTTAAGTTATTTAGTCATTCTCCAATTTATGGGCATCCATTTGTCTCTAGTTCTTTATTGGCCCCCCAAAAATTACTGTGTGTAATTTGGCATATATTGAACCTTTCTTTGTTTGACTTTTATGGTGTGTGTGTATGTGTTTGTGTGCACATGTATGTATATATATATATGTATGTATATAGATAGATAAATGTGTCAGTATATATGTATATAAATGTGAGTACCTGTGTTTGATATATATATATATATGTGCACGAGTATACATGTGTATAAGTGTGACTACACACATGTCTATAAACTTGAGTACACATGTGTATGAGTGTGTGTGTGTATAAGTGAGTACACACGTTTGCATGTGTATATATAAGTATAAGTATGCATATGTGTGATGTTAATGGAATAGGAAGATCCTTTCTGCCCATTAATAGGTCTTTGTGACCTGCTTTGAGCTCAGAGCTTTGAACTAACTGCTGTGATGGAACCTGAGTCTCATGGAGCCTAAGTCATGTGGCATGGTGGGAGGAGTTTACCCAATAGGTGCACCAGGAAGGGTGGAGCAGGAGGTGAGAGTGAGGCAGAGCTGAGGGAGAGTGAGGCAGAGCAGCATGAGTGGGTGAGAGAGAGGGAGGAATTTTGCCTAGGGGAGTTAGCTTGTGGGAAGGCCTAAAGGAGGGAAGGCTTGGGGATATTGGTGCTCCCTCGATTGATGATGTGTATAAACTTCTTTGTTACCATGGTAGAATTGCCTTTCTGGTATCTAAATAAACATTTTGGTTTTGCTTTTGAGGAAGAGAATTATTTATGGTTCGCAAATTTACCCTGAAAACATGCATGTATATTCATAGTGGCTGCTATGGGTATCGCATTGGTATGTATATAATATATACACACACACACACACACACTCACACATACATACACACACACAGAGTCAGTAGGTCAAAGGATATGACTAAATACTAACTTTTCTCATACAATCCCAAATCATTTCTCAGATTAGGCCAATTCATTACTCTACCAGAGCTCCGTGCACCTGTCTTCTAGGCCTTCCAACACCAATTTCCATTTTTTTGTCACCTTTGCCAAGTTGCAAACTAAAAGACACAAAACATTACAGTTGTTTTAATTTGCATTTCTCTTTTAATGGTTTGGGATATGTTTTCCTATGGCTTTTGAGAGTTTACAGTTCTTTCAGATCTGGTTTGTTCCTATCTTTTGACCACTTATTTCCCAAGGAAAGGCTCTTGGTTTTAAGTATATTTCTATTAATTCATATGGGTCCAGTTACAAACTGGGCATCTGCTGTCCTATAGCAGTCTGAGCCAGCTTCAGGAGGATCATTGCCAGGAGGGCTGCAAAGTAACCATTTCTTTCTTGACCACAGCCTCTCATGAGGATCATTTATAAGGCACCAATGGATCGCAATCTGTTATTGGAAGAGAGAGTAACTCCATTGGCAGATTTGGAATTATTTGATAGTTGAGTCGGCAAGCATTTATGAAGCTGTGGTAAGCACTGAATACAAAGAAAGGCAGAATCAGTCCCTCACAACAGGATCAAATGGAAATAACACCAGAGGGGAGGCACCAACATCACACACAACTTGGAAAAGCTTCCTGCAGAAGGTGGGACCTTTTTTAGCTGCAACTGGAAGGAAACCAGGGAAGCCAGGAGTGGAGGAATAAGAGAGCAGTTCAGTGAGTTCGGGCACTCATCCCAAGAGAGGCTCTCACCTTCCTCAAGCTCAGATCAGAAACTTGGTATTTGTCTTCTTTAAAAAAATAACCAAAAAGTTACAATTTACCATTGTAAAGAAATTAAAATGTTCCTACTACAAAACGTAAAGTGTCATAGAGATGCCTGTACATCACTTCAAATCTTCCACAAGTGGTGTACATGCTAGGTAGATTTTATTAAGCTGGATGCTTTAAAGATAGGTCTAATGGCCAGCTCTATGACTCTGCTCTGAGACTCCCACACAGCTAAGTTCAGAAAACATTTTCCACATGAAATGTTTAAGTTACAACTCCCTCACATAATAAGGCGCAGAAGGACTGTGAAGGTATCAATGAAAGATGTATCCATGCCAATGAAATACTGGATTTTTTAAAGTAATCATGTGTGGACATGAATGATATATACTCATATCATTGTTTTTTTCATATCATATTTTTTTAATATAGTATTATCTCAAGTCAACATCTCAACTTCACTGCATTACAATAAAGTAAGGCATTATCCTTAACTAAGTTTTATCCAGTAAACAAAGACATTGTAAAAACAATTCCCTCAGTTTTTAAAATGCTAATAATCTATTAAACACTTGACCTCTCTACTTTCCATTTCTCCACTTTTCAATTGCCCTTCCAGAGAGCTGCCTAATAGATAGTTACCAAAAAGAAAACTGACCATATCACTACCCAAAATCCAAATATCTTTAGTAAATCCTTATTGTCTCTAGAATAAAACAAAAAATCCTCAGGCTAACATTAAAAATTCACTGCAACATGGCACCCATAGAACCTTTCTAGTCTTATTTCATAATATTCTTTTTCATTCACTTTCCATTCCAGTCACACTGGTCTTCTATTTCCCATGCCCGACAGGTATACCCAACGTTCTGTCTTTCACCTTGTGCATAGTCTGTCCCGAGTTTACAAGGAAGAAGGAAATTTTCATTTATCTAGCACCTACTATGTGCTAGGCACTGTGATAAGTGTTTTTTTTTTTTTTTTTTACAAACATCAATGCATTTGATCCTCACAATAACCCCACAGGACAGATGCTGTTGTTATCCTCATTTTATAGCTGAGGAAACTGAGGCAAACAGAAGTTAAGTGACTTGCCCAGGGTCACACAGTCAGTGAGCTCAAATCTAAGGTCAAAGTTGAAATCACCTCTTTTTGATTCTAGGCCTAGCCCTTATATACCACCTCCAAATTGATACACTCTTCCTCTTGAAATTACCTTGAGGACATTTTGCATTTATATATCTGTGTACATTTGTATATTCCAGTAGAATATAAACTCCCCGAGGGCAGGGGTTTCTTCATTTTTTTACTTTGTATTCCCAGTGCCCAGCACAGTGACTTCCACATTCTACATTAAGGTCATAGTATATTCAGTTTAGGGGAAAAAACTAAATTATTGTGAGTAATTTGATTTTATGAGTTCTGTTTCAACCCACTATTACTTTAAGATTTTCAAAGAAATCAGATCAAGAACCCATGTGGCACTAAATAGAATAATATTCAAATCACGTTCCCACAGACCTGATAAACAAAGCAATTCAGAAAAGACAGGAACCAAGGTCATTGAACAAGGAGTTTGCTGGGTCCAGTTTTTAATATATAAGGAGAGAAGGCCTGGGGGAGTCTAGAGTGGGGGCATTGTGTTCTCTCTAAGTAGTTGAAATTCTAATTGCAGGAATATAAACTCACAAATAGTTTGACAAGTCCCACTCTAGCACAGGGCACATTGGGGATACTGACTAATTTATAAGGCATGTGAAAATGGAAAGCAGATCTACATTTTTGAAATTAATAACAATAATTTTGGCAAGTTTCCCAAGTAAGGCACGTTATTTAAAGGTTATTTTAAAATTAATTTAAATTAGAACTGCATTGGTGACCACAACATTTCTAATTTATACTCCATAAGCATTACAAAGAAAACATGAAGTCTACTGATCTGACAACTAGGGGAGCCACTCTTTGCTGTGGCACCAGAGTTACTGGGACTGTTCCTACAAGTTCTGAGGAATGTTCTGATAAAGTGCTAATGACACATCCAATGTCATCCATGAATGGCTCAGCAAAGTCAGGAATGGGAATTAAATTTGAGTTGAAAGTGAAGGGCATAATCTTTTTCTAATATTTGGTTTCAAAGCAAGTGAATAAAGCCTATATGGTTATTCTACCATTAAAACTCTATTTCCCAAAAGTAATTTCAGCTTCCTGGGAAAATGTTATTTAGGTAGCATTTTTTAACCCTGATTATGTTAAGATAAATTAACTAGCAGCAGAATATCAATGTTAACACCAAATGTTAGAAAAATTACAGATTTCCGGGGCAGAGCTAAGATGGCGGAGTAGAAGGATGCACGTTTACGAGCTCCGAAACCAAAGCCCATAGAATTAATGTAAAAAGAGTCCCCCATAGCTTCTGGGTGAGTACAAGGTGTGCAGAAGCAGAGTGGAAGAGATTTCCGTTCCAGGGAGCCCTGAAGACCCGTCCCCAGGGTCCGGCGCGCCCCGGAAAGTAAACCCGACCCCCAGCGCTGCCCTGGCCGAGGCCCCAGAGAAGCTGATCCGAGCAGGCCTCAGAGATGGAAGCTCCAGCAGCCGGGAAAGTCCCTCCGCCCACAGAAGCTACAGGTCAGTGAGAAAGAAAGCCGGGCTGAAGGAGAGGGGAAGCGGGGCGTCTCCGTGACTCGGGCCCCCTCGGGAGAAAGCGGCGACGGCGGGGACAGGGGCAGGAAGCAGCGGAGGCAGAGGTGTGGGCGGTGGCTGAGGTGGCAGTGGCCCAAGACTCAGGAATCTCCCAACAGCAGGCAGGATCTTCATTACAGAAGATTCCTGCATAAAAGCTGACGGAGCTGAGCCTGGGAGACGGCCCTGCCCCCACCCCGCTCTGTTACTGAAGGCTTCTGCTTAAAGCCCCCAAGGGAGCGGGATTTGGGAGACGGGCCCCCCACCCCGCCCCCACCCGCTCCATTCCTGAAAGTCTCTGCATAAAGCCCCCGAGGGATCAGTCTCGGAGGCAGCCCTGGCCCCACCCCAGCACCTGAACTAAAGCTCACAGATTGACAGCCTGCAGGAGGAAAGCCCATTTAAATCTCAGAGGCCAAGCACTAGCTGGGCGGATCCAGGCGGGGGTGGAAAGGAATCTCAGAAGTCAAGTAACTGGCTGGGAAAATGCCTAGAAAAGGGAAGAAAAATAAGACTTTAGAGAGTTTTTTCCAACAAATGCAAATGATCCCGACCTTCGGATCTGACGAAGATGAGGACGTATTCTTGCCATCAGGGAAAGACGTGGAGGGCGGGGCCTCAGTACCCCAGACACCCCGGGGGTGGTGGGTGGGCTCAGGCCCTGGAAGAGCTCAAAAAGGATTTTGAAAAGCAAGTTAGACAGGTGGAGGAAAAACTGGGAAGAGAAATGAGAGAGATACAAGAAAAGTATGAAAAATGGGTCAATACCTTGGTAAAGGAGACCCAAAAAAATGCTGAGGAAATTAACACCTTGAAAAATAGGCTCACCCAATTGGCAAAGGAGGTTCAAAAAGCCAATGAGGAGAAGAATGCTTTCAAAAGCAGAATGAGCCAAATGGAAAAAGAGGCTCAAAAGCTCACTGAATTTAATAGCTCTCTCAAAATTAGAATGGAACAGATGGAGTCTAATGACTTTATGAGAAACCAAGAAATCACCAAACAAAACCAAAAGAAGGAAAAAATGGAAGAGAATGTGAAATATCTCATGGGAAAAACAACTGACCTGGAAAATAGATCCAGGAGAGACAATTTAAAAATTATGGGACTACCTGAAAGTCATGATCAAAAAAAGAGCCTAGACATTATCTTCCATGAAATTATCAAGGAAATCTGCCCTGACATTCTAGAACCAGAGGACAAAATAAGTATTGAAAGAATCCATCGATCACCACCTGAAAGAGATCCAAAAAGAGAAACTCCTAGGAACATTGTGGCCAACTTCCAGAACTCCCAGCTCAAGGAAAAAATCTTGCAAGCAGCTAGAAAGAAACAATTCCAGTACTGTGGAAATACAATCAGGATAACCCAAGATCTAGCAGCTTCTACATTAAGGGATCGAAGGGCATGGAATAGGATATTCCAGAAGGCAAAGGAACTAGGACTCAAACCAAGAATCACCTACCCAGCTAAACTGAGTATAATACTTCAAGGGAAAATATGGTCTTTCAATGAAACAGAGGACTTGCAATCATTCTTGATGAAAAAACCAGAGCTGAAAAGAAAATTTGACTTTCAAACACAAGAATGAGAAGAAGCATGAAAACAGTGAACAGCAAAGAGAAGTCTTAAGGGACTTACCATGAGTGAACTGTTTACATTCCTACATGGAAAGACAATATTTGTAACTCTTAAAACTTTTCAGTATCTGAGTAGTTGGTGGGACCACACATACACATGTACACGCATGCACACACATACACACATGCACACACATACAGAGATAGAGAGCACAGATTGAACTGAATAGGATGGGACCATACCTTAAAAGAAACTAGGGTAAATGGTGAGAGAAAAATGTAGGGGGAGGGAAAGGAAAGGGGGGTAACTATATGTCATTTAAGAGGCAGGTGGGAGTTTTTCTTAGTGGAGGGAAAAAGAGGAGAGCTGAGAAAAAAAAAAAAAACAAGAAGTTTACCCTCATCACATTTGACTAAACGAAGGAGTGAAATGCACACTCATTTTGGTATGAAAACCTATCTTACAGTATAAGAAAGTGGGGGAGAAAGAGATATTGCAAGGGGGGGGGGATGATGGAAGGGAGGGCAAAGGGAGGAGGGAGCAATTTGAAGTCAACACTTGGGGAGGGACAGGATCAAAAGACAGAAGAGAAACAATGAGGGGCAGGTTAGGAGGGATGGTAATCCAGTTAGTCTTACACAACACGACTATCAGGGAGGTCATTGGCAAAACTACACAGATATGGCCTATATTGAATTGCCTGCTGTCCCAAAGGGAATGGGTGGAGAGGGAGGGATGGGGAGAATTTGGAACTCAAAGTTTTAGGAACAACTGTTTAGTATTGTTGTTGCAACTAGGAAAGAAGACATACAGTTAAGGAGGAATAGAAAGTCATCTGGCCCTACAGGAGAAAAGAGAAGATGGAGACAAGAGAAGGGAGAGATGACAGAAGAGAGGGCAGATTGGAGATAGGGAAAATTAGATTGCATGGGGTATTGGGGTGGGGGGAGGGGATAAAAGGGGAGAAAATTTGGAACCCAAAAATTTGTGAAAATGAATGTAAAAAATTTAAATAAATAAATAAATAAATAAAATAAAATTACAGATTTCCGCAGGATTCAGAACAAGGAGATACTATGAATAAGTTTATTTTGGAACTACATGCACGACCAGTCGCATCTCTAGGAAAATGTTAAGTGCTAAAAAGGTTCAAAATGATTTATTTCAAAAGATAATATATTTTTATCAACAATTAATTATCAAATCAAATCCTCACATCCATATCACTGATTTAAGAGTGGCTCAGAATATTTAATACCTGTGTATCATAGAGAAAATGATTATCAAACATTATTTTACTAGACAAAGAAAAGCTAGGGGATAAAAAGTTATTGTTTCAGTTCTAAAGCCCCATTAATTTTTTTTCCTATGTTTTTATTGGAGAAAGTACAATTCAAGGGTGGTGAATCTGTGGCCTCCGGGTCACATGTGACCCTCTATGTCCTCAAGGGAGGTTCTTTGAACGTCAGATTTGGTCAAAGGGCAGCACTTGAGGACCTAAAGGGCCACACGTGACCTCAAGGCTGCAAGTTCCCCACCCTTGGATTTTATCATCTTAATCAACAAATACTTATTAGGAACCCACAATATATTAGGCACCTAATAGACTAGACTAAGGGCAAGATAGGCTCTGCCCTCAAGGAGCTTATCTCCTACTTACCTCTCACTACTTAAAATGCAACCCATGATGGTATAATTAGAGGAGTAATAAGGTAGATCGAGATCTAAGTCAAGCCATTTTGAATTAAATGAAAATTAAGAATAGGACTGCATATGCTACATATGGAATTATTTTATATCTTGCAAATTTGTTTAATTTGCTTTTAAATTAATTTTTAGTTGACTAGGATTTTCTAAGCAAACCATTACATTACCAGTAACAAGCAGTAACTTTTTTTTCATCTTTGCCTATTACCAATTTGTTTTTGCAAAATAAATAACACAATCCAAATTCTAAGGAGTATATTCATGCCATCCAGGAAACTTTTTTAAGAGCTGCCATTTATGCATTAACTAACATATATAGCAAGTACAGGAATGCATCTATGCATTGCTATAGGGAAAACACAAATGAACAACCTCCCTCTCCTAAAGCAGGCCTGCACTTTCCCCACAGTTTGTAGTCCTAGACAATTACCTGTATTCCTGAGATGTTAGATCCCAAAGCCAGGACATGTTTGAGAAGGTCCTGACCCCAGATCTTCCTTACTTCAATTCCTCTGTCCACTAAAGCACACGCATGCTCACCACAAATCAGCATCATCCCGTTGACTAGAGCAGATCCTACTGCAGTAAGGTTAGTAAGGGTCACTATTCTTCACTATTCAACAATCTAATTTCCTAGTATGGGTATTTATACCCTCTATTGATGTAAATTCCAGTCTTTTCATAATTTAGCAGATAGCTCTGGAGTAACTAAAAATTAGTCACCTTACAGCTGATCTGGTTCAGATAAATGGTTTTTCACTCCAACCCTTTCCAATCTGACAGGGTTTTTGTTACATGGAGAGACTTTGAGAACCCAGGGGTCACTCTGATGCCCTGATGAGGCACTGGAGAGGGACCTTCATATGGAGGATCCTTTTATGTGCTTGAAATTCATGAAAATAGTATTTTGAAAAACGATATTCTATGATGTGGATTTTTTTTTTAGTAATCCAAGACTGTCACCCCCTGTTATTTAGTGAGTGTCTGCTGTATTATCAAGCCCAACAATACTATTTTCTTATGATGTAGGCAAGAAAATAAATAAGCCTATCCGTAACCTTTATTGACAAGTGGTCTGTTAAAATTATTGCTTTACCCTTTCTTACCGCCTCATCTGACAGTTTTAAATAGCATATACCTACAGAAAAATCTAATTCACCTGATTTGTCATGGGAAATCTACCAAATTTTCCAAGAGGTAGAAACCTTGAACTCCCTAGGGAAAAAAGAAAGGAAGGAAAAAGAAGGATTTATTAAGCACCTACTATGTACCTGGCACTATATGCTAAGTGCTTTGCAAATATTATTTCATTTGATGATCCACACAACAATCTTGGGTAGTAGTTCCCATTTTACAATTGGAGAAACTAAGGCAAGTAGAGATGAAATGATTTGCCCAAGGTCACACAACTAGGAAATCTAGGGTCATATGTAACCTCAGATTTTCCTGACTCCAAGCCCAGTTCTCTACCATCTAGCTGCACTTCACTGTACCATCTAGTTGCCTTCTTAGAAGGAGTTGCAGCATATGGCACATTGGAAAGGATATTGGAACTTGGAGTCAGGACACACCTGGGTTCAAACCTCTACTTACTGTTTGTGCTACCTTGCTAGGTAATGAGTTTCCCATCATGTTTGCTTCCTCATTTAATTTAAAAATTAATTTATTATTTTATTTTTAATTTATGGGATAAAAGAAGCATTTCTATAATATAGAACAAAAAAAAAGATTACAAATGAAACTGCAAATCTATTATGTATGACTTGTTATTCCTTTTAAATATACAATAAAGTTATTGTACTCTTTTTTTTCCCTTCCCTCTCCCCCCACCCTAGAGCTGGTTACCATTAGAATCAAGTGTGTATGTGTGTGTTTGTGTGTGTGTGTATGTGTATGCAAAATCATTTTATACATACTTGGATGACCATCTCTTGTGGGATGTTACAGAGAGGGTTTCTTTTCAGATGCATTTGGGTTATTACTCTATACGGTTTCTCCAATATAATTGGTTTCCTTGGTAGATTGTTAGAGAGAGATACACACATGCATATACATATATATGTGTATGTATGTCTATATGCATATAGATGGATGTGTATATATGCACATGTATATGTATGTGATATATATGTGTGTATGTGTGTATATACATGTATATACATATATACATGTATATACACACATACCTACTTGCATTTAAAAGCATCATTCTCAAAAATTTATAGGTATTTGCCCAAAATGTCCAAAGGGTAAGGGTTGGGGGCAGTGATAATAGACATGGCATCAAGAGAGACTGCTACTAGATGAATGTTTTGTATTTGGCAGTTTTCTAATGCTAACTGATTCCACAAGCACATACTTCTAAAGTATACCAAATAGTGCTCAAGATAGAACTTTTTCAACTCCTCTGCACAACTTTGACAAAGTAATGAAACAGTGCACTTAAGTTTAAAGGGTAGCTCATATTGGTCTGGTTCGCAGTTCTTTTACCAGGACAAAAAATAACCAAAGCACTAATATGCCCAGCACTGACCCAGACTCCCTGTTGATTAAGAAAATTCTATTGGGAAAAGATATGACTTCTGCTTCTTGTCCTCTCTCAGGCTTTAAACTAATTTGAGCCTTTTAGTGTGCTGAAATGCCTTTTCTAAATCTGCCCCATCTATATAATTCCTACCAGTCATGCAAGCCCAAACATCCTATCCACCATGTTGTTGGGGGTGGTCAGGGTGGTGGTGGGAGAGGACCAATGATGCCATGATGTTGGGGTAAAACAGCAGATGATGGGTGATGTTTTGACTGATCATGAATTGGATTTGTGAGACAGAGTTGCACAAAGAAATCAGCCTCACTCCTCCAGTCTTCGAGGAGAGAGTAAGGCCAACAACTTGGAGGCTTTCCTTAGCTCCCCTCCAAAATCTTGCCTTCTGAACTGCCACTGTACCTTTCATGTGAGTCTTTAACTGCCATTTCATATTCTAACTTGTACTACAGTTAACTTGAACCAATTCTATCACTCCTAAACTACAAGTTCTAGGAGGGCAGGGCTTTCTTTATATTCCCTACAAAGCAATACCATTATATACAGAAGGTGCTCAATAAGGCTCTGTTGAATATGTCAAAAAATGATAAAGCCCAAATATATACCACATTAAACTAGAGATAAAAACACAAAAGAATCAATAATTTATCATTCCATCTTCAATTAGAATAATGTTTTATGAGGATTTTTTGTTCCAAGAATTAAAAACTCATTATTTGACAGTAGTTCTGCAAATAGTGTTTCGGCACATACAGATATTATTTCTCTTTAAATCTGAAAAATGGAGAAGAAATCCCAAACAGAGCTTTTAAAAATGAACACCAACCCAAAACAACATGGCCAGGACTACGAATATCATTGAAATAAACAATTCTACTTTGAAATGTACAACATGACTTAGATGAAGAACTCTTGGATACAGTAACTCGCACACCAAATAACAAATGTCTCAGCTCCTGGTCAAAATTCATTTTCTGTTTCTCGAAGCTACTTGGGCTGCTTCAATGTGATACAGGTCAAACTATGCTCTTCCTTCCTTCTTAATAAATCACCTAGAATCAGGAACAACAGCCACAATTCTAGAATCAGAACTGGTTTTCCATTGGCATTTGCACTTAATGATGACTTAAACAGATGGAATACAACTTAATTTTCTGGAGATAGATTGAACCCATGGGGATACAGAGTAAAAAACTTGTTTTGACTAGTTCCCATTGGGGGAAAAAGTCCACAGGAGAAAAGAGACATACATACATAAGCAATTAAAGACAGCAATGGAATAAAACATAGTTGTTGGGCAAAAGAGAGAAAAACCAGGGTGCCTGCACATCACCCATGTACAAAGGAAAAATAGCCCTCCAACCATTGGTGAAGGGACTTAGGGCGTAGATGCATTTGTTTTTTATTTTACATTCTGACTGTATTTTCCTGTCAAGTCTCTCTGCTGCCAAACTGGAATATGATGCCTGAGCATCCTTGTCGATATTAAAATTTTAAACAGGTTCTTTATAAAAAAAAAAAGACAAATGGAATACATGCATCCGTATTACCAAACTAGCCTAGAACATGGTTCAGTGATAACAGAAGTTCAATAGGGTATTCTTTTCTGTATTTAAAAAAAATACATGCTATAGAACATAAAACACACAGATATAAGTCTACCATGTTAAGTACTCTTTTTTTTTTATTCAACGAATGTTCAGATTAAGAACTAGAGGGACAATTATGGAGTTTCCCATTCAACAAAGTCCTATGGGTAATTACATAGCAAAAACCAGATTCCAAAACCACAGCTGCATTCTTTCCACTACATCAAGAACTGCCTCTCTGACTTAGCCAAACCAAGGCTGCCTTACACACTGAGCACACACTGAGTTATCATCTGACATATCTGTAGATTATTATTAAATATCCTTTCTCCAGGAAAAAAAATTGAAAATCACATTTTTATACAAGTTTCTTGTCTAAAATCTAATCAATTTAGATTGAGAACATAGCACCTCTACCTCCCCAGTTTTCCAGTCCCTAGAGCAAAGCGATGACTGATTAGCAAACCACCGCAAGCAATATTCCAACATAATGGGAACACCACACATAATGAAAGCCCCGCAAGAAAGAAATTGGAGTTTTGGAGGAATTGTGTAATGGTTATACAGTAGCCCTGAATATGGCAAATGTAAGTGTATGCCATATTGCCCAAGACTCCATCTCTCAGCTTCAAAGGGTTCCCTCTGGCTGTCTCCCATGCCCCTCATCAACATGATCTGGCTTCCTTCAGTTCTCAGGTCAAGTCCCAGCTCCTTAAATCTTAGCGTTTTCCCTCTGAGATTACCTCCAGTTGAACCTTTTATATTTTTTGTTTGTACAGAGTTGTTGGCATGTTGTCTCCCCCTCTAGATCACAAATTCCTTGAGGGCTGAGGCTAAAGTGCCTGACACATAGTAGGTGTTTGATAAATCTTTACTTACTAAATGACTGTGAGCCTGATTAGCCAGAGGTGGCTAAAGCACTCTCAATAAGGAAGGGATTGCTCCAAATTTATTGCAAAAACTGAAAGGTTTTCCTACAAGACAGTAGTTTGACTTCTCAGCAATTTTCAGAAAATGCTCTTTCACAGGTCACCAATGAACTCCTTAACACCAAGTTCTCTGGGCCCTTCCTCAATCTTAATTTTCTTTGATCTTTCTCATAACAATAAAGATAATAACAAAAAAATTGAGGATGACATCGAAATAGGAAGAATAGAAGCTGCTCACAGTTACAGCATTTCCTAAGGCAGGTAGACAGTCTAAGAATTAACACATGCACTTTACAGATGAAGAAGTCTCTGAATGATTGACCTGTCCATGAGGTGAGAATAGAAGCCAGGTCTCCTGATTCAAAGTCCACAACACCCCTGCCTCTTTTATACCAGTGACACAGCTATTTGCTCCTTCTCATCCCACCACATCACACCTATTGGACTGGCTAATATGACAAAATAGGAAAATGTAAATGTTGGAGAAGATGTGGGAAAACTGGAACACTCATGTATTGTTAGTGGAGTTGTGAAACAATCCAAATACTCTGGAGAGCAATTTGGAACTATGCCCAAAGGCCACAAAACTGTGCATATCTTTTGACCCAGCAATACCACTGCTAGGTCTGTATCCCAAAGAGATCATGAAAAAAAGGAAAAGGACCCACACATACAAAAATATTTAGAGCAGCTATCTGTGGTGGGGACTGCATCAATTGGGGAATGGCTGGACAAGTTGTGGTATAAGATTGTAATGGAATATGTTCCATAAGAAATGGTGAGCAGGCAGATTTCAGAAAAACCTGAAAGGACTGACATGAACTTGATGCTGAGTGAAGTGAGCAGAACCAGGACAGCGCCGTAATGGCAACAATGTTGTGCAATGACCAATTTAGATAGATTTAGCTCTTCTTAGAGTGATCTAAGATAATTCCGACAGACTCATGATGGAAAATACTATCCACATCCAGTGAAAGAACTACGGAGTGGAAACGCAGATCAAAGCATACTATTTCTCTCTTTTTGTCCTTTCTCATGGTTTTTTCCCTTTTGTTCTGATTCTTCTTTCACAGGACACCTAATGTGGAAATAAGTTTGATATGATTGTACGTGTATAGTCTATATCAGATTGCATGCTGTCTTAGGGAGGGAGGAGCGGGGGAAATTGGGAGCTCAGAATCTTATAAAAGTGAATGTTGAGGACTAAAAATAAATATTTTTAAAAAATTCTTAAAAAAAACCATATCCCTCCTCACTCTCCCAATTATTCAGGTTATCTATATTCCTCCAAATATTCCTTCCTGGACTCTACATTTACACCAATGGAGATCCTCACCAAAGCTTAAGACTCAAGCCTTTACTGTTCTCTTTAAACTCCCAGGACATCTAGTTGACATATCTGCCAATCAGTCACCAGGTCACTGTAGCTAGAGGCCAACTGTGTCCCACCCAGAGTGAGGTTCACCAAGTTAAAGGGCAGAATTCACTTGAACAGTTGCTAACAGTAGTTACTGGTATAATTAGCATCTCTACAGCAGAGAACTTTCTGAAATCCACAGCCCAAAAGAACCACAGGGTGTGATAATAAATGACATCTGATTGACACTCACCTGAGGGGTCTCTCTTATCCCATCCATCTCTTTAGGCTGACTCCTTTCTATTCCTCTTTCTCTGCCCCTCTCCCTTCTCTGAATGTCACACCAACTGGATCCAAGGGACCCAGCCAGGCTAGAAGGAGGGTAGGCAGAAATCTGAGGGACCTGGAAGACCAGCTACTCTATTTCACTGCATAATTGTTGCCACTGCATAATCATGCCCTGCTTGGGTTTCTTATGAGTTTGGTTTTTTTTTTCAGTCCAAAAATTGCTTCATACCCTTTCATCATGTAATCATTGCATGGTATAATTCTGTTTGTCCCACTGCTTAAAAGGTAAACAGAACAGCAATGTATTCACCAGTGACATACGGATATGCACACATGCAGTCAGTATTCAATTTTAATGTATATTCATGAGTATTCTGTACATCCTAATCTTACACCAAAGACACATTAGTAATGAATAACTTTTAAGCAATACAGCACAATTTTTTTAAGCTTCAAATAATGACAGCACCCCGCTTTTTGCAAAAAAAAAATGGCAAAAATCTGACACAATTATTTGGTGAAATATGGTATTCTTGCCACAGATAAGGAAACTAACACATGGAGAGGTGAATTTCTCCAAGGTCACAGATAGTAAGTTTGAACTCAGGTCCCCTAACTGCAGTGGAGTCCCACTATGGCTAGATGTGTGGGAGGGCCTAAGAACAGACTCAGGGAAAGGTAAAAAAGTCAGAAACCCAGGCCACAGAGGGCAGCATACTGAGCTCTGATCAGAGGTTGTTTATTTGCTCCTGTGGGAAGGCTAGGATTCATGGATGTGAGTGTAGGCAGAAGAAAGCCCAGAAAGCAAAACTAGATCCTGATTGGGCGAGGGCAGGGGGAGAGAAAGGAGGGGCTAAGACACTAAGAATTTCCTTTTTGTTCTTTTGGAGGCAATGACTGGCCCAGTGTCACACAGCTAGCAAGTGTCTGTGGCTGCATTTGAACTCAGGTCCTCCTGACTCCAGGGCCAGTTCTCTATTTACTGCTCCATCTAAGCAGCCATGAGATACTAAGGCTTTCTAAAAGAATCTTAACCTATGACTGTCTTACTACCTTTCCCCAAGCTCAAGTTTCCCATCTCTATACCTTTCTTCTTTCACAATTCCATTTTTTGAGACAGGGATATTGCAATTCTTACTAGAATCGATTGTTTCAGTGTGTGCATTAACAGGCTTAGAAATTGCCAAAGGCTACAAGTAACAGCTTGCGTTTATTAATAATTTTAGACTTAAGAAAATGATGGAGAAATGTTCATTGTGGAGACTAAGCCTAAAAGTGTAATGGGTATATCAGAGAGTAAGTTACCAGCATGGGCCAATTCTAGTTAACTACCTGAAATTAACTTGTATTTCAGTTTCAGTAGGGCTTACCTTTTCATTCAGAGTTTGCAGGTATCTGGATTCTCCATCTAGTGATAATAGTAATGAATTTTAGGCTTCTTTTTTTTTAAGTGTGTTTCTACCCATGAGTGTGACACTGCCAACAAATGGAATGACTTTTGCACACTTGTTCCAAGGAAATTTATCTGGCCCAAAAAAAAGGCATCCTTTCAAACTTTTTAGGGGAACTTGACTGATGTTTTAAAGAAACCGCAAACAAGCTAATGATCCCCTCCAAATCCTTCTCTAGTTTCTCACAGGGCAAGCAAAGTCATTACTTTACAGAAAAAAATGATAACTTTTAACCCTTGTGCTAACAACTTGTGCTAACAGTTATATTGTTGTCGTCACCGTTATTTGTCCTGCTTAAAGAGGACCAGAATGATGTCAGGGGTCAATGGATAGTGTTTCCAATATGAGTTGGGAAAGCTCCACCACAGGTTGGACACAGATAGCCCTTATGACTATATTACATTACACAGTTATATTATATACATATGATTTCTAGCACCCTGGAGTCCCTGGATTACCAAATGTATATGGTATACTTAAGTCCATTTTATAGGATTTGGAGCAGAAAATGACTATTACTGTCTTAAATTATTATGAGAAAGCATAGTTATATTTGTTTTTATGGCATGTGGTTTGTCAAATGTTATCTGATGCCAAGTTTTCAGTCATGAGCCAAATTATGAGCTTAACATAGCCATAATACAGCTAACATTTATACTTATAGAGCTTCCTATGTTCCAGCCAAACTGCTAAATGCTTTACAAATATCACCACATTTAAGTAGGTGCTATTATCTCCATTTTACAGATGAAGAAACTGAGGCAAACAGGGGTTAAAAGTGACTTGCCCAGGGTCTTACAGATAGCAAGTAGTTGGGGCCGTATTTGAACTGGGGCCTTCCCAATTCAAGGTTCAGTGCACTATCCAGAGATGATGGGTCCTTTTAAAGAAGGCTGAGCTGTAAGTCTACTACCAGGGTTTCTAAACCTAGCTGTGCTTTTACTAGTTGTGTATCCTCGAACAAGGTTAATACCCAACTCTGATGCCTCATCGTTATGTAGAGACAAGTATAGGAACTGATTACGTAAGCCATATTTTTTTCCCTTAATGTCTGCTGTGAGGATGGTGATCCAGGTAACAAAATAGCAAAATGCTAAAGAATTAGCCCAAGACTCTAACCAAGAGACAGAGTCTGCCAGGGTTGACACCAACTTCAGTGTGACCCTGAGAAGACACTCTAGCTCCCTGGGCCTCCGGCTTTTACTTATTGTTTTTTGCAGTTACAGATCATCTCTAAGGTCTTTCTTAGTTCTAAAATTCTACATTCATGACAGGTTTTCACGAAAGAACTGTGCAAAAAGTCCAATGTACCACCATATTTACTGACTGAAGTTATATATTTATTCTTCCTAAAGTAAAAATCTGATGTCTTACTTTCTCTTTCTCTCACAGAAAACAACTGACTCAATTTCTTCCGTTTGATTTTCAGTTGATTTTTTCCCTCTGAGAGTCAGTGGTTTCTCATAGATTCCTCAATGCTTTCTACTCTGAACAATTCATTCAATCCCTAACCCTAACCCTAAATCACGAAACATGTATTAAGCACCTACTATATTCCAGGCTTCAAAATTCAGTTATGACCCTACGTTGTTCATGTCGAAACATTTCTCTCCATCTTTGACCACCTAAATTCCAATTTTGTATTTGTGAATGCTTCTAAGAGTACTGCTGTCACACACACGACCCAGCCTCAAATACAACCTGAAGAAAAACGGCCTTGGGCAAGTCAACGTTGCTTCAACACTTTGGACCTCAGTCTTTCAATCTGCTAAAACAGGGGAGTGTGACTAAACCAGGAGCTATTAACCTTGAGTTCTTGAACTTGTTAAAATATACATATTTATGAAGCTATTTCAATATAGTTTATTTCTTTTATAAATATATACGTGCATGCAAATATTCATGCATGCACACATGCTGATATGCACATACACATGTACCTACACCCCAGTGCATGGATACATATATACATGTAGATATAGATATCTATATTAAGGATAACTAGAAAAGATTTCATGCAAAAGGGAATTTAGCCAAGACATCCAAAGCCCAAAATGTTGACTTGGCTGTGATTTTCCCAAGGTTATTTTTCTTCAGGTTGTATTTGTGATTACAGGTCATTCACAGAGCAATGGTATTCTTAGAAGCACTTGCAATCTGCAGAATTAGAATGCATGTATATGTATAACACACACACACACACACTCACACACAAACAGCAGCTAGCTGGGACAGTGAATGGGTCTGGAGTCAGAAATATCTGAGTTCAAATCTTGCCTCAGATGTTTACTAGCTGTGTGATCTTGAGGAAGTCACTTAACCCTGCTTGCCTGAAGTTTCCCCATCTGTCAAATGAGCTGTAGAACGAAATGGCAAACTGAAACGACTGAACAGCCACAAAAATAATTCCTTTAGAGTATTTTGGAAAAAAGTCTGTGTTTTCATCAGAATGCGAAAGGTGTCTGCGTCACCCTATTTTACACCTTTAAATTTGCCTCAGTTTCCTCATTTGTAAAATAAGCTAGAGAAGGAAGTGGCAAATCACTCCAGTATCTTTGACAAGAAAACCCTACAAAACCCTACATGGGGTCAGGAAGAATCAGACATGACAAAAACGAGTGAACAATAATAAATCCCTAATATTCTCATCTGTAAAATATGGTAACCTTTAAATTTTACAATTTTAAATTAAAAAAAACCTTAAAATGTAGATACCTTTATAATTTTAGTAGTTTGAAAGACCAAGGCCCAAAGTGATGAAGTAATGGATCTGCCCAGTGCTATTTGTCTTCAGGTTGTGTTTGACATTATGGTCATTCAAGGAGTAGCAGTATTCTTAGAGTCATTTCCCAACGTAGAATCGGAACTTCTAGATCGATACAGAAAATACACTTCAAAGCATCTTGGAAAAGAGTCAGGGAATTCACCACTGTCAGAGATGAAGAACCCTTGGACTAGACCACCTTTAAAGCTCTTTGCAGATGCTTGTTAGGGGCATCCTCCTCTGCATCTGCCCTCCAGGCCACTTCTCCTCCCATTTTCTCCTACATACTACTCACCCCCTCAATTCTTTTCCTCCCTCTAATATTCAATTTCTCTACATAAATAGGAAAGGAATACACATACACACACACACATATGTATATTCTTCCCTACTGCCTTCAAACATGCCCAATCCCTAAAAAAACTTCATTTGAGGTTACCATCGCCCAAAGCTCACATCTTATCTCTCTCCTCCATTCACAGCCAAGCTCCTTTAAAAAACAAAACACCAATACCTCATCATTCCACTTCCTTTCCTCCCACTGATTTCTCAATCCTTGTATTTTAAACCACCACTCAACTGGAAGTGCCTGAGTGACCATCTCTAAACTATTAAGTCTGATGGCCTTTCCTCAGCCCTCATTTTTCATGATCTCTCTGTGGTATTTGACACTCTGGACTATTATAGATGCTTTTTTCCCCCTGGGTATTGCTGTCTCCTGGTTCTTACCTATCTGACTGCTCCTCCATTCAAATCCAGCCTCAGACACTACCTGTGCGGCCCCCAGTTAGTCACTTAACCTCTGCCTCAGTTTCTTCTTATGTAAAATTGAGTAACAACAACCTGTCTCCTGCCATTTTTGCAGGGATAAAATTTATAAAGCACTTTGCTGTAACAGCCAGGACCCAGTATACACAGGAGGGCCTACTCTACAGGTTCTTAGATCTGCTTTTCTTAAAGGAAAGCAATTTTTGAAGGGTCAGCAATCTACTTCAATCAAGCACATATGTCATTCACTTAGTTCAGGGGGAAAGTCAGCACCCTGAACTTTAGAGAAAATACAGAGAAGTCAAAATCAACAGATGACTTCCAACTGTCTAATCGTAAGCAACACAGTTACCAGACACAGAAGCACCAATATCTGAGTTTTGAAAGCTAAGGGGCTTCTCAGTGGCTGCTCATCTGGCCAAACAAACACTTTTAATGAATAATCCCCAAAGTAAAACCTCCCCTCAGAGCAGTTACACACTTTTCAGAGCCAGAGGGCATCACAACCCTTGAGAACCAGTGAATCATTGGAAATTAAGAAAAGGTGTGGCCTCCCCAATCATTACATTCGCAAACCTTAAATATGGCCATGGTGGTGATGATGGTGATGATGATGGAGGATGTGGATATTAACGGATCTGTTACTGTTCAGTCATTTTAATCATGTCTGACTCTTCATGACCCCATGTAGGATTTTCTTGGCAAAGATACTGGAGTGATTTGCCATTTCCTTCTCCAGCTGATTTTACAAATGAGGAAATCGAGGTAAAAAGGGTTAAGTGACTTGCCCAGAACCACACAGCTAGTAAGTGTCTGAGGCTGGATTTGAATTTCGATTTTCCTGACTCCAGACCCAGCACTCTATGCACTGCACCACTAAGGTGCCCTATTATTGACTTATCCAGTAGCAAAAATTAGTTTAACCCTATCTTGAAAACTGGAAGCAATCTGTTTTAGAGTCTGTACTATTATACAGAGTGACATAGGGGATTGAGAGCTGGTTTTAGAATTTGGAAGACTGGAGTTCAAATCCTGCCTCTGAGCCTGCCTTTGTGATCTACATTGGTGGAAGGAGGTAGCTGGCACCCCAATGAATTTATATTGGTTTATTAACCCTTAAAGACCAGAAGGTTATAATTGAATATCAGTGAAGTAAAATGGCATTTCAATGTTCTGAAAATGAGTAAAGGTACTCAAATGGATTGGTTTAATCCTATCTCACCAATAATAATCAAGGATAATGAGTTATAGCACCAGCATATATGAAAGAAAAATTTCCTTCCCTACTTATGGAATGGCAAATAGTAATTAAATGCTAAAGTCATTAAAAATGTAAGGACTCAGACATAAATGTTAATCACTGGCATATTCTCTCACATGTCCAAGCTCAGTTGTTTTTTTAAAGAATTTATGTAACTAAAAGAAACTCACCTCTAAGGGAGTTATTTCATTTCATTTCAATGTCAGTTATTACATTCTCAAAACTATTATATCATCAGCTTGCAGGATCCAGGTGCAACTGAACAGACAATTCTTTGCATGCTGAAAATATCCCCAAGTGCTTTATGAAAAATGAGCTAAAGCACAGGCCGGCAATGAAGCCAGCTGACACCAGCTGCTGTGCATTCAAAGGGAGACGAAAGCTTTCCCTTAGCTCTTTCACTGAAAGAAATGGAGACGTGGATGGACCCTGGCAAAGATGGTTTAGCTATTAAAAAGAAATGGTCTCCACCTTCAGCGACAATTCAGATAGAAGCCAACCCTGGAGAGGTGGAGTCACAGAGGGGGTATGCATAAGATGATACTTTGAAAAGGGAGCAATTAGATTCCTTTTCCTGATATTGTTCCACGTTTTAAGAAACTTTTGCGAGTGTACCAGTCAAGGGCATCGTCACATGGCCTTACGTTCTTTCCTCTTTCTAATCTGTCGTACTGAATTAGGCATCTTGCTGTCTCTCCTTCCATCCTACTCCCTCAGAATCAACGTGACCTTTTGTAAGGACAGCAGGAATAGAGGACATTTTAAAGGTGTCATAATAATTCTTTTCTACAAGCATAGAAGTTCTTACCTAAAACAACATTTTCCTAAGAACCTTCTTAAAGACTCTTGTGTCTTTATTTTTAAAATAATTGTATATGAGAATACCTAACTTTGAGAAATACGGGTACATGAAAATACAAACTCACTGAAGAAAACATCATAAGATTTGTAAATTTAGGAAAATGTAAAGAACTTTAGAAATTATCTAATCTAACTCCACATGGCACAGAAAAGGAACTGGGCATCAGAAAATTTATTATAACTTGAACAAGATTACAGAATTGTTATTCAGTTGTTTCTATTGTGTCCGTACAAATCTGTACCCACTCTACAACATATCATTTAGAGTTGCCTGTGTGAGGGTTGGCAGGGGATGAGGGATTACTGAAATGTTAGATGACTTGTCCAAGGTCATACAGCCAGTACGTTACAGAGATGGAACTTGAACTTGACTCCAAGGCCAGGTAGATCTTAGCTAAATACAAGGAAAATCTTCCTAGTCATTTGTTCATTTATTTTCAGCGGTGTCTGACTATTCATAGCCGCATCTGGGGTTTTCTTGGCAAAGACAGTGGAGTCATTTGCCATTTCCTTCTCCAGCTCCCTTTACAGATGATAAATTGAGGTAAACAGGGTGAAGGGACTTACCTAGGGTCACACAGCTAGGAAGTGTCTGAGGCCAGATTTGAACTCAAGAAGATGAGTCTTCCTGACTTCAGGCCCAACACCTTATCCACATCACCACCTACCTGCCCTATTGCACAGTTAGTAAATAGCAAAATGGAGATTTGTACCCAGATCAATCAATAAACGTGTATTAAGCACTTACTGTGTGTCAGGCATTGTTCCATCACTGAGGATATACAAAGAAGTAAAAGACAGTCCCTGACCTCAAGGAGCTTAGAATATAATGGGGACACAATCCTTTACCTCCCATGTCAAAAGGCTTCAAGGAATTCTGGATGTTAATGTTTTTTAATTTTTTTTTCTTTTGATTACTACAATATAATTTTGGGGGGCAATCTTAAGTATTTTAATTTACATATTTAAAAGCATTATTCTTAAAAGGGATCCATAGATAAATATTCATTGTAAGGCCTAGGATTTACAGTAAAAAGGTATATTCCTGTAACATTAAGATGACCAAGGGCAACCCCAGAACACTTGCCAAAAGAGGATCAAAGAGGGGAGGGAACATGGGAGTGCATCAGAAACCTTTCAGAAGCGAACCTTTCCACACTCTTGAAGCATCATTTTGTTTTGTACATAAGCCTCTTAAATATTTTTCCAATCCAGTACATGCCATCATGGTACATAGTTCCAAAAAAGTAAGTCATTCCTAGATATGAGTTAAATGTGTTGTCCTATAGGACATAAAAATCAATAGCCAGGAAATTCATTCTTCCATGAGCAAACCACTTAGAAAAACTCTCTTACTGATTAGAAAATCTTTCTAGAAAAGTCTCTTCCTTCAACACTTCCAGGACATTCTCACCTCACCATATGGCAGATGTATGCTCAAGTTACCCTAATGCAAACATCAAAATATTTTGCAATTCTCCCTGTAAATATGTATTAAGTAACATAACTATTTAAATATTGCAAGTCTGAATTACAGTTCTAAGCAGAGCTGATACAAAGCATTGTACATCTTCAGGCAAAGTTTGACAATCATGCAAATCCTCCCAGACAAACATTTGACTGGATCATTATTCTGGATCGACAAGGGACCTTTGAGACCATCTATCCAACCCCCTTATTTTACAGATGCAGAAACAAAGTCTTATTGAGGTTGACTTGATGTGTAGGTTACTGTGCGCCAAAGACTTTGTGTCTTTAATGCTACTTATCACAAATAAGTGGGCAACTAGGGGACATATCTATATTACAACCCCCAATCTCTTTTGGCACATCTACTTTCTAACTATTCTTTCTCCATCTTGTTCTTATGAAATTGATTTTTTCGAAGCCAGATGTAAGATTTAATAATCATTCCAGTGAATTTCAGCTCATTGGATTCAGTCCAGTGCTATAGCCTACTGAGATCTTTTCAGATCCTGACTCCAGTATATCACCTAGCTGTCCCAGCCTTATGTTATCTGCAATTTGATGAGTATATACTCATCTATATACCTTTACACAAGTCACTGATTAAAAAAAAAAACTTTTATATTCAAGAACTCCAACATGTCTTTGTCTGATCTCCCCCAGGTGTCATTCAGGGCAGCGAGAATGGAGTGATGGACTTGGAATTAGGAAGATCCGAGTTCAAATGTAGCCTCATATGCTTACTAGCAGCGTGACCCTGGACAAGTCACTTAGCTCTGTTTGTTTCACTTCCTCATCTGTAAAATGAATTGAAGAAGCAAACAGCAACCACTCCAGTATCTTTGCCAAGAAAATCCCAAATGGGATCACAAAGACTTGGACACAAAAAAAAGATTGAATGCCAACAATCACAAATAAAGACCTACGCCAACTTCTGGCACCACAAATGAGGGTATTTTAAAAAGTAACATTCTCAGTGCCCCATGTTGTTTCCCTCTGTGTGGTACGTACCCAAGGCAGCTGTCTACTTTGCCTGCCCCTGGTACTGGCTCTGCTTCCAAGTCAGCAATAAAAGACTTTTGAGTTGTCACAGCAAATTGGAAGTTACAAACTGAACACAAAATTACAAGGAAATGCTTCCTGCATCCTAATTCCACTTTTTCCACACACACTTCACACCTTTTGGATGCTCAGTAAATCTTTCACTTCCAAAAACCTATTATTCCCAGGGCACCTTCTTTGGGGATGAAGGCAAGAATTTCAAGTGTTTAGTCCTGTGTTGATAAATTGCAATGGAGATGGGCAAAAAACTGTCTGTGTGAAATTAATTCAAACAGGTTACATTTACACCAATAGATGAAATAATTTTGCAGTAATCAAGATGTGTAAAACAAAAAGGAGAAACAAGGAGTGAATTCAAAGTGGGGAGATAACAATATTAATAAACACAAGAGCAAGGACAAAACACATCTCTCAGCTCTATGCCCTCACTACAGAGCAAATACTGTAGATGCTGAAGTCCTCAGAGGAGGAAAAGTCTCTTTGCCAGTATATGTAACAATTCCATTACAACATTGCAACATACCTGAGAACCAAGTTCTCTAAATCCACTGAATATTATTCACTCATTCAACAAACATTTATTAGGCATGGTCATACCTTTCCTCTTGCCATCACTCACAAATGTACCACCTCCACGTGGGGCAGCTAGGTGGTGCAGTGGATAGAGCACCAGTGCAGGAGTCAGGAGGACCTGAGTTCAAATCTCACCTCAGACACCTGACACTCACTAGTTGTGTGACCTTGGGAAAGTCACTTAACCCCAACTGTCTCATCCTGGGTCATCTCCAGTCATCCTGATGAATATCTGGTCACTGGATCCAGATGGCTCTGGAGGAGAAATGAGGCTGTTGACGTGCACATCCCTCCCTCACTCAAAACAAAGTCAAGTGTAAGTCATGTCATCATTTCTCTGATGGCATGGTCTTCTTCAGCAATGAAGGATGAACACACATTAGGCATCCACTAGGTAGATACAAGGTATTAAGTTAGATGCTGAGAAGGATACAAAGATTGAATCCAAAAGCAATGACAATAAAAATCATTGACCCTAAGATGGCATTTACTTATAAGTAAATGCTATCTTATGTTATCTTATGGCAGTTACGTGCTAGAGTTAGGAAGATCTGAGTTCAAATCCAACCTCAGACATTTGTAAGCCATGTGACTTTGGACAAATCAATTGACCCTGTTTGCCTCAGTTCCTCATCTGTAAAATGGTCGTGCACTGAGAAGGAAATGGCAAACCACTTGGATATTTTGCCACGAAAACCCCATGGACAAATGTAGCATTGGAGATGACTGAATGAGTGACTGAACAACAAACGTTCTATTGTATTTTTTAGGGAAAGCTGGGTGGCAGAGTGGATAGAACACTTGGCCTGGAGTCAGAAAGACTTACTTTTTGAGTTCAAATTCGGTCTCAGACACTTACTAACTGTGTGATCCTGGACAAGTCACTCAATCCTATTTCTTCAGTTTCCTCATCTGTCAAAAGGGCAGGAGAAAGAAATAGCAAACCACTTCAGTATCTTTGCCAAGAAAACCCCAGATGAGGTCATAGAGAGTCAGACATGACAAACAGCGATAGTATTATCTTATCAGAGCCTCCTAAAAACCTTCTGAGTTAGATAGTAATTATTTTCCTCAATTTACAGATGAAGAAACTGAGATTTCACAATAGTAAAAATACTTCCAATCAAAACAGATGGGTGGCTGCAGGGAGACTGCCCAGTTCACATATACCTAACTCCAGCAAAAATCTAAGAATTGCAACCAATCAAGAAATCCAATGAGAAACTGCCATAGGGTTTTGCTGATGAATATTTAGCAATGGGCTAGGAAGGGATGGGGAACGTATGAAGGATAAACTTTAAAGTCTAATATGCATTATTAATTTTTCCCATTACTTTCTTCGGTCCACTGTCAAGAAAATAAACCAAGCCCTGATTTGTGTTTACCAATTTCTGAGGTGAAAATGCTCACACTGAAAATTTTACAATCAGCTTGGTAGGAGCTGGCTTAAGGATACCCCTGAAATGCAGTGACTTCTTCCACCCCAAAAACTATTCAAAAAGCTAGCCCGAAGTCCACAGGCAACAGAGAAGGGGGTTATGAGCAAACAAGCAATCAACTGATCAGCCCAACTAACAATGAGCTAGAGACATATGGGGTCTGCAAAGCTCAGTATCTAAAAGTAGCAAGAGCAGACCAGAGGGGTCCAAAACCAACAGCTGCCTTGACATTGGAAGAGGCAGCTACTTTTGGCATGGCTCCAAGATCCCTAGCACTGGGTCCAAAGATGCCATAGATCAGGGTCCTGAAGATCCAGAGCTCTAAAACTCAACAGTTCAGAGAGGGCTAACCCTGGGGAAGTGGAAGGCAAAACAGGAACCCAAGTGGTGACCGGGTCAGAAGGCAGAGGCTGGCCCTAGCACAAAGGTCCAGTCTAAGGATCTAAGTCTGGAAATAAGAGTAAGCCAAAGAAAACACCAACACAGTAAACCAATGATCCCACGATACAACAAGAAATAGTAGAATGAAGTCAAATGATTGAAAAGCAATTGTAAAAATAAATGTATTTACTTATATCAAAAACCACTGACTCTGTAGTGCCTTAACAATCAATTAAAAAGAAAAGTACACAAGACATGCTTTTAAATTTAATCTGTACTGTTCACTTTTTTCCTACTACATTCTTACGTCTGCAATCAACAATAAATCAAGCCCTGATCGGAGCACAAAGGCTCACACTAAAAACTTAACAACTTAAGAGCAGGGCATCCTATCAAAACAACTGACATTAACTGCGTTTTCTTCATTATACATTCTTTCTAATAAGAGACAGAAGAGAAGAAATCATCAAACTGCAGTGGAGCTTTTGTTCATTTACATTCTTCTGTCAAGTGCTGATCATGTTTTCTATGCTAAAATATAGTCATGAAACCCTGGCTTGTAAGCCCATTATATAATACATAAGGATTGACAGTCGATCCCACATAGGCATAAAATAAATTTAATCCATTTTGTATCTTTCTATGATATTTCACTCTTATTTACCAAAACCTGCAAAAGCATACCGCATATGAGCCAAAAGTCCTGGGTTCAAACACTAGCTCCATCACTTATGAGCTACATGAACTGTAGCGAGTCATTTAACACTTCTTAATATCAGTTTTCCTCATCAGAAAAATAGGGATAACACAGGCACTATTGTCTCCCTCATAGTTTCTGTAACAATGCAATGAACTGGCATCCACATACAGCTTTGTGAGTCAACAGGCATCACATAAACATCTGTTTGTTACAAATGGAGTATTTGTTATTTTAGAGTAAACACTGTTATGTTTACTTCAGAGAAATGCTTGTGACTTCATTGTCTAGTGATGCTAAAAATTACATAGGAGAGCTAAATGGTTCAAGAAGAAATGACATCAGTCATCAGTAGATCAGATCAGCATGAAACATTGGTGCTGTATTGAACTGTCTGGAATCTTTTTTGACGCTTTTCTAAAAGCTATTGTCAGGGGCGGGTTGTAAAACACAAAATGCTTTCCTGTCTTTCAATAATATTGTTATTGTTCTTTAGTTGACTACTGTATCCAACTCCTTATAATGGCAGAGTGGTTTGCCATTTTGTTCTCCAGCTCATTTTACAGATGAGGAAATCGAGGCAAACAGGATTTAGTGACTTGCCCGGGGTCACACAGCTAGTATGTGTCTGAGGCCAGATTTGAACTTGAGTTTTTCTGACTGTGGGCCGAGGGCTCTATCCACTATGCCACCTAGTTATGCCTTCAATATTATTACATTTCTCCAAATCTAGAACCAGGAAGGACTACAGATAATAAAGCAAAAACTGTAGCTAGTATGAAGATTTCATTAATGCAAGTAACCAGGTATTTTCTGAATGACTGATACATTTCCCCCACATAATGTTTCCTTTAAGACAAAGGAATCCTATGAATCCTCTCTTATGAAGCCATCTTCCAGGCATTTGCCATTTAACCACCTAACCACTAGGAGCACTGGGTATTTGTTACTTCTACCCTCTCGTTTGAGGTTTCCTATATGCTTGATTCCAGACTGAAGTGAATACTGTTAGAAGTAAGGATCTCCCCTTATTTTCTTACCTTATTTTCTTTAAACACCACTCACCCCTACCAGTAAAAAATGAAGACACTCAATTTTCTTTGAGGAAAAAAATTCCTTTGTCCTTCTTTCTCGTGTATTAAGGAGACATTGCTGGGTCACGGAAAATGCAAAAAATAATTTATTTAGAAACAATTCCAACTTAACTGCTATGTCATTTCCTATCTGCCTCTTCCTTCCTCTGTATTAGTGCAGACATCTGCATTAAAACAGTATCTGTGTTATTTAGAACACACCTGCTCAGGCTGATTACTCTTGAGCTGAAGTCATAATCCTCCACATCTAAGATCACTGGCAGCAGAACATCTGGAATTATGACTTCTGCTAAAACGGGGAAAAAAGTAAGACGTGTCAACCTTAATTTTGTAAAAACTGCAACTAACCTCAATAATGTAAGGGTAGAAAGGGCAGGGAGGGGAGGTGGGGCAAAAAGATACAAGAAATATTTAAAAATAGAATGCACTGTCTGATAGGATGACATTTGCAGAATAAGTGAAGTCATCCTTCATATCAAGAAGTGATGAGTTTTCTCAAATACTTCTACAACCAACATCAAAGAAAAATATCAATTATTTTGCTGCAGTGAAAACTATGCATTGCTTGAATACTTCTCAAAATGAGGGGTCCATCAGAGCTAGAAAATGTTTTCAGATTTGCCAGTGACACAAAGCTAGGAAGGAAGGCTAACACATTGGATGAAAGAGTCAGAATGCATAAAGTCTTATACTTGGGTTAGGGACAGTTCAATGGTACAATGGATAAAGTGAGTCAGGAAGACTCATCATCCTGAGTTCAAATCTCACCTCAGACACTTACTAACTGTATGATCCTAGGCAGACCACTAGAGTATTTTTGCCAAGAAAGACTAAAACATAACTGAAAAACAACTGAACAACAAAATATTTGGCTTGAAAAAACTAGCTTCCCAAGCACAAGTTGGATATGGCATGGCTAGATGACCAACATGATTAAAGACTGAGAGATCCCACCATACAAAGAACTGATCAGGAAACGGGATATTTAGCCTGAAAATAAAACTTGGAAGAGGATTCTATTCCTAGACATACAACCCAAAGAGGTCAATGACAAAAAGAAAGGTTTCCAGAGTACCATGATAATTTGTAACATCACTTTTTTGGGGGGATTAAAGAATTGGAAGTCAAGTAGATACCCAGTATCAATCAAAAATCGTTTTATTAAGTGCTCACTATAATATGCCAGGTGCTGCATATAATGTTGAGGATACAAAGAATTAAACCAACCACAGCAACAACCTAGCCTTGACCCTCAAGAAGCTCACTGTCTAATATAGGAGACAATATACTGACAATGTATATAAAAGATATATATAGTGCAAGGGAAGCTAGGTGGTACCCTGGACAGAGCCCTGGGCTTGGAATCAGGGAGACTCATCTTGCTGAGTTGGAATCAGACCTCAGACCCTTTGTAGCTATGTGACCCTAAGCAAGTCACTTAATCCCCATTTACCTCAGTTTCCTCATCTGTCAAATGAACTGGGGAAGGAAATGGCAAACCACTCCAGCATCTCTGCGAAGAAAGCCCCCAAATGGGGCCACTAAGAGTTGGACATGACCAAAACAACTCAACCACAAAACAAAATACAGTGTAAAGATAAGTGAAGTAAACAAAACAAGGAAAACAACATAAACAATGACGACAATAATGTAAATGGAAAGACAAATACAAAACAATCATCATCAAATGCTCCAAAAGTATGAGCAAGCTTGGTCCCAAAGCAGAGATATGAGAGCATGACCAGACTTTCTCAATACGTTAGTAAGTTTTGCAAAATCTTTTTTCTTCTGCTTTTTCTTTATTATCAGGGACAGTTCTCTCTGGGAATGGAAAGGGAGAAAAATATGGAAGTGTAGGCTATGTTTATAAAATTTAAAACTTATTAAAAATGAAAAAAATAATACTTAAGGAGAATCTGATAAATGCCTTCAAATATTTGAAGGATTCGTATGTTACCAGAGGATGGTTGTTCCACTTGACCCAAGAAAACAGAAATTTGAAAAATAGGAACTATCCAAAGATGGAGGGCACTGACTTAGGTAGCAGAACTTTCCTCTTCACTTGACATCTTTAAGCAAAGACTGGATGATGTCTCAGGTCATTGACAGCATCCTGGTTCAAGTAGATTTGGAAGCAGGTGATCCCTGAGATTCTTTGTGAGATTATGTGAGGGATTATTCAATCAACTAAGCTCAAACACATACTGAACACCTATAAAGTGTTAACCAAGAAGTACTGGGGGAGATAAAGAGATAAATAAGGTCCGGAGACTCACAACTTATTTGGGAACACAACTCGGAAATAGGGATGAGTCAGAGAGCAAGATAAAGTGAGAGAGAGCTGCATAATGTAAGCAAACAAGCATCAAGTGATACTATAAGGGCTAGAAGGAATGCACTTCCTCCCCACCTGTGCCTCTTAGAAATCCGTGCTTCCTTCCAGACATAATTCAAGAGCCACTTCATAATTAAAGTCTTTCTTGACCTACCCCTCCCCCAAACTCCTAGAGTAATCCTTCCCCAAATGAGCTCCCGTGCACAGGCACGTGGGCGCAGCACACGCATACGCCTACACACACACACACACACACACACACACACATACGCAGACACACAGACACACACACATTCTGTATATTCTTATGCACATCTCTCTTTCAAGAGAGTGAAAGTTCCACGAAGTCAGGGACTGTCCTGGCACATAGTAGGTGCTTAAGCATTCCTGCTTGCTGACTGAGGTCAAAGGAAGGAGGGGAAAAATCACTGTGCAATGGGGCTGTGGCCAAAGGACGTGAGACTAGAATGAGATCTTAAAGGTGAGGATTCAGACAATTCGTGAGAAGAACGAGACACCGACACATGAAGATAGGTTAAAGTAACTGAGTTTCATTTGGAGAAGATTTAGGCAGAGAGAGAGACAGACAGACAAGAGAGAGAGACAGACACACAGAGAGACAGAGACGGAGAGAGAGAAAGAGAAGTATTTTTAAAGCTGTCAGCTGGTGAAGGGTTAAATGTATTCTATTTGTCAAAGGACAGGAGGAGGTAATGCTAGCAGTTTCAAAGAGATTTCAGTTGAAGGGGATTAAAAGCTTCCTAACCATACCATTTTATTCCAAAGTTTTGGGGGTTTGTTTTTTCAGTCTGCCAAAGAAAATCTGCAAGTATTTTCAAACATGATTTGAGAAGAATTTTTAAAGGATTCTATCCTCCTTCCTTATATCTATAATTTATGGATGAGTCCTTTTATTCCCCACCCACAAAAAGAAGCACAGTGCAGCTCCTTACTCCCACCTAGGTACCAGGAAAAATAGAATTAATATTATCTGTAGCTCATTTTCCCCCTTAATAGTATTTTTTTTCCAATTGCTTGTAAAGATAGTTTTCAACATTCATTTTTGTAAAATTTTGAGTTCCAAATTTTTCTCTCTCCCTCCCTCCCCTCCCTTCTTCCCCCTCTCCAAGACAGCTATAGGTTATACATGTAAAATCATATTAAACATATTTCTACATTACTCATGTTGTGAAAGAAGAATCAGAACAAAAGGGAAAAACCACAAGAAAGAAAAAAGGTGAAAACAGCATGCTTAGATCTGCATTCAGACTCCATAGTTCTTTCTCTGGGTGTGGACAGCATTTTCCATTACGCAAATTGTCTTAGATCATTGTATTGCTAAGAAGAGATAAGCCTAAATGCACAATGTTGCTGATACTGTGAACAATATTCTCCTGGTTCTGCTCACTTCAGTCAGCATCAGTTCGTGTCAATCTTTCCAGGTTTTCCCTGAAATCTGCCTGCTCATCACTTCTTATAGAACTATAGCATTACATAACATTCATATACCACAACTTGTTCAGACACTCCCCAATGGATAGGCATCCCTTCAATTTCTAATTCTTTGCCACCACAAAAAGCACTACTATAAATATTTTTGTATCTGCGGGTCCTTTTTTCTCTGTTAGATTTCTTTGGGATAAAGACCTAATAGTGGTATTGCTGAATCAAAGGGCATGCACAGTTTTATAGCCCTTTGGACATAGTTCCAAATTGCTCTCCAGAATGGTTGGATCATTCACAACTCCACCAACGTTGCGTTAGTGTTTCAATTTTCACACATCTTCTCCAACATTTATCATTTTCCTTTTTTATCATATTAGCCAATCTGATAGATGTGAGATGGTACTTCGGAGTTGTTTTAATTTGTGTTTCTTTAATCAATAATGATTGAAAGCATTTTTTCATATGACTATAAATAACTTTAATTTCTTCATCTGAAAACTGCCTGTTCATATCCTTTGACCATTTTTCAATTGGAGAATGACTTGCATTCTTATAAATTTGACTCAGTTCTCTACATATTTTAGAAATGAGGCCTTTATCAGAAACACTGACTGTAAAAACTGCTTCCCAGCTTCTTGCTTTCCTTCTAATCTTGGTTACATTGGTTTTGTCTGTGCAGAACTTTTAAAATTTAATGTAATCAAAATAATCCATTTTGCATTTCATAAGGTTCTCTATCTCTTGTTTGGTTATAAATTCTTCCCCTCTCTATCGATCTAACAGACAAACTATTCCTGGCTCTAAAAATTTGCTTATGATATTATTTCTCATGTCTAAATCATGTACTTATTTCAATCTAATCTTGGTATAGGGCAGGAGTGGGGAACCTATGGCCTCAAGGCCACATGTGGCCCTCTAGGTCCTCAAATGTGGCCCTTTGACTGAGTCCAAACTTCAAGGAACAAACTCCCTTACTAAAAGGATTTGTTCTGTAAAACTTAGACTCAGTCAAGACTGAACCCAAGGACCTAGAAGGCCGCAGGTTCCCCAGCCCTGCTCTAGGGTGTCAGATGTTTATCTATGCCTAATTTCTGCCATATTATTTTCCAGTTTTCCTAGCAGGTTTTGTCAAATAGTGAGTTTTTTATCCCAGGAATTAGAGTCTTTGGGTTTATCAAACAGCAGATTACTATATTCCAGGTTCTAGGTCCTTGGGTGTGAAATGGGCACTGTATTTTGTCAAAAGCTTTTTCTGTATTTATGGAGATAATTATATGATTTCTTTCAGTTTTGTTATCGATATGGTCAATTATGTTGATAGTTTTCCTAATATTGCATCCCTGGCATAAATTCTACCTGATCATAGTATATTATCCTGGTGATAAATTGCTGCAATCTCTTTGCTAATATTTTATTTAAAATTTTTGCATCAATATGCATTAGAAAAATTGGTCTAAAACTTTATTTCTCTGTTGTGGCTCTTACCAGTTTAGGTAGCAGTATCATATTTGCATCATAAAAAGAATCTGGTAGGACTCCTTCTTTGCCTATTTTTCCAAATAATTTATATAGTATTGGAATTAGCTGTTCTTCAAATATTTGGTAGAATTCATTTGTAAATCCATCTGGATATTTTTTCTTAGGGAGTTCATTGATGGCTTGTTCAATTTCTTTTCCAATAATGGGGTTTGTAGCTCATTTTATATTCATATTTAATTATATGGCTTTATATTTCAACACCCTCCAGACCACTGGCCCTGGTTCAAGATCCCTCCCACTGTCAATCCACCACACCATGGCCCAAGAAAGCAGCCCTGTGGAGGTGTAACCTGTCAACATCTTCTGCAGTCTCTACCTCCTCAATAGCCAAAGCTACTGAAGACCCAGAAAAAAAGTTCTAACTAAAGTCCTTAGTACTGTCAGATGGTTTAACCTCAGAAATGAATAGCCTGTATCAGTGGAAATGACACTTAAACTGCATTACCATCTGCCTTGCCACTGGTCCCCAAGCATTGCTGAGCCTTTCCATCTGAATTGTAGCTAAACCTTCCTAAATGTGTGGTCTCTCCTAACAGAATGGGAACTCCTTGAGAGTATGGAACGTTTTGCTTTTCTATTCATATCCCCTATTCCTTGCATAGTACTTGGCACATAGTAAGTGCTTACATTTTTTTATTCATTCACTGATGGAACATAATAAGATGCCGTATTATTAGTACTACACCAGTGTAACAACCCACACAGCATCCTTGTGATGGGGTCTTAATCAAATTTTTAATCTTTCTCACATACATTATATAAATATATGCATGTTTTAAGGAATTTAGGTTAAGTCCTATATTTAAAATAATTAAATGCTTGTATAGTAATCCAAGAGCAAAAATTATACATTTTGAAAGCATAAATATATAGAGGAGAATTTGCAATCTTCTTCAAATTTGCTATTTTCTTCAGAGAGATATGCACAGCTCACAAAGAGTGTTCTCTCTCTCTCTAAGATCAAAGACTATCATTGGAAAGAAACTCACTAACCACCTAATCCACCCTTTTCATTTGACAGATGAGGAACCTGAGGTCCAGGGAGGTTAAGGGATTTCCCCAAGGACATACAGCTAATAAACATGAGATGCAACATTTGAACCCAGGTTCTCTGTTTCCCTAACCATTGTTTCTCTCCACTGTTATTGTTCTACCTTCCTGTTAGTAAATTAATCACTTTAAAACATTTTTCTACGCACAATCATTTCTGGTGAACTAAAATTAGGGCACTTCCACAGTGACAGAATCAAGAGGCATCTTGAAAGAGATAACTACATATCATGTTTCAGATGAGGGGAATTCAAGATGCAGCATCTTTCTAAGAAGGAAGGCTGCCAAGAGTACCGAGAGATTTACATCTAATTCACATTGTACCACTGAGAAAAATTAATATTCTTTTATCATTTCATTCTGCTAAACCACTTTGGCATACTCAGGAGCCTACTATATAGATACATACACACATTTGTACCTGTATGTATATGCAAGAGTGATGTATCTATTTGACAAAGGGGATATAAGCAGCGTTAACGGAATTCTACAGTCTCCTGTAGGCATTGATATTACAACATGAATTTTTATGAGTTTTCAGGGAGAAAAATATTTCTACAGAAAGGTTGATAAGACCTGACAGCCCCAAGTAAGTGAAATACATATACCCTCAGGCACTCCTCTGCTCAAGTCTTTACTTCGGAAGTGTTAAGGCCACAATTCAGCTTGTGAGACACCCTGTTCTCTTTGGGTCTCCAGGGTTCAAGAGCATGAACTAAAAAAAAAACAAAACTCAAAATCTAAAATGATCAACCATATTTTCTCATATAAAAGTCACCCTTATCTGATGGCCATATTCATATTTGAGGGCTCAAAGGACTAGAAAAAGCAGACATGACTAGTAAATGAAGGGCATTTATTCTCTTAGAATCTCCTATTCTCCCTACTCTTTCACTGTCTATTTAGCCTATGCTACAAAATAGTTTAAAATTGTTATTCTTAAGTAAGTGAATATGGTATTTTATTAATAAAAATGTTTAAATTAGAAGTTAAAATAGAGGAAGCTTGGAATATTCAATATTGAGCTAGCTTAAGAGACAGGCAGACTTGGTGGAACCCACCTCTGAAATGCACTGTCTGGGTGACCCTAATTTTAAAATGTTCTGGGCAGCTTCACAAGACTTCAAGTTACAGAAAAGGTGAAAACCTGCATTTGTAGAGAGAGTTATTTGGTAGTTCTTTATAGCAATGAAATCACAGGCCCAGTCCTTATCGCTGTCTTACTGATTTCTTAAAATTGCATGCAAATATTATACTGATTTCAAAAAAGGAGACATCAAGAGAGTTTATCAGAAGTAAATGAGTTAGTAAAGAGTCTCTCCTCCACTAAACATATGTTGTCCAAGTTAAAGAGTTGTTTGTTTTTTAAAAGTGATTTCAAGACTATTTACTAAAGGAAATGGAAGGCAGTGTTGATAATAGGAAAGGTTTCCTGGTGGGTATTTATCTATTTAAGGACACACACAAACACACACGATTGTGGCCAACATCATAAGAGGTTTCAGCTTGGAGATCTAAAAGCCCAGATCTGGAGAAGCTTTCAGTTCCATAAGATGCTATGGTTTTGTATAAATTGTTCTGGTTCTGCTCAATTCACCCTGTGTCAGTTCATACAGGTCTTTCCAGGTTTCTCTGAAACTGTTCATGTTTTTAATGATAAAATATTTCATTACATTCATATACCATAAATTTCTCACCCATTCCTCAACTAATGGGCACAATTTTAATATCCAGTTCTTCACAATTATACAATAAAGCTGCTATATTTTAATGCATCTGGGTCCTTCTCTTCTCTCTTATTTTTTTGGGGGTATAGGCCTAATAGTGTTAATTGCTTGGGCAAAGGGCATATACATTTTAATGGTTTAAGGGAAATATAATTCCAAGCTGCTGTCCAAAAACACTAGTATTAATCCATAGTTACAACAGTGCACTAATATGCTTGTTTTCCCATAGCCCCTCCAATATTTGTCCATGTCTTGTTTTTTCATCATCTTTGCCAATCCCAGTGAGCACCTTTGTTTTATAAATGATGAAACTAAAGCCCAAGGTCACACAAATAGCAAATAACAGATCTAGAATTCATTTCTCTGTCTTCTGACCCCAAGATTAGCATTTCATCATGATGTCTCCTGAAATATCAGCCTCAACAGTTATGACTCAGCCATCAAAATGTATAATCTGCTTGTTTTTCAAAGATGCTAATTCTAAAATGCAATGTTGGCCTACATTTGGTAAGTGACCTGTAACCATTGCCAAAATGTAGTGGTTAAGTGGCTAAATTTAATGGCTGACACCTCCTTCCTAACCTATGCCCCTCCCTCATAGTCCCAAGAGTTCCTGAAGTCTGCAACACAACAGAAATATTAACATAGTCAAGCTGAGGGACCAAACATGTGGTCCACAACACTCCTGAATATGGCCCAAACAAGATTAAAGTATATTTCCTCTCAGATTTTTAAGGGCAGCTAGGTGATGCAGCAGAGAGTATGCCTGGAGTCAAGAAGACCCCTCTTCCTGAGTTCAAATCTGGCCTCAGACACTTCCTAGCTGTGTGACCCTGGACAAGTCATTTAACCCTGTTTGCCTCATCTACAAAATGAACTGGAGAAGGAAGTGGCAAACCACTCCAGTATCTTTGCCAAGAAAACACAAATAGGGTCACAAAGTCAGCTGGACACGACGAGAAAACAACTGAACAACAAGCAAACGACTTCAATGTGCTGATATTTTGAAAGAAAGAAAGAAAACCGAACGTTTATATATTTCTTTTCTAAGTCATTATATGACCTGCAGGAATCCTTATGTACGCTGTTCTTAATGGCTCCTGCTTTCTATCTGAGTTTGACACCACTGCAATAGAAAATCTACTGTCTGTTTTCTCCCAGTAGGAGAATGGAGAGTCCCATAATTGCCCTGGATAAGAAAACACTTGGGAGGGGACATAGTCATGATTGTCATATGGGCAAGAGAAGAGACGCCATGTACAGCTCTTCCAAGGATAGATTTTAAATCAGTGAATACAAGGGATGGGGAGGTTGACTTTGGTTTAATATTTTAAGTAGTAATACTTTAAAGCTGCCCAATGATTCACAATGATATGGTGGTCAAGGAGAAAGGTTAGAAGACTACTTGTCAATCTTGTCATACAGGAGGCACAGGTAGGTAGGAAGTTAGACCACGTGTCCTCTAAGGTTCATTCCAACCCTAAAATCCCATGACTGGCCTTCGGCACTACAACATGGCACCCATCCAACACATTTTTTCCAAGACCTAATCTAAAGTACAAAGCAATATCAGGCTGGAAACTCCATGTCCTCAACATAAAGGCTCCCCAACTAAGCAGCCTGCTGATAAGGTCCAGCATGCCAACACCTCATACCAGCAATCTAAAGTCTTTATGAAACAAGAGCATAGCTTTTCTATCACTTAATTCATTAAACAGACTATCTACAATCTCTAAAAAGAGAAAGTCAATGTTAAGGAGATAGAGTTAAGGTTGATTGCATAACTGTTAACTACAGAGATCAAAAGTTCAGAGTTAACATGAACATGAAAAAAAGCAGAAATAATGGCATAAGGCATTATAGATTTAGATCTAGAAGGGAACTTGAAAGTCTAATTTAACCCTCTTTACAGATGAGAAAACTGAGGCCTGGTGCGAATAAGAGACTTTGCCCAATGTCACACAAGGTCTTTGGAATGCTGGTGAGATTTGGGAAAATAGTCATAATTTTTATGGATAAAGATTATTCAGTAGAATCTTAAGGGGAGTGGATAAGAAAGGAGCAAAGGTCATTTAGAGGCTTATTAATGGCATAGTTGTTAATAAGTGTAACAGGCAAAAGAAGTGTGAGCCACACATTTTCATACTATTTGTTCAATATTCTTTATGTTTATATGTAAGGAAAGCATCAAGCCCTTTTATTCTTCTTGCTGCCAGTCCCAGATTTATGAAAATCTCACCTCTAGAGGCTTGGATCACTGTCCACCTTGACAAGTTTCCTCTTTATGATGATAATCCCTCTCCCTCCTCTAAGCTCCTAGAACACTGGTCAGTCCCCTTGGTCTGGATAGAGCTATTCTAATAATCCACAGGCTGATCTCTCATGGAGAACAGAGACCACCTTTCCTCTACCTTTGTATTGTCCAAGGAACCTTACACAGCCAAGGAGGCGATAAACACCTGTTGAATGTATGCATCATTTTTCTTTTTTATGCTTCCATACCTCTAAAAGGCAGGTGAGTTCTGCAGAGAGCTATTTAAAGGTCCATGCTTCATCCTCCCTGGACTGAAACCCCCTCCCTCAGGGGCTTTAATTTGTCCAAAAGCTCAGTATGGTAGCTGAAGGTTATCTTGGACCTCACAGGTCTGGGAGCTACAAGGTCTCAGACTCACAAAACAAAAGAGGTCAAAACTCCAGCCAGGCTGGTTATAAATGACACTGAAGTAAATCAAGAGAGCTCATGGGGGTTACAAATTTACCCTGCCTTTTACAGAAAATGCTGATTTCCAAAGACCTGAAGATTTTGACATGCAATGAAATTGTTTTCTTTTTAAAGGTAAAAAGTAAGCTTTTGTGAAAAAAAAAATCATCAGTCAGGCTGACACTGAACCAGAATCTTCAGCACTCTAAACAATGGACCACTCTGTACTCGGCAACAAAGCCATTTCTGAGTCACTGAGTGACTCAAAAGAAAGAGCCCTCCCAAGGCAAAGGACTAGGTTGAATTATTCCCCAAAGAAATTATTCCCCAGAAGCTGACCTGCTCTGTCATATATCCCCTCCACCTCTGTAACCAGAAAGAGAATGCTTGATTCACTAAGACAACCCAAAATCCTTGGTGCAAAATGACTTTTCATCATGAAAAGCAAGTCCCAAAATAACAATGAATTATAATGCAAGCCTTATAAAAGAAACTTTCAATCTCAACTATAGGGTTACGACACCATAAACAAACAGGTAATGAGGAAAATATGACACCTGCAATATGTTACCCAGGTTGTTTACAGTGTAGGAATGTTGGCCCACAAAGAATTATACATAAACACATTATATGGAAAAACTGACCTTTCAATTACTAGTCCTTCTAAAAATAAGTCATTGGGTTTTGTTTTTTTTAAGACAACACTAAAAGCTTTTTAAAAAATGTAACCATAGCTACAGAATAGCTGGCAGATAAAACATGGTGTGAAATAACGCTTGCAGACAGTTGCAGCCCAAGAAATCTAATGATTTGGGGTAAGAAAACCATGAGTCCTAGAATAAGGCACAGTGGGGCACGCATTGAACGGGAACTCAGAAGGCCTGAGCTTGAGTTCAGATTGTTCCCTAACATGGGCCACAGTTTTCTAATCTACAATAATATAGGGACAATAATATATGTATTATCTCCTTAACAGGACTTAGTAAGCTTGTGGAATAACACATATCATAAGCAAATGAGGTAAAATAATACTACTGGCTACCATTTATATAGAAAGCACTTACTAAGTGCTAAGTGCTTTACAACTGCTATCTCATCTGATCCTCAACAATCCTCTGAGGTAGCGGGTATCATCCACGTTTTATAGATGAGGAAACAGGCAAACAGGGTTAAGGGAATTGCCCACAACCACACAACTAGAGTCTTTTAAAACATAAAAAATCTTGACATGTGTCCACTGTCAGACATGAGAGAAACTAATACTTTTCATACCTCCTTAAAGACATTCCCATGGGACATAACCCATGCTGGTTACTCCTTGCTTTCTGGGGCCCTTGCTTCTCATTATTTGGTATTTCATATCTTTGGGCAGCTAGGTGGTACAGTGGATATTCAGTGATGATTTATGAAGTCTGAGGGGATGACCTTCATCCTAGAGGAGGCAAGAAACTTCTGACCCAAGTTGTGGGATCATAGACAAACTGCTGGTGCTTGTTGGTGCAACAGAAGAGCTCTGGGCCTGGAGTCAGGAAGATGCATCTTCCTAAATTCAAATCTGGCCTCACACACTTAACTGTGTTTGCCTCAGGTTCTTCATCTGTAAAATGAGTGGGAGAAGAAAATGGCAAACCACTCAGAGTCTTTGCCAAGAAAATACAAAATGGGGTCATGAAGAGTTGGACACAAGGAAAGCAAACGACAACCACAAAAATGTCTTTCATTGAAGCATAACGCACTTACGTTTTCCCTTCCTAGATTAGGTCTGAACATTTTGTTTTACAGATTTTGCATCCTGTCCCTTCCCTCATTCTTGTTTTGCCCTCTCCCCCTCCTCTCCCGTCCAAGCCTCTGCAATTCATTGCAAGCAACAGGTGCTCTATCAAAAGTTAACATAAGGAAAGCCATGTATGGATCTGGGGAGGAAAGGGGACAGGAGGACAGGGAAAGGGAGGGGAGGTGAGGGGAAAGAGGGAAGAAGAAAAAGGGAAGGGGAGGAAACAGTTGCCAACTTCCAAGGGCAGAACTGCTTCTGGGCATTGCTGCCAACACCCATCTCTGTTCATCACTTTGGAGACTCTGGGCATGTCTTCCATGACCTCAAAATTAGAACAGAAAATTCTATCCTCCAATCTAACAATCAAAGCAAGAGTAAATGAGCTAAACTCCCAAATCTGGGAGCATCTGGCTGAAGGGACAGATCCTGCCAGATGTGAATCCTTGGCTGAAGAGCACCAGGACATGACAAGGATCAAACCCCAGAAGGTGATAGGCTGGGCCCAGTGGGCTGGCAAAACCTGAAGGAGCCTTCCTGGTGCTCCTTATGAACCAGTACTCCAGGTTGTCCTGGCATATGATTAAATTCCCAGGCCTATGAGTAATAAGTACACTTTTGGGAGGAAAAAATAAAAATAAAAACTCTGGACCTACACTTCAATCCCCAAAGAGGTCAAAGCATGGATTGCTCTGAACACAGTTCAAAATCCCTTTCTGGGTCATGAATGACCAGAAAAAAAGAACTTCCCAAAGTAATTTTCAAAGTCATCATTCCAAAACTGTTAGTAGAAATGGATGTTACTTCTCCCTCCAGGAATAGTCTTTCTCACTTCAAATCTGCACCTCTCCCCAACAAAAAAAAAGGTCCTTAAGATCTAGTTCGTTCATCCTCAGTTTCCCTGGACTGCCCAAGTCTATATTCCTAGAATCTCTTAACCCTAAGCCCATTATGCACAGGGCACTATGCAAGATGTCATCATTCTCTACATTCCTGTAGTCATTTCTCTGGTTTCCTTTTTTGACTACCCTCCCCAAATTTAGACAGACAAAAAGAGAAAATTGGGAGTAATTATTGAAAGAAAATAGAGAAGAAGGGATGTGTTAAGTACCTACTACGTGTCGGGCAATGTGCTAAACATTTTTCTAATACGTTTTCATTTGAGACTCATAACAATCCTATGAAGCAGGTGCTATTACTATGCCCATTTTATAGATAAAGGTTAAGCAGCTACTTGGGTGGTGAAGTGAATAGATGGCCCAGCCCAAAACCTGAGTTCAAATCTGGTCTCAGACACTCTTAGTCATGGAAACCTGGGCAAGTCACTTAAACCTGCTTGCCTCAGTTTCTTCATCTGTCAAATGAGGCAGAGAAGAAAATGGCATACCTTCAGTAACTCTGCCAAGAAAACCTGAAATGGGATCATAAAGAGTTAGACATGAATGAAAGGACTGAATACCAACAAAAGAGGTTAAGTGATTTGCTCAAGGTCACACAGCTTTTAAGTGCCTTGGGCAGACTTTTCACCCAGTTGTTACAAGAAACTTGCAAGACTCCTAGCTGCCTAAAGGAAATATTCAATTATCTTAGCCTCTACCCCCACACTATAACACCATTAAGAGTAAACAGGTTGGTTTAGAAAACAACAATGATGCAATAGGAATGTAAGATGCTACAAATTCATGCTCAAGTGTAATACACAGATCATGGCTCTCAGCTAAAGGGAAATTTGGTCTTAACCCACATCACAAGCAGAGAATACTCAAGCTAGAATTTGAACTCAGCCCACATGGTACAGTGTGTACTCGATGTCAGTAGTCATAAGGGCATAGATCTATGCCCCATTTCTTACACTTTCTACCTGTGACCTCTGTCATTTAACCTCCCTAGGCCTCAGTTTTCTCATCTGTAAAATAAAAACACTGATCTAGAACATCTTTGGAATCTCATCTTCCATGTATCCTTATGATCCCATGTTTTTTCTAATGACAATCCCATTATGCACCACTGTCATGGTTTCCCAGAGAGCTAATGATACCAACAGTAATTTCCTGCCTGACCAAACCAAAACTACACCCTTTCAGATACTGTACAAATGATTCTTATATATTAAGAATTTAGTGTAAAACTCCAAATTCCATTGATCTACATACCTACGCTACACTTTAAAAAAATAAAAGTAACATACTCTTCACAGTTTTCAGTCCACGCCCAGAAAGGAAGAAGTGTATAATTAAATCAGTACCCTCAGTTGTCTTCTGAATGTCAAAGTAAATTTCTAAGAACCACAGGAAATGGTATTTAATAGCTTAAGACAGTGGCCATCTGACTGCAGAGTATTCACTGGTATCAAGTGTTCCTTACTCTCCATTTCTTAGCAAGACTTGCACCTTTCATTATGATAACATAACACATGGCAAACCTGCATTTATCACTTTTTCTAATTAGGCATGGAGGGAGGGAGAGAGAATCACAACAGGCAGTGTTAAAAGCATCCTAACAACCTGGAAGCTAGATCTTGTTTATCACCTGCTTATGTCACTAGATAAGCTTATTTTTGACGGTACCTTCTCCATCACCCTTCCAAGTTCCATGGTGCCTTTCTCATGACCCTTCCAAGTTTAATGGTGACTTCCCCTTCACTCTTCCAAGTTCCAATGACCAATCATATTCCTTTAAGGAAAGGCAAAAGGAAAATGGAGAGGGGTGGGTATATTTTTAGTGCTAACAGGATGTAAAGGCTTTTTTGTGCAGTGAAGAAAGAACAGGTGGTACTTTCCAAAGAGCACCACATTTGTGTATTTGATGTTATAAATAATACATCTGTCCTCCCTATTCCCCAAAGTCTCTCCAGTGCAAGTTCAGGAAAGAAAGAATTCTGCTACCATTTTAAGAGTCTATTTCACAATGAAATGAAGCAGCTGAGTAATTGTTGAAAGTCTCATCTACATCAGACTATCAATATACCATTTGTGATATTTTCTAAAGAAAGATATGCAACAGAGCCTTACTAGTTTTGACCAGAGATGGGAAGAAAATGTGAATGTTCAAACAAATAAAATTAAAAAGTAAAGGGTACTGCATGGCCAAGTGTTTTTTTCCCTGAGTGGTTTTGACAAATGTCCTTTAGCATTTTAATTAGCTATATCAATGGCACATTAGTAAAAAGCATTGTGGTACATTTTCTAAAGTGACCAATTTCTACAAGGGCTGTTGATGAATCTTTCCACTCCCCACTTCCCCACTGACTGTAGCACTATGATTCAAAATGAGTTGGTCACATTTCTAGAACTATAGACTGAGTCAGAAGGAACCTTAGAGACAGATACTTCAAAAATTTACTGAAGGCGAGAATTCTCTTTAAAAAAAAAAAAAGTCTGGAGCTCAGTGTGTGAAGCACAGCCCAGCCCAGCAAGAGCAGAGCACAGCCCTGCACAGAGTACAGTCCAGCAGGGACAGGACCTGGAAGAGGCTTCAGGGAGTCACCTAGCAGCAGTTCCCAGATTGTTGAACCCACAAACGTTACAGATAGCTTCAAATGTCAGTGGGAGGGCTCCCTCACCCAGGAGAGGGGAGTGTGGTCTGGACCATCAGCAGCAGCCACTGCAGCAGCTTCTTCCATTTTTGGAGCCCTCCACCTAGAGGACCTGGAGAATTGAGCAGTTGATCTGAATCTCATCCCTGAGTGGCAACCCTGGGAGACCTCCACTTAAAGCCCCTGGGGGAACTGAGCCACTGATCTGAATCTCAAATCCAAGGTTGGCCCTGGGGTGAAGACAAACTCTGGTGTGGTGGAGTTGGAGGTGGTTGTGGTAAGGGAATTCTAATTGCAGATTCTGGGCAGAAAATTATTGGTTGCTCCCAGACCAATGTGCAGGTCAAAAGAGGAGTAAACTCCTCTCCCTTGATTGTGTGACCTTGGAGGAAGTGAGAACTTCCAGATCCCCAGAGTATACCCTACTCTTAACAAAGGACTCAAAAATCAAGTAACTGGCTGAGAAAATGTCCAAAAAAGGGAAAAGAAATAAGACTATAGAAGGTAACTTTCTTGGTGAACAGATATTTTCTTCCATCCTTTTGGATGAGGAAGAACAATGTTCACCATCAGAGGAAGTCAAGGCCTCCACATCCAAAACCTCCAAAATAAATATGCAATGATCTAAGGCCATGGAAGAGTTCAAAAAGGATTTTGAAAATCAAGTAAGAGAGGTGGAGGAAAAATTTGGAAGGGAAATGAGAGCAATGAAAGAAAATCATAAAAAGCAAGTCAACAGCTTGCTGAAAGAGACCCAAAATAATGCTGAAGAAAATAACACTTTGGGGCAAAGCCAAGATGGCAGGGTAGAAAGAAACATACACTAGCTCTTACCCCACAGCCCATAAAATACTTGAAAAGAAGAACTCTCAACAAATTCTAGAGCATCAGAAGCCACAGAACAACAGTGTGGAGGAGATTTCTATCCCAGAGTGGTCTGAAAGAGCAACGTGAGATGTCTGTTGCACCAAATGTGGAGCAGAGATCAAACGTGGAGCAGAGATCAGCCCAGCCTTGACCACGTGGCACTAGGACAAGCAAAACTGAGCAGGCATCAGGGATAGAATATCCAGCAGCAGCACAGCTCCCTCAACCCACAGGTGCCAAAGGTCAGTGAGAGGGTTTTTTTGGCTGACCAAGAAGGGAGCAGGGCATCCCCATAACTCAGGCCTCCTCAGGTGGCAGCAGCAGAGGCAGCAGTGGATCAGAGCTCCCAAGGCAGGTAGCAGCTCTATCCAATGTTGAAGGCCTCATCGTAAAACCCCTGAAGGAGGTGAGCCCTGTGTGGTGGTCCTGCCCCCGACCTGAGCAGCTGATCTTAATCTCACACTGAATAGCAGCCCTGCCCTGCCTAAAGCCCTGAGGGACTGGAGCAGCTCATCTGAATATCCAGTGCTGACTTGGTGGAACTGGAGGCGAGATGGTTGTGGAGAGGAGACTCAGAAGCCAAGTAACTGGCTGGGAAAATGCCCAAAAAAGGAAAAAAAAATAAAACCACAGAAAGTTACTTTCTCAGTGAACAGGTATCTCCCCCCCTCATCCATTCAGATGAGGAAGAGCAAGGCATAGTGTCAAAAGAAGTCAAGGCCCCTGCCTCCAGGACCTCCAAAGGGAACTTAAACTAGGCTTAGGCAATAGAAGAGCTTGAAAAGCGAGTTAGCAGCTTACTAAAGGAGAACCAAAAAAAAAATGCTGAGGAAAATAACACCTTTAAAAAGAAGCTAACTCAATTGGAAAAGGAGGTCCAAAAAACCAATGAGGAGAAGGAGGCTTTAAAAAGCAGAATTAACCAAATGGAGGAGAAGTTTCAAAAGCTCACTAAACAAAATAATTCATTAAAAGAGAGAATTGAGTTCAGGGAAATGAATGACTGTGTGATAAACCAAGCAGTTAAAAAATAAAACCAAAAGTTTGAAAAAAATAGAAGATAATGTAAAACAACTCATTGGAAAAACAAATTGACCTGGAAAATAGATCCATGAGAGACAATTGAAAAATTATGGGACTACCCGAAAGCCATGATCAAAAAAAAAAGAGCCTAGACATTACCTTCCATGAAATTATCAAGGAAAACTGCCCTGATATTGTAGAACCAGAGGGCAAAATAAATATTGAAAGAATCCACCTATCACCTCCTGAAAGAGACCCAAACAGAGAAACTCCTAGGAATATTGTGGCCCAGTTTCAGAGTTCCCAGATCAAGGAGGAAATACTGCAAGCAGCTAGAAAGAAACAATTTGAGTATTGTGGAAATACAATCAGGATAACACAGGATGTGGCAGCTTCAACATTAAGGGATCGAAGGGTTTGGAACGGGATATTCCAGAAGCCAAAGAAATGGGGATTAAAACCAAGAATCACCTACCCAGCAAATCTGAGTATAATACTTCAAGGGAATAAATGGTCAGTCAATGATATAGAGGACTTTGAAGCATTCATATTGAGGAAAAGACCAGAACTGTATAGAAAATTTGACTTTCCAATACAAGAATCAAGAGAAGTATAAAAAGGTAAACAGGAAAGAAAAATCATAAAAGACTTTCTAAAGCTGAACTGTTTCAATACTACATGGAGAGAAAATATTTATAACTCTTGAATCTTTTCTCAGTGTTTTAGTAGGTGGAGGGATTGCACATACACACACACACACACACACATATAGACAGAGAGTACAGGTTGTGTTGAATCAGAAGAGATGATATCCACACCAAATAAAATAAAATAAAATAAAAATTAAGGGGTGAGGGAGGAAAACACTCAGAGGAAAAGGGGAGAAATGGAATGAGGCAGGCTATAACTCATAAAAAAGACAAAAAAAATCTTGTTCAATGGAGGAGAAAAGGGAGAAGGGGAGAGGGGAAAAGTGAAGCTACTCTCTCCACACATGGCTGAAGAAGGGAATAACATGCTCACTAAATTTGATATGAAAATCTATCTTACACCACAGGAAAGTAGGGGAGGAGGCAACAAGTGGCATGAGGGGAATGGTAAATGGGAGAAGGGAGTTACTAGAAATAAACACTTTCAGGAAGGGACAAGGTCAGATAAGGGAAAAAAATAAGGGGGGGATAGAGTAGGATAGAGGGCAATATAGTTAGTATTACACAACATGATTATTACGGAAGTCTTTTGCAACATGACACATATTCAGTCTGTATTGAATTGCTTGCTTTCTCAGTGGGGTTGGGGAGGGACAGAAATTGGAATTCAAAGCATTAGCAATGAGTGTTGAGAATTTTTATTGCATATAACCAGGAATTAAGAAATACATGGAATGGGGTATAGAAATTTATCTTTCCCTACAAGAAAAGAGAGAAGATGGGAATAAGGGAAGGGTGGGGTCTGATAGAAGGGAGGGTATATTGAGGGGAGGAGTAATCAGAAAGCAAGGTATTAGGAAGCATAGAGAGGGGAGCAATGGGGAGAAAAATTGGACATTTTACAAAGTGAGGTAAAAAGCAATTAGTATTAAAACAATTGACTGAATTAATTACTGAGAATAAATCAATGACATCTTTAGTTTGGGGAAAAGAATTTTAGTCTAAATTTCCTAGAGGAAGGTAATATTGGGTAAAATTTGGCATTGATGGAAAAGTTAAGGTTTTAATGGTAAATTTGATTTTATGATTGCTATTTAATCAGGAACTAGAACATGTATAGAAAGGCATGAAATCCACTTAAGACTTACCTCAAAAGATGTTCCTTAGCCAAAGTGAAATTATAACCATATCTGAAACCTGGTAATTGGAACTTGCTATTTTAAGATGCTATGGGACTATTAGGTGACTGTTCTTCCAAGTCTAATTCCAGATATGGATAGCAAGAAAGGCAGTCTGAGCTTCCAATCCATGCTGCCAGTAAGCCTGTGAGATGCTGGTATGAACTGCAAAAGGTGATCTCATGGGAAGGATGGGAGAGCAGCTGTTCAGACTGGGCTGAGGTAGAATTCTCTCGACTCTATTTCCCCACTGACACATGGCAGACATTAAGCCTGATTGAATGCAGGTTGACAATCTACTCCTGCCTGGAACTGACATGAAGTTGGGGAGATACTGTTTCCCTGCAATGTCCCTACTCTTGGTGACAATTTCCTATAGTCAAAAGGTTTGTAAGCTTAATAACAGATTTATTAAATTATAGATTTTTGGTAGGGAAACATCTGAGGTTAAGTCTAAAATTACGCTATTGGGCTTTGGACTTTAGACCAACGACAATAAGTTAGGGTCCTTTAATTCTTAGTAATACTGTGGAGACAATTAGGTCAAGGGCTTGTGAAATTAGCAAACACAAATATTATTTGTGTCTCAGTTGGTTAATGTTTAAAAAAATTCTTTTGTCATTTATATTGTAAATGTTTTAAAAAGAAGTATCACCTGACCAAAAGTTGGAATTGTTTTATGTGTTATGAACTGTGTTAAAAATGAAAAATAAAATTAAAAGAAAAAGAAAATAACACCTTTAAAAATAGACTAACTCAATTGGCAAAATAGGTCCAAAAAACCAATAAGAAGAAGAAGGCTTTAAAAAGCAGAATTAGCCAAATGGAAAAAGAGGTTCAAAAACTCACTGAAGAAAATAGTTCTTTAAAAATTAGAATGGAGCAGATGGAAGCTAATGAATTTATGAGAAACCAATAAATTACAAAACCAAAAGAATAAAAATATGGAAGACAATGTGAAATATCTCATTGGAAAAATAACTGACTTGGAAAATAGATCCACGAGAGACAATTTAAAAATTATGGGACTACCTGAAAGCCATGATCAAAAAAAGAGCCTAGGTATCATCTTTCATGAAATTATCAAGGAAAATTTCCCTGATATTGTAGAACCAGAGGGCAAGATAAATATTGAAAGAATCCACTGATCACCTTCTGAAAGAGAAACTCCTAGGAATATTGTAGCCAAATTCCAGAGTTCCTAAGTCAAGGAGAAAATATTGCAAGCAGCTAGAAAGAAACAATTTTAGTATTGTGGAAATACAATCAGGATAACACAGGATTTGGCAGCTTCTACATTAAGGGATCGAAGGATTTGGAATATGATATTCCAGAAGTCAAAGGAACTAGGATTAAAACCAAGAATCACCTTCCCAGAAAAACTGAGTATAATACTTCAGGGGAAAAATGATCATTCAATGATATAGAAGACTTTCAAGCATTCTTGATGAAAAGATCAGTGTCTGAGTGTGAATTGGAACTTCTTGAATTCAAGCCCAAAGCTCTATCCACTGATCCATCTAGCTGCCCAAACAGTTATTAAGTGCCTACCATGTGCCAGCCACTGTGCTAATTGCTAGGGATACAATTAGCACAAAGAAAGGCATCCTAAACTTCCAAGAGCTTACAATGTAATGCAGGGAGATGACAGTAGAGCAGCAGATGCAAAGTGGAGTAAGTTGAGAGTCCTGTTTCTGCCTTTTATTATGGAAGGTGTTGAGAGGAGTTTGGTGTTCCACCATCCAGTCAAGAAGAGAGGATCCTGAGGGATGTGGTAACAATAAAAGGTTGGGTTAAGCAGCATCTTATTTTGTAGAGTTGAAACCTGGTGGAACTTCTGAAGTAAAGTGAGTGGGATTGAACCTAGATTTTCTGTGGGCTGTTCAAACAGTCTTGACTATTATTCTAATGTTCCAGTCATTTAAAATTTGAACACAAAGGGGACAAAGACCAAAACCTGCAGAGTTTAACTAGAGATCTTCCTCCAAGTTTACAAGGAGCCACCTTAATATCTCTTTGGGTACTGTGATTCAGCTAAGAATGAGCCTACCAAATGTGTTTTCAACCTGGCCACTTTCTCCATATAGTCAAAAGGAAACCACAGAGAATTAGCCAAATGCCCTGCCAGAATAGAGATGACAGTGATGACAATGTTATTTAATAATAATATTTAAACTGTATGTAGCACTCTAAGATATGTCAAGCATTTTTTACATATCTCATTTGATCCTCAGAACAACTCAATAAGTAGATGCTATTACTGTCCCCATTTTATAGATGAGAAAAATGATTCTGGAAGAGGTTTAAATGATTTGCCAGCTCATAACATTCTGAGGTAGATTCAATCTCAGGTATTTCATTCCAAGTTTAGGGATTTATCCTCACAACTCCAAGATAAACTGTCTGTAACATTCCACAATTTAAGAAATTCTAGATCTAGATGCCAAAAAAGGCAATGGAGTTTGTTAAGTATGTCAGTGGATCCATATTCTCAAAGATGTGGATATCCTCTCCAGTGATACAGACTGTAACTCACTCATGAAAAACCACAGAATTGGCTAGTACAAAGTAGTTTCAGGGGCCATCTGATCCCACTCACGCACAAAACCAATTCCCACTATAATACATCCAACAATCGGTCATCTGACTTCTGCTTAATGACCTCCCAGGAAAGGGAATCTGTCAGTTCTTCAGGTCGCCCATTGCTCTTCTGCCCAACTCTGGTACTAGGAAGTTTAGCTTGTTTGTTCCCATGAGGAAGTCAAAATTTGCCATTTAGCAGTTTTCAGACACTGGTCACAGAGGACAGAACTAGGAAGCAACAGGACGAATCTAATCCCTCCATTGTATGACAGCTGTTCAAATACTCTAATTCAGAAAACATGTCTCCTCACTCCAATCCTTTCCCCTCATCTTCTCTTTCACAGACTCAATATGTCTACTTCCTAAAACCAGTTTTTTTATGACATGAACTCAAGGCTCCTCATCATCCTGGTTCCTCTCCTCTGGACATATTCTAGTTTATTCACATCCTTCTTAAAACCATGGTGTGGGGAACAAAAGACAATACGCCAAATAGGGTCTGATGGTTGTGGAATACATCATCTCTTTGTTCCTGGAAGACATGACTTTCTCAATGTAGCCCAAGATGGAATTTGTTTTTATCAGCTGTCATATCACAGTTATTGATAATGAACTCTCTCCAATTTTTGTAGATAACCTGTCTAACCATGATTCTCCTATCTTGTACTTATGAATTTGACTTTTTGAAACCAAGTGGAAAACATTTACATAAATCTCTATTAAATATCATAGTATTATATCCAACTTAATACTTTATTTCCTGTAGAGATATTTTGGATCCTGATTGACATCCAATGTGTTAGCTATCCTTCCCAGCTCTGTGTCATCTGAAAATGTGATTGGCATAGCATCTAAACCTTTATCAAAGTCATTGAAAATAAAAAGTTTAACAGCATAGGACCATGCATAGAGGCTTGGAGTATTCCACTGGAGACTTTCAGCCACCTTTACATTAACAACCATTGTGTGATGCCCTGTCATTTTTCATGTCTTTCCATAAATCCTCCATAGAGCATCTACCCAATCAGCTTTAGTTAACCTGACACTTCTTGGGTACCTATGGATTGCCCATCTGATATCCCTCATGCTCATTGTACAACTAAGTACTCCACCTTCTTTTCTAATCATTAAATCTCTCTAATAACATTCTTTATGTCATGTCTCATATGAAAGCCTGTTTTACAATGAGCAATGTTTTACAAACTATTCAAAGCCACCATGAACCTCTTGATTAGCCTCTGTGTGACTCATGACTTTAATTCTTTGGAAATGGTGGTATTCCATCAGTCAGTCACAGTATCATTGGTGCAATAAAATTGCTTATAAAACAATTCTCTGTTTCAAGAAAATGTATAAGATTATTAAAAGCACTTTTATATTTCCCAAAGGCAATCCACCTTTGCTTTTTTCTTCCTATTCAATTCAAAGCTAATAATAATGTATCTAGCATTTATATAGTGCTTTAAAAGCAAAACACTTTACATATGTTAAGTCATTTGTTCCTCATAACAACTCTCTAAGATCCCTGAACTGATGAGTCTGCCACAATTCACTATCCATCCAACTGTATATCAATCCAGACAAGGGATGTTTTTCATCCACTTGGTTTTTCCACTGTGGATTGTGAATACAAACTCTTTTGGAGAACTACAGATCACTCAAGCTTGTCCAGAGTACATCATGTAAAGTCTGTGTAGCATAACTTGTCTTTAGTGAATTTATGCTGAGTTCAAATATTCAATGCTTCTCTAAGTGTTCACAAACTATCCATTCCATAACTCATGCTAGAATTTTTGTCACATAACTGACATCAGGCTAAACAGTTAGAGTAGTTTCTCTAATCTGCCTTTTACCACCTTAAAAAAAAAGATCAGGGCAATATGTATATGTCTGGATCTCCCAGCAATTTCTTCATTATATGATTCAGGGATCACATCTGTCAGTTTCTTCAGAACCCTGGGTTGTAATTCATTTGATCCAGGGAAGCTGAACACTCATAAAGCTACAAGGTATTCTCTTAATACATCCCTACTATTCTGGACTTCAGTTGCCTTAGTTTCCCAGTCTGAAGTTAGGAGTACCATGGATTCAGGGCCGAATTGGATTTTCAGTGCTATCTAGACAACCCCCTTCATTTTACAGAGAGGGCCTTGAGGCCTAGGGTATTAAGTGACCTGCCCAAGGTCACAGAGGTAAAATACAGAGCAGAACCATAATTCTCCTTGATAGAGGAGACAGGAGAAACTAGAAATTTAGTAAGCCTTTCTCTTCAAAGTCTGTCAACATTATACCGCCTGCCCCAGGCAATGTTAAATTTTATTTCCAGGGACTCTCTGATCGCTGAACATCTACAGGGTAGTCAAAAAAGCAAACTCAAAATGAATCAGTGACTGCTGTACTCCATCTACTCACCCAGGAACCCAGCAGCAGCAGGAGAGACTGCTCCTACTAGCAACAGCTGCTGTTTGCTCCCCAATTCAAATCCTCTGAACTCTCAACCTCCTTCTCCCAGAATAAGTCCAGTTACCCCCTCCCCTCAGAGACAAGGCATCTCATCTCTACCATCTCATACTAGAACCTCCCATTCTGATGTTCCTCTCCCACCATTAGCTGCCAGTACTGGTTAACCAATCTTTCAGCATTTCAAAGGGATATTTAAAAATATATCAATGACAGAAATATTAAAAATATAAATATTAAATACAGAAATATAAATCTAAGAAATATTAAAAATTCCCCCAATATCTCAAGGTCAAAATCTCCCCTACATCACCTTGGTCTCTTAGGAGAGTAGGTTCAGACTTAGCAGTTTCTATGCAGCATTGAGCCCAACAAGTTCATATCCAAATGTAGTATGATTGTGTATTCTCAGTTTTCCATGGACTAGGACCCAAAGGTAGCAATGCTGGGCTAACCCAAACCCAGTATGGATTCAATAACTGGACTCCTGAACCTCAGGAAAACTTGCTGTCCTGAACTCTTGGAGCTCCCAAGGGAACTTTAATCACTTTTACCTGAAACAAAAGAAGAAACAGCAGAGCAAAGCACTAGGTCCATCTTCACAGGGCCACATGTTGGCCCCAACGGGAAGGATCCAAGGCCTCTTCCCTTCCATCATTGTTTCTCTTCTCTCAGCAGAATGCCAACAACACAAATGAGTCAAATGAAAGGAAGTCAGACCTAGAACGGGGAGGACAACTGGAGCCTTTTAAATGTGCCCCAGTTCCAACTCTAAAGACCGTCTTTCAAATAGGATATTATTCATTATGTGATTCAAAAGCCAGAAGCAGTTCACAAACTGTCTACTTATGTTGCAAATTTCCATCCCAGGTCATCAATCCTAGAAACAAGCTCCTCAGACCCTCCCTTCTGGGGAAATACATTAGGGATACTTTGCATAGGTTCACAGATTACTGTTTGTCCTTCTTTCGTGGAAGGTGAGGCCATGACTTGCAAGTGAATTGGATTTAAGTGAGGTAGGGCTGTGCAAAGTCACCAGCCCCACTTTCTCCTTTGAAACCACCTGGGTCCAGAGGCCAGATACAGATCAGGATAACTAGAGTTGGCCCTAGATGCACATAATTACCAACGTGATTGCAAAGGTTGGGCTCAATGGCCATTCCCCTTTTACTAGATATAAATACAAAATTCTTTGCCTTCAGAAAGCCTACATTCTACTTGAGGGATAAGCACAGAAAAATGAATACAAGACAATTTGAGAAAAAAACCATAATGCTCAAAAGAGAGGTGGTGAGGGATAGGAAGGGGTTCAGAGAAACTAATACCCAAGCAGAGTCTTAGAGGAACTAAGGATTCTAAAATCACAACTTAGAACTCTTGGTAGCAATTACTCTAGGTTAGGTCAGTGTGAGGAACCTGGGGCCTCGAGACCACATGTGACCTTCTAGGTCCTTGGGTGCAGCCTTTTGACTGAGTCCAGGTTTTATAAAACAAATCCCTTTATTAAAGGCATTTGTTCTGTGAAGTTTGGATTCAGTCAAAGGGTTGCCCTTGAGGACCTAGAGGGTCACATGTGACCTTGAGATCACAGGTTCCTCATCTCTGCTCTAGATAGATTCATTCTTTATGTAAATAAGCAACCTGAGAAGCAGTTACTGGTTTTAGGAGTGTCTACTCTACCCCACCATCCTCCATGAAGAAAAAAAAACCTCCACACATACCCAACAAAGTTCCCTCCCCAGTGTGGATAAGCGGAGAAATTTTTTTTCCCCCATGGATAAAAGCCTTCCAGTGTTGTATACAGTAGTTAGGTATAGCTGAAATAGTGTTAAATCTCACATAAATCATGGATTAAATAGGCTTTTGTGTATCAGTCTAGGAATTTAACTCCCATTAATGACATTTTTCCAGTAGGAAAACACATTCCAAGTTCTGAACCACCAACTTGTATCCAAAATTTTAAAACAGAATCCATTCTAAGTTGAGAGCTGCCTATGACTGACTATAACCTACACATATCCTTTTGTTTAACTTTGAAAACAGCTCTTAGGTGACTTGGAGATCCTGGGCAGCCAGAGGACAATAGGAAGTCTCTGGGAAACTGAAGGCAATGAAGATTATACAAGGATTCAAATTCAGAGCCTAATAACCATAAAAATGAGAACAGCAACAACACTCATTCATAGGAGGCAGTTAAGAGGCACAGAGCACTGGACTTAGTGTAAGATTGAGATTTGGGTTCAAATTCAGAGTCAAACACTTCACTAACTGTGTAACTCTACGCAAGTTAATCTTTCTGCCTCATTTTTCTCCTCTGTGAAATGGGGATAATGATAGCACTTATCTCCCAGGACTGTGAAAATCAGTTGAGATAATGTTTGTAAGGCACTGTGAAGAGCTTAAAACACTAAATAAATACCATCTATTATAATTCATATACATATATAATGTATATTATTTATATATTTACATGTAACATACTATTATCATATACATGATATAACATGCTACTTATAATTATATATTATATGAAATAATGTATATAAATATTTATTATAATATATAGCATATATCATGTATATGTGTGTGTATGTGCGTGTGTCTATACACACACACACACACACACACACACACACACAACAATGGGCAGCTAGGTGGTGCAGTACATAGAGTGATGAGCCTGGAGTCAGGAAGACTTACTTCCTAAGTTCAAATCCAGCCTCAAACATTTACTGGCTGTATGGCCTTCGGCAAGTCACTTATCCCTGTCTGCCTCAGTTTCCTCATCTATAAAATGAGCTGGAGGAGAAAATGACCAACTACTCCAGTGTCTTTGCAAAGAAAACCTCAAATGGGGTTGGACAGGACTGAATAACAAATAGTACAAATGGTATATATATACCAACAGTATTATATATGCTATATATATACTATAAAAGTACTAGATCTACTACATAGTATATACTATTATATTATACATAATTTTATTTTATTATGTATTTATATATCATGTTATTGCTATTATATATCATAATAGTATACTATTACCTGTGTACAATAATAGTATATTATATATACTATTAGACACTATATAATCATGTATTATAATAGCATATTATATATGTTTAGATATTATGTGTATGTATATAAATATATACATATACATATGTGTGCATATGTATGTACATATATGTATCCACCTCATAAGATAGATTGCACAAGTATTATTAGCCTAATTTTAAAGGTAAGAAGTTCAGAAAACATTAAGTGATTTGCTCAAGGTCACACAGCTAAGAAGTAAAGGGGTCACATATTAAGATAAATAGGTCAATGACAGTAATTCAATTCAATAAAGGAAGAGTGTTTATTGAGCCTTTCCTATGTGCTAAGAGCTGGGGATGTGACAGAAAAGGTAAGCGATATTCCCTGTTCTCCAGGAGCTTTTACTCTGAGGAATAAAACATAAGTATGAGGGTTCAGCTGCAGGGCAGATTGAAATGCATGGATGTTGGAAGGATGGAGTTTCAAAGGGGATGGCAAGGCCCAGGGCTCTTTAGGGTACCTCTGTTATTGGAAATTTCAGTCTTTATTATAAAAAACAAGTAAGGTTAAAATATGCCTGGAGGAAAACTCCACAAAGCATAGTCACACCAATAATTTATCATGGAAAAGTCAAACTCCAAATCGGTACCATGTATAAGCAAAATTTCTGACAAAAGAAAAATCAGCTTTTTTCTTAATTTTCATGGCAACAGAGAACACCACCAAGGAAAGGAGGCTCATTCTCTTCTGGCAGAGAATCCAAAGGGAACCCAATACCACTGAATAAGATTTCAAAGGAGTAAAATTATAGGATCGTAGATTGACAACCAGAAGGAGCACAGGTGCCATCAAATCTGATCACTTCATCAGACCAATGAGGAAGATGATGCTCAGAGAGGTAACGTTACTTGCCCAGCATTATACAGGTAGCAAAAGAGCAGAGGTGGGATTTGATCCTCTGATGTCAAATCCTGTTGAAGACTTTTTCCTTGAACCACACTGGCTCTACACATGGAGAAGACTCTCTTCAGATTTATGTGTGTCTCCATGTATAACCTATTATCAAATTCCTTACCTTCTCAGTAAGGAAATTTGAAGCTCAAAAAAAAAATTAAATGCTAAAAATAGTTTTTACATGTAACTGGGGGAAAAATAAAAGATCAAAAATAAAAAAAAATTTATGTATGACTCAAGTGTTTTAGGGTTTTGTTTTATTTTGTCTTCCCTCTCTCCTCCCCCATCAGTCATTTGAGCAAACTTAACTAGGAGAGGAAAATGAAAAGCTTTCCAGATGGAGTTACACAAGTTCTGTTAATGCATTAACAAATTTACCTATGCAATTATCTAACCATTAACCAATTTACACTTTAAACCTTGCCCCAAAGACTCCTATGATATAATGGCCTGACTTTCTTTTCCAGAATATCATCCTTCTGTTGGCTCAAGACTCATCCATAAAGCAGGAAAGCTTACCCTACTAGACAGGCGGGCACTTCATGAAAGCAAAGATCATGTTTTCATTAAACTTCCCATCTTCCCCAGCTCTTACTGCTGTACTCTGCATAGAAACTCTTGAATTAGATGTTTGCTGAATTGACACATACTGGTTACAATACACCCAAAAGGAAACTGTATTTCTCCTCTTCCTCAGACAATATAATACACCAGGAGTCAGTCCTACATTGTCCCTTACAGATTCCTTCACACCAAGGCAGACCTACAACTTGCTGTTCTATGCAATGACAGATCCCACTGGCCAATCTCCTGGCCCAGTGCCTGTTCCAACCAATCTAGATCTATCCAGAACAGTGATAAGTAGGAGTTTCAGAGCTTCCTGCCTTTTATCCTCACTTAATAGCATTTTATTTTTTCCAATTACATGTAAAGATAATTTTCAACATTCACTTCTATAAGATTTTTGAGTTCCAAGATTTTTTCTCCCTCCTTCCTCTCCCCCATCCTTCCTTAATACAACATACAATCTGATATAGGCTATATATGTACAATCATATTGAACATAATCCCACATTGGTAATGTGAAAGAAGAATCAGAACCAAATGGGAAAACCACAAGAGAGAGGAAAAAAAGAGAAAATTGTGTGTTTCCAACTCTAGAGTTCTTTCTCTGGAGGTGGATAGCATTTTCCATCATGGTCCTTTGGAATTGTCTTCTGAGATCATTTAACACAGAGTTTCCTTCTTAATCTAGCTAAAACTGGCTACTCTTAAAAAGATACTAAACTTTTTCAATAATATGCTAGAAGACTTCTCTTCTACAGCTGTGAATTCAATTCAAACATTCGTTAAATGCTGAACACTATAGACCCAGGTAGACTTCAGGGATACAAAGATGAAAAATAATTTGAACCCTACCCTCAAGGAGCTCAAACTCTAATGGAGAAGTATATGTACAGAAACAAACATGAAAAAAGATAGAATGTGATAGGTGTAAAAAGAAATCCAAAGTATTCTAAGATAAAAAATTAAACAAGTGATGGGAAGCACCATGGATCTAGGAAAATGCTGAGCAGAGAGTATATTTCATAAATATTTGTTGGATGAATGAGGTATGAATAGAGAAAAAAGCATGTATGAAGTACTTCCTATGTGCAAAGCACTGAAGGTACAAATAGAAGAGACTCCTTGCCCAAGGAGCTCATGTTCTAATGAGCAGCACAGACCCACGAACTGGGCCGGCCAGGGTTTTAGAGGTCAGGAAGAGGAAGGGAACTCCCTGTACAAAGGTACTGAGGCATGAGAGTACAGGAAGAGATTGGAAAATATGTAATAGCAGAGTCAGGTGGTGTGGTCAACAGAACACTGAACTTGGTTTCAGGAAGAATGGATACTTACTAAACTGTCTGTGTATCTCTGGACAAGTCAATTAGCTCCAGTTTGCCTCAGTTTCCTAAGTCTGTAAAAAGGGGGATAGTAGCATCTACTACCTTCCAAGAAGATAAACTGAGACATTTATAAATCCTTTTACAGGCCTTAAAACACTATATAAATGCTTGTAATTTATCATTGTTGTTATTTGGCATGTTATTTAGCATGGAGCATGTCAACTTTCAGAAGCTAACTTTCACCTCAGGACAAATCACTAAAGAGAAAGCTAAGTGTCATTTCACCAAAGGAACTCTACCTTCATTTTCCAAAGTCATTCCTACTGAACCCCAGCTTACTCTTATATCATATAGGATTAGAGAAACTCTTTCCCAGAATGTTAAAAATGGCCTAATAAGTCCAAAATCCTCTTCCCATAATGCTATAGATGCAAGGCACATATATCCCACAGGCTGGGAGTCATGCAGGGAGAGAGAGAGTGCAGCAATCATTGAGATGGCTTGGGGCACCCAGCAGCTGGAACCAGCAAGATGCCATGAGAGCCAAAAGGACCTGAGCCTGTACCAGAGGATGGCAAAGACCCTCGTAACATGAAAGAATGGTGATGGTTTGGAGCCAAGGTAAAGGCAATAGATGCTGGAAACAAAAGCACACACTCCAGAGAGGAAGAATAGGACAGATGACCCTAATCTGGGCCTGAAACCTGTGATAGCAACACCAAGGCTGGAGCTTGATAAACAAACACTGAATTTGCAAGAATGAGGATTGAATTGGGGGGAAAAGGAAAGCTGGAGGGGGAAATGGAGTAGGGAATAGCTATTTAAAAAGTGGAATATAATTCTCCTCTTGCTCCCTGGGATTGCTTGCATGTAGGATACATAATCATCTGCAAAGGTCAAGACCCTGGTGGAAGGATAGCAGGTTTATTCCAGAAGCATCTTTGATTCCCAGTACTTTACTTCACAGATAATTTATTGGGGCTGAGGAAACACATCTTGATAAAAAAAAAATCTCTCTCCCATGGGTACTACCAACTTTAATGCATTTGAGCTAATAAGCTCATCTTTTAAAATGCAAAGGCCTTCTTCAGATAGGAAACTCAAATTCCTAGCACCAATGAGAAATCAAATGAGATAGAGTGGTAGGAAAGGAAATTTTGGAATGAGTCAGCAAACTTAGGTAGGGTGCCTAGCGATGCTTAGGAAAGGCAAAGGTGGTATAAAGAGAGGAGAGGAGACAGAAGGAAGGATCAGAGATGAAGGTGGGACATGAAAGGTTTGGATTTCTACAGAGGGAACCAGACGTTTTGCTCTTAATAGCTGCAAAAATCTGCATAATGAAACAGTGGTAAATTATGATACAAGACAGAAGGTCTTCGAATGCCACATTATTTCTGAAAAATAAATGGTGTTTATATATCATCTTCAAGTTTGCAAGGTGCTCTATATACATGCTCTGACTTGAACCTCACAAAAACTCTGTTAGGTACCACAGATATTATCCCCATTCTATAGATGAGAAAAGTGAAGTTCAGGGCTATTAAATTCACCGGTAGGATTTGAACCCAAGACTTCATAGACTCCAAGTCCAGCATTCTATCGACCAAGTGAAGACTAGACTATAAAGGGAGTGTGTGTGTGTGTGTGTGTGTGTATACATATACACATATACATATATATACATACATACATACTCAGGTCTTCCCAACTCCAGGTCTGGCACTCCATTTACTGTACTGCCTAGCTGCCTCACATATATGTATAAGTATATATGTAATATATACAAATATATACACATATCCATGTATTCAGCATAATTCATCACTTATCTTCAGAACAAATTAGGGAATTCCTAAGCTAATGCATCTAACATACTAAATTAGCTTCACAAAAGCCCAACTCTAGGCAAAATAAGAGCCAGTGTCAAAGCAGCAATGTTATAAATGGGAAATCATTGCTTCATCTTTCTCATCTAGTTCAATGGAATCCAACTGGAAATGGTCCTAAGACAGGATGCTTTCTGAGAACTGTTCTTTGACATTTAATGTTTGCCAAATTATTGTTCAGGAAGATAAAACAATTTATCTTTTTTGTAACTGAATCCAAGTGTTGAGATTCAAGCTCATCTTCTCTAGAATCATGGAAAACAACTCAAAGACCACTTCAGTAGTGGACAGGACATTGGGTATAGCTCTGATTTCTTCCACTGAGTCTCTGCATTTTGAAAGAATTTAGTTCCACACAGACCAGACATAAAGAATGCTCTGGGTAGTGAAATCTATTTCAAAAAGCTTTCTTCTTTGCCAATCCATTGTATACAGGCAATTAGGGGCAAGAATTTGTCAATTTACGAAGAGTAGTATGCTTCTGATTTATAACTCTGGTACTTGATAATTGCTTTACAGACAAAGAGGATTAAGTGACTTGCCCAGAGTCATACAGCTAGTTAGTGTCTGAGGCCAGATTTAAACACAGGAAGATGGCGCTCTATCCACTGCACTGCCTAGCTGCCCCAATGTATAGCTCTGGTTATCACAGAATGGGTGTTACCTCACTCAAAGTGAGAACCTGAAAAGACCTTAGCCTAAAAGGACCAGGGTCTCCCATTACATCCTGGGCCATCTCCAATCATCCTGAGGAATATCTGGTCACTTGACCCAGATGGCTCTGGAGGAGTAAGTAAGCAACTGCAAGTCATGTCTTCATTCTCTGATGTCATGGTCCTCTTTGAAAATGAAGGACAAATGCAAGTCTGGTACTTGATCACTGTTTTACAGATATTCAGTAGGAGCTTAATTTTTGCAAGCTACAGTGAGACACTGCATGATTTCTACCATTTCATTGCAAACGCTGTCGTCAGTCAGTCTCCAAGTCTGGACCACTTAAGAATGAGCTTCATTTAGCCTGTGGAAGCAGTGACCTGAAAAAATAAATGCTCATGAATCCTTCTCTTTCTGTAACTAAATCCACATGATTGAGTCATGGATTCGGTGCTTTCCTTGACATATCACTGATGTCGATATTGCCCACATCTTGGATCTTTGCCATTTCATAGGCTCCTTAGGAGGGTAAACCAGTACTAGTTACATTATCTAGATCCAGATTATGTATTTATTATCACTCTTTATTTACTATAGCTGAAGGAAGGGAGGTCTGTTTGTGCAGAAAATAGTTTTGTAAACTTTGCCACATAATATGAAAATATCTATCAATCCTTTTCTTCCTTTTTGAGGCAAGGAAATTATCTTTTTATGACTTCTTATCTATATTTAAAATCCTTTAGCCTTTTATTCACATATTCTCTATATCACTGTCATATTATCTAGTTTCTAAATGTAATAATAACTATGACATAGAATATCACATATATTACATATGTACTTACTGTGTGTGCATCATAAAGTACATGCTGCACATATTATATAATTATTGCTATATTACAAATGTCCACATTGTACATTGCAAAGTAAATATTACATATTAGATTTTGAGACTAGAAAATGTATGACAATTGATTTGACAACGTCTATATCAATTGTCAGCTTTTTAGTCTAAAAATATTATATCATATAATACTTTATGATATATTATGTATAATTAGTCTATAATATGGTATAATATGCTATATATTCTTTCATATATTCATATATTATTGAATATGTTCTTATTATCATTATTAGAATTCTGGGTTAGTACCCATGATTTCATCAGTGTAGGAAGATGTCCCAGTAAAGAAATTCCCTTTATCAATCCACATAGGTCATTTTTCCGCAACTCAGCCTTTTTAAAAAATTTTATTAATACATTCTGTTTTTGTGTTACCTTCATTTCCAAATAAACTTAAGGTCCTAAAGAATTTTCTGAGGGACTAAAAGGTTAAATGACAACAACAGTTAGTATTTATATAGGATTTTAAGGTTTGCAAAGGATTTTGAAAGTATTATCTCATTTTATATTCAAAAACAACTCTAGGAAGTATTATCATGCCCATTTTACTGATAAGAAAATTGAGGTAGAGAGAGGTTATGTGACTTGCTTAGGGCTACAAAGCTAGTAAGTTAAGTGTTTGAGGTTAAAACTGAACTCAGATTTTCCTAACTCCAAGTGTGATACTCTAATCACTGAGCCACCCAGCTGCCTCAGGACCATAGAGGCAATATGTCAGCTACCATGGGACTAGATTCTAGGTTTTCCTTTTACAGATGCAACTCTATCTACTACACCATTCTTCCTCTTCTTCACTACCACCATCACCACCACCACCACCACCACAATACCTTTGTATCATGCTTTAAGGTTTGGAAACCACATTACAAAAACTTTGCATTCTGTATACCTCTAGCTAATACCTGTGTCTAATGGGCAGTTAGATACAACTGTGGATAGAGTTCTGGATCTGGAGTTAGGAAGACCTGAGTTCAAATGCAGCCTCAGACACTTACTAGCTGTATGACCTAGGGCTTGTCACTTAATCCTGTTTGCCTCAGTTTCCTCATCTGTCAAATGAGCTGGAGAAGGAAACATCAAAGAACTCCAACATCTTTGCCAAGAAAACCCCAAATCGGGTCAGACATAACTGGAAAATGACTCAGCAACAATACCTGTACCTAAAGCAACCTATGCTGTTTTCTTTTTCGAAACTCTTAATTTAAGCTAATATGAAAAAAACTAAAGCGGAGGGACCAGGAGCTGTAGGAGTTAACCAAAAACAAACCACAATTTTACTTAGAGTGTAAGTGCACTATGTAACTTTAGGCATAGCTGACCATGTGTACACTGATGATAACAGAGTAAAATATCCATGTCAACTAATTTGAAAGATTGTAAACCTCTGGCTTCCCAATATCAGCCTAATTTTCACAATCCATGCTAGTCCCAGAACCAGTAACTTGGAAAAAAAATCTTAAAAACAAATTAATCTAACTCTTATCTAACTGAGTGTGATCCCTTCCTCTGGCCAGGAGGAAGGAAAATAAAATATAAGAGACATATGGAGATTCCTTCTTCCTCAATATCCCTCTTTATCAGTTTTAAAGTATTTACAGATTTCCCTAAATGCACAAACCACTCTAGAACCTCTCCCATATCTCACATTGCCATATATATAGTAGGTCCTCAATGTATTTTTTATTTGAACATCATGTATGTTCATTCTTTAAAGTCCAATGCAAATTCTCCCATCCTACCCTATCCACAAAGTCAGTAAGAAACTACAAAGTCACTTGCCTATAAAGGTAAATCAACTGTCCTGGCCAAAAAACCAGGGAGTATCAGGTATAACGAAGAAGAAAATTCCAGGAACCATAAATTCGTGTCGAGGTAGTGTTAAGCTGGTCAAAATAATAGAACTATATCACATCAGCGACTACTTCCTCTATAGCGGAGAACAAACTGAATGATTAGTTTAAGAAAGATTTGATTGCCAGTTTCTTTTAACATTGTTACATATTTCTTGTTTTCTGTATCTTAATTTTGTGAGTTCAGTAGCATAGTATTATTTCTAGAATTTAATGTGGTTAACGTTTTATCAGAAAGTCATAGTTTTGCCTTTAAACACATTATTTTTAAAGGCTTGCTCCTTTGGGTAACTTAATTATATCCACTAGCAAAAATAATTTTCCAGTACAATCCAGCTCTTTTTATAATGCAGCAACTGGGGAGTCACTCATAGCAAACTTTGCTGAACCTCATCTATTCCACAAATTTCAACTGACTGTCATTCCTTTTATAAAAGTTAGCAATTATTGCCTAATTTTAACTAGCATAAATAAGCTAGTTGTATGAAAAAAAAAAGAGTTTACAAAGGTGACATTCAAAATTGACTTACTATGTTTGCTGACTTACAACTGACATTTGTAGTAAAGATATGGCATAAAAACGGCAACCAAAAGCCATCACAGAGCCATCAGTGTGGAGTTGGAAGAGCTCGGTGGGTGAAATCCAGCTTCCTCATTTTATAGATAAGGAATATCTATAATAAACAATAGCCCAAAGAGATTACATGACTTGCCAGTAGTAAGGGATGCAGCTGGGATTGGAATTTAGGTTCTGTGACTCCAACTTCAGTGAGAAAGTTCAATGTTTTTTCCACTGTACAGTTTTTTGTTTTAACTGAATGGACTGGTCTTTGAGTGGAAGGCAATGGATTTCTTGAGGAAGTGTCCATTAAGGAACGTGTGAGCAGCTAGGTGGCACTGGGAATAAAGCAAGGGCCTAGAATCAGGAGGACTCATCTTCATGAGTTCAGATCTAGCCTCAGATATTAACTAGCTGTGTGACCCTAGGCAAGTCATTTAACAACCTGTCACAGTTTCTTCATCTGTAGAAATGAGCTGGAGAATACCTTTATGATATCTTTACCAAGAAAATCTCAAATGGGGTCATGAAGAGTCAGACACAACTGAAAGATGACTAAACAATAACAAACTAGGGTCAGAAATAAAGAGGGAAAAAGCCCCTATACTTCTGTACTTCTTCATGTCTATAGCATGGTGTAGAGGGGAACCCCCATACCTAACTGCAAGCGAAAAAAATTCAAGAAAAAGGATATTTTCTATACTTCCAGCCTAGGTAAGGTACTCTTAAATGAATAAAATTGATGGGAAGGGAATAAGTTCAGCATTTATAAATTATTTATAGCAGCTAAGTGGATAAAACATTGGGCCTAGAGTCTAGAAGACTCAAGTTCAAATTCAGCCTCAAACCTTTACTGACTGTATGACCTTGGGTAAGTTACTTAACCTCTGTTTGCCTCAGTTTCCTTAACTGTAAAATGATGATGATAATAATAGTACCTATTTCACAGGGTTGTTTGTGGGGATCAGATGAGATTCTATCCTTACAGGCTTTAGGATCTGGCTCATGCTAAGTGCTTATAAATGTTAACTACCATTACTAATACAAGTTAGAAAGTAACAAAATGCAGAGGAGAGATTAAAAAGTAGAATAAGAGAGCCAAGGAAAAGGGTCTCATTTTTGGCTAAAGGAACATCAGCACTTCCTGGAAGAGAGAGCACCTGACCTCCCTGAGAAAGACACAGGTATGTCCATTCTAGGGTTAAGAGATGTCCAGTGCAAATCCATAAGGAGGAGGCAAGACTGCATTAGGGAACAGTGAGTTATATAGTTTGACTGGAGTTTAATCACCCACATTTATATAGCACTGAGAATTATAAAAAGGTTTTTCTCACAAAAATTGTATGAAGCAAGAAATACAAATTAGTATTATCCCCATTTACAAATTGAGAAACTGGTGCTCACGTGATTTGTTCATAATTACAAAGTTATTATGAGTAGCTAAGATTCTAACTTGATTTGAGTCTTACACTAAGCAATAAAATACAGTTTATTGTATATTTGTATAAAATGCAAAAAGGTGATATTCAGATATAAATTAGTCTGGAAAGGTAGACTGTAGCCAGATAGTGGAGATTCTTGAATACAGTCTAACGAAACTATATTTTATTTCACAAGAAACTGGAAGTCATTGAAGATTCTGTGAACTCTAAGTGTTAAAAAATGCTTAGCACAGAACCTGGCAAATAGTGGGTAATTAATAAACGATTGCTTACAAAAAATTGACCATAGTCAGTTTTGTTTTGTAGAAGGAGGGTGACATATTGTACTCAACTTCTCTCAGAAAAAAAGGAGCAAATGACACACAAACAAAACTTGGCATCAGAAAATCTTTCTTTCTTGATTTTTTTTTGCTTGCAGTTAGGTACAGGGGTTCCCCTCTACACCATACTATAGACATGAGAGACACTGGCATAGGACCACTCAGTATGGTGTGCCCACATCAGAGAAGGGACTATGCTGTATGAGCAAAACACCAACGTAGAGAATCCACCCAAAATGTTCATTCGGATTATCAGTGACCGACCCGTGGTAGAGCATCCCAAGCTCATCTTGGTCTGATCAGCCACAGTCAGAAACACTGAAACTTGACTCTAGCATAGTGATGTAATTTTGATCCTCTTTGAGAACGAAGGACAATAACCAGCCATTACAGACCTATCAGATGTGTCAGATCTATCAGTAATGTATGGAGATAACAGTCATTGAGAATTAAGACAATGAAATATGACAAGGCCCCCAGTCATCCAAGATTCAAATGTGTCCCATACACTTATTACGTGTCCCATATTTGAAAAAGATTTTAAGAAACAAAAACTGGATCAAAATGGGTTTTCAAGGTAACTTTCAATGAACCAAAATATTCAACTAGCCAAAGTATCCCATTCCCAAACATTCTGGTACATAGAGATGGTACTATAATCTTCTAGTAAGCGCAAGTATTTTTGTTTGTTTAATCACCATGATTACCTAGGCATAAGCAAGGGGGACCCATGAATAGGGATCAGCCTTAGTATATAGGCAGCACTTCAGAGAAGTGATTTGAAACAAAAACATTTAATTTGTTTTAATTCTGGCAGAAGAATCTCTTTGATTTTACATGAATATAAATTGTCCTATACAATTGCGCTCTTCCCAGTCTGACTTTAATTATTAAATTATTGCTTTCTTTGAGCATACACAAAGTTATCGGGCAGTCCTTCAAATTCAAGGACAGCTATGACAGCCCACCTTTCTCTCCCCCAAACCCCAGTCTTTTCTTCTGAAGGATCAACATGCCAGTCCCTTTAAGAAAGCCTTGAACATAGAAACCAGAGGCCTTCAAATTCTGGTTTCCCTCTTCCTTATCAATTATCTTCCTAAAATATGACTCCCTGAATGAAACACAGTACTCTAGATATGAATATAAGTCAGAAAATCAAAAGTTACAGTTCTCCTAAGTTTTGATACAGAATTAACCTAAGTAATATATAAAATTAACCATTAACAAGCAAGAAATATTTCTTCACAAGTACATTAAACGTCCATACTTCAATGTAGTTTGGTGGAGAAATTTAAAATTTCTTAATTTAGAAAACACCTACCTCAGTGGAGTATTCTAAGTATTCAATGAAATTATGCATGTAAAATACTTTACAATCTTTGAAGCACAATATAAATGTTAGCTCTTATTATTATTACTGTGTTCAAGGATAATCATTAAAGAAAACACTGAGTTTAAGTCACAAGAAGTTAAAACAAAACAGCACAAAAAAAACAAAAGACTTTTCATGGCAAATCAAAAGATCAGAGATTGGGAGTTAGAGACATTTACACAGCAACATTTCTATTGTGGAAATATGTTGATATTTACAAGTAGACCAGAGATGTGGTATCTGTAGCCTCAAGGCCACATGTGCCCCTCTAGGTCCTCAAGTGCCACCTTTTGACTGAATTCAAGCTTCACAAAATAAATCCCCTTAATAAAAGGATCTGTTCTGGAAAACTTGGACTCAGTCAAAAGGCCACACCCAAGGGCCTAGAAGGTCACATGTGGCCACAGATTCCCCACCCCTGAAGTAAACAATCACAGTGACATAAGCATTATGCTACCCATTTTCTCTCCCTCCTAACCCCCTCCATATTTATAGGATATATATCATGGAATTGAAAGTTAGACATCTGTGCCATTGGAATGCCTGAAAAGACTGCTAGGCCTTAAAATTCTTGTGACATGGTCTACTTTTAAATCAATTTTGAAAAACACCAGAATTCTAAATCTAAGGATCAAAGGCAAGGGTAGAAAATGTGAATCCTTTTATTTCACACTTGGGATCACCAGCATTCACAAGTTACATAGGGTTATAATGTTAAGGGAATTTGAAGATCTTCCCTGCCCCTTACTAAGCCCAATGTGACCTGCTTTGAGCTTTGTCCCAGTCCACAGCTTGAGTTACATGAAGCCCACGGTGGGAAGAGTCTGCTGAATGGTTGGAGCAGGAAGAGTGAAGCTGAGAGAGTGAGATAGACTTGAAGGAGAGAGCAGGCAGAGCACAGCAGCTAGCACAAGTGAGAGAGGGAGTGAGTTTGCTTAAGGGAGCTTGTTTGTGGGGAAGCCTGACAGAGGGAAGGCTTCGGGATAGCAGTCTTCCCTCTACTGGTAATGTATACAAACTTCCTTATTACAATGGTGGAATTGGTTTTCTGGTATCTGAATAAATATTTTGGTTTCACTTTGAGGAAGAGAGTTTACATTTTGCAAATCTACCCTGGAAATACGCATGTATAGTCATAGCAGTTGCTGTGAATATCACATTGGTGTTACGAGGGGCTGAACCATGAAATTTCAACTCAATGCTTTAAAAAAATGTAGCAACTTCTAGAATACAACTGAACCCATACAATTCATACTGACACATTAGACTTCACACCATACACACACACAAAAAAAAGGACGTTTGGCCTCCTCATGAACTTGCCCTCTGTTAGACATACAGCAAAATTTCAGGCATAAAAATAAGGAATAATGATTAGTGTGCCCCAAACATGACTATTAGAGCCAAATTGTCATTATCTATATTAGAGCTTAAAGACAGACACTAGAAGATTCTCAGGAGTACACACCAGTATTCTGACTCACCCTCCCATCAGTTTCCTACTGATTTCAAAGTTTAGACCATCCAGTCACCAGGTCTTAAACAAAGTTAAACATTAAAACTAGATTTTATTGAATATTTTGGAGAAATGAAGCAAAAAGGGCAGGACGCTGAACAAAGAAAAATCTGTGCACAGAATTCTAAGATGTAGATGATAGCTCTGAACTTATATTATTGGTATAGTCTGTAATGGATTGAATGCTGGATTTAGGACAGAAAAGGAGTAAACATTTCCACGTATCATAAGCACTTTATGACTATCTCATTTGATCTTCACAAAAACCCTTTGAGGCAGGTCCTTTATTATCCTCATTTTATAGTTGAGGAAACTGAGGCAAACAGGTTAAGTGACTTGACCAGAGTCACATAGCAAATAAGTATCTGAGATCATAATTTGAACTCAGGTCTAGCCTAGCACTCTATTTTCTGAGAGACAGACAGACAGACACACAAATACAAGTGTTCAAATCATGCCTTAGACACTGGGCTTTGTGGGCCTGAACAATTCAGGTAGTTAGCCTTTGGCCTCAGTTTCTCCATCTGTAAAATGGGGAAGGGAAAAGGAGTAAACATTTATATAGAGCCTACTAGTGCCAGGAATTGGGCTATATTATGTTTTAGGACAGGGATGGGGAACACGGAGCCCTCTAAGCACTCAAGTGAGGCCCTTTCATGGAATCCAAACTTGCAGATAACCCAAACAGGAGTTCTGTGAAGTTTAGATTCAATCATAGAGCCACATTTGAGGCCCTAGAGGGTGGCTTCAAGGCTGAAGGTCATTAGGCCAGAATATTTTCAAGCTCTACATATTTGTGCAGAAATAGACATTCATTTTGAATGACTTCCTTGTCATTTCCTTCTCACCCCAAGAAATAAATGATGTCTATGTAGAATTATGGGGTTAAACTTGAAGCAAAGGGCCACACCCATAAGTGTGGTCCTGCAATGCTGCTGGTAATGGAAATGATAGATGCAACTAGCAATTAAAGGTGTTTTAGGATATTATTTAATAAATGACCACTAAGAGCAACCAAGGGTCCCGTAAACTAGAGAGTGAGTGTATGTGCATGTATGTGTGTGTTTGTTTGTGTGTGTGTGCGTGTGTGCGTATTAATAGAAGGCTTAATGAACCATACACCATAAAACTTGTCTCTCTGTATATCATAAGAAACACTGCCCCCATGAAATTAAACGTGATACACTAGGTTTTATGCCTGACTGCTCATGAATAGGCAGCTTGCCTGGGACTGCTACATGTTCACATAGCAAAATAGTAAATGTTGCAAAAATCACTTGGATAAGAGACTGGGGAACTTCAGTCTATTGCTGCTTTTGCCACGAACTTAATCTTCCCAAGTCTCTTTCTCCATACATAAAATCAGAGTAATATTGACCGCTTGGCTCCAAACAGATTTATGGGCATTTAAAGGACATAAGTTCTTCAGTGGGACATCACTACAGTGTATTAAAACTAAGTAATAATAAATTACAGCAGCACTCTTGGAATGAAAGATACCTTATCCTTTTTCCTCCATGGGGCATCATTCATTACACATATCACCCAGTTCTCTCCTTCACACTGAGATAATCCAACAGAGGAAACTTTTCTTATAGAAGATATTTGCCTTATATGCAATGATCGTTCAACAGACAACATCTGTTCTTCCATAGCCTTCTCTATAAGCTACTTCTAGGACACAGTGTCTGGGATCTGTGAACTTACTTTACATTTTGATCACTGCCTTTCTTTCAGCCTAGGTCTACCCATCTCTCCCAGGCTGGAAGTAGCGTCCACTCACCAGAGATCCTACGGCTGATCAGTATGGAAACTTAGACTTACTCTGTTACTAACATGGGACAGGACATGCTTCTTTAGGTAGAGTAAGATAGGATTCCCCACGCTCTCCACTGGTTCATGATATTGGTACCAACTCAGAATTCATGAGCTCAATTGATCCAGCAACTTCAGCCTCCTCAGTAACGCAGATTCTATAGTCACTCTACCCAATAATTATTTCAACATAATTGTCATTCAGTGGTTTCATTCATGCCCGTGTCCAATTTGGACATGGAGTATTGGAGTTATTGGAGTATTTGGAGTATTCTTGGCAGAGATACTGGAGTTGTCTTCCATTTCCTTCTTCATCTCATTTGGGCAAATGGGGTTGAGTGGCTTGCCCAGGGTCACACAGCTAGTAAGTGTCTGAGGCCAGATCTGAACTCAGGAGGATGAGTCTTCTGGATTCCAGGCAGGGCTGCTCTATCCAATGTGCCACCTCACTGCCCAGAAGACACTTAATAAGTATTTAATGACTGGTGGACATTGGAAGGGTGGGAGAAAGGAAACCGGGAAGGCTCTGCTCTTTAAAGTTCCCCTCTTTAGTCAAACCTTCTGTCTTAATCTAGCTCTCTTCTCCTAATTTGAGTAGTACACAGATGTTAAAGGTTCCACAGAGTGACAGAACTAATCTTAGAACAATTCCCTCTCAGAATGATTTCAAGCTAAGTGATTCCCCTGGAACGTACAGCAGAAACAAGTATTTCACGGCAGCTTAGCTTTGCCAATCTGTCAACCCACACCTCAACAGCACTCCCCCTTCTTCCAACCTGTCCACCCATTAATACTCCCCAATAAGGAAAATACTGGTCTTCAGAAACGTCACAATGGAAAGTGGCATTCATGCTCCCCCTCATGGATCTTTAAACCCAGGACTAGTCCTTCAAACTGTTTCTAAAGAGAACCCCAAATTAAAACTAAACATCCCCCTTTTCTTTCAAAATATGATATCAAGACGGATCAAAAAAAGATACTGTCTTATAAAGTACAAGCACTTTTCAGGATCCAAGATCATCTTAATTAAAACATAGAAAGTTTTCATTTTAAAACAGTAAAAGGAGGAAAATCTCAAAAAAAAATCAAGTTAATGAACAATTCTTTATATTTCCTGAGTAAATGTTGTTTGGGCTAAATCCTTCCCAGAGAACTCCAGTCCTCCCTGCTCCATCACCTTGGATGACAACAGTGATTCATCGACTCCCACCCCACATCTACAGGAGAAAGGAATAAGTGCTAGGTCTTCATTCATTTTCCCTCCGTAGCTTCTTGGTTAAATAAGGAAACTAGATCTGTGATTCTGAAGATGCCGATCTGCTCCAAAACTTACCTAATTATCATTTTCAAGCTGTGACACTGGGCACATCTATAAAAAGGTAACATATCCCAGCAAATAGCCCCAAAATAGTCACAAAATACTTGTTAAGCAATTCTTTTCCCATATTCAAAAGTATGAATTTTTGATATGGAGTTAGGAAAAGCATTATAACTGGCATTTGGGAATTTTACCAAAAAAATCTGTTTTAGTCTAAGCAGAACTCAGAAGATTCCCAAAGTTTTTACCCAATGAGTTTAATTGCAATTTTTAAAGGCATCCAAATAGACCTGAATTTCAGCAGTTTTTCCCCCATTCCCTTTTAGATACAATCAGTTCCAAGCCTTGAATAGCTCCAAAGAATCTTTAAACAAATCAGACCATCAAAACACTATTAAGTGAATGAGGAATGGGAAGGCAAAGATTTAAAGCCATATCCAAACTGTTCTTGCCATCAGTCATGAAACAGAACACAGAGTAAGGAATAAATAATCCATTTTATTTCAAGGTGATATCCTTTTAACTGCCATCAAAGCCCTTTTCTGCCATCTGGACAGTCACTGGTTAATGCACAAGAGTATCTAAAAGGCTAGGTGTCTCCTAGTACTACACCTCTGTTTCCACTGTAGCTGGCAAAACTACTTAAAGCAATTTTTTTTTCATCCTTCTCCAAGTGTGTGCTTTTTAACTTCTTGTTTTGAGACCAACAGAGTTTGGGCATCATAATTTACCAATGTCTGAAGCTTGATGTTCATCCAAGCCACAAAATTTAAAGTTATTATCAAAGGTGGTATAATCATTTTTCTCCAGTCAAAAAGTAGATGTCAAAAACCTTTTTCTAAGCCAAAATAGTTACTGTAGGACCTTCCCAACATGACCACCTTTACTGCCAGGAGGAATGCTCCCTTCTCACAAACCTCAATTCCATAAGATTAAGGGACAAGTAGTAAGAGTCAGACACAGTTTATTTAAACAAAAAATTTAGCTACGCCAGCTGTGGTTTATGTGTTTAATCTGAAGTACCGGCAAACTTGAAGCTGTGCCATATAAAACTAAAGTGTTATTTTGAAAGCTAAGAATGATTGGAGTTTCTTCAAATTCCATCGACAATAACAAGATAAAATATTAAATTATTGAATGAGTGCTGACTTCATTAAATATAGTCTGTTGAAAAGTCTTTCCAGTACAGAATAGTAATGTTAAATTTTCTAGTGATGATTAGATTTGCTGAGTAATGAGAATTTTCAAAAGTTGGCTTTCAAAGCTAGGCTTTAGTATTTTTATTAGGAAATCTAGGGAAAAAATCTTAACGATTGAAAAATTTAAATTAGGAAAAAAACTTACTTCTCTTTTTAGATAATACTGATTTTTTTTTAACTACAATACTCCCACCTGTGCCTAAGCAGATGAAAACATTTCCAGATTTGTTCTAATTGGACCACTAAATAATAGCAAACAACCAACTGGCCATACCAAGTAGTTTCATCTCAAAATTCTGTCAAGCATTAAGAAATGCCATTGTAAAAGTTGAAGAATACAGACTAAAATTTGTTCTTTCCCATGACAATAATGCATATTTATATTTTTTTAGCTTAGTGTCTAATTTCTCAGAACAAAAGATTTATCTTTGTCTAAGTAGCTTTTGGGGGAACCAGATACAATATTGCAAACTATTATGTAATTAACATGTATCAATTTACATCAAATTATATCAGATTCCACAAAAACTACAAATGTTAATCTTTCCATTTCTTTTATTCATCAATCAACTTACACAACGTATCCAGGCAAAATAAGTTATCATTAGTTCCTACTTTGGAAGGATTACAATACCAACACAACAAAATTTATCCAAGGCTAGGCAATAAATCAGCCACAGAAATGAAATCAAAAGTGAGAGGTTCCTGACTCCCCATCCTGTGATGTAACCATCAGACCATGACCCTGACCACAACTAGTCTAGTACAAAGTTAATACAAGGCAACTAAATGTACCCCCCTAAAATAAATAGTAATAATCTTCCACTACAGAACTATTCTGTTGTGCTGCAGATGACCTTGATTCCTGTGAGCTATACCAGCAAAGCACAGGGTCTGTCTGGTCCTACCAAGCTAAGAAATTTTCAAGCAAAGCCCCCAAAATAGATGACTGTTATCCAAGCGTTAGGTATTGGATGAGCTACCTGTGTAGCGTGGTTCCTCACCAGGAAATAGACAGACCACCAGCAACAACAACAATAACCAGAACAAAAAATTGGCCACATCAATTCCATAAAGCATTTACTGAAACCCAGATTTCATCAACCAAAGGAGGAACTACATTACTGAAAATGCAGAACTTTTGTAAAGTATATAATTCTTAATAAGTTGAACACATGATACAATGGGGGAAGATAACCAGATTGAGAATCAAAGACTTGGGTTGTGTGTTGTTTATGCAATTCTGAGCCTCTAACTAGGGGGTTAGATTTGATCTAAAGCGGGGTTGGAGGACAGATTGTCATGATCCAAGGTCCATGAATTTGAATGGGAGAAAAACTGCATCTAAATTTACACTAATCTTTCTGAGGAGTCCATAACCTTCACCAACCTGCTAAAGGGGCCCATGACACACAAAAAAAGGTTAAGAATTCAATGGACTACATGATCCTGCCCTAAAGTTACAGACTCTAACAATAAATTAGGACTTAGGAGAAGGTCAACAGACAACCCGTATGCAGCCTTCAACCAATGTGTATTCTCTTATATTCGAGCGCTAGTCAAGGCAAACTCCAGAGTTAACATTTCCCAGAACTCTTTTCCCCAGCTCTATGAAGCCTACAGAGTGCTGATCCCATCCCAAGCCCGAGTTCATCTGCTCTGAAATACAGAATGCAATACATTAAAACACAAAAAGGAGACCTTAAACATCATCTAATCCAAATTCCTCATTTCATACAGAAGGAAAACCAAGGCCCAGGGAGTAACCTTATGAAAAGCTAGAGATGCCAGGTCAACTTCAGGACTCGGGTCCACTCTGGGACAACTCTAGAATCTAGTTCATCCTGAGACCACCTGAACCATCTCAGGAGGAACAACTCAAGGTCAGGGAATAACAGGTTATCTCTCTCTACTAGAATAATGTTGCATGTTCTGGTTTATTTTCTCTCTCACTCCAGAATTTAAGTTTCTTAGAGACTAAGTTTTTTAAAGTTTTCTTTCTGCATCCCCAGTTCCAAGCTCAGTGCATGGCACAAAGTACAAAGTTAATATTCATCTGATAGTAAGAAACTCTTTTCCTTGGAAAAGAATTCATGGCCAAAGTCAAGCTTCTTTCTTGGGGTGGGAAAACTAGGGTGTTGTGTTTCCCTGGCTATGGACTTCAGGAAATCTTTGATTTTTATTTCAGGCACAGTTATCCATTTGACCAAAGAGATCAAAGATGGAAAAATTAATTAGTTTGGCCTGAAAAATTAATTTCGTGCAGAGGCATTCTATGGTAACAGTTTATATCTACTACTTTAAGTGAAGCATTTAGTAAGCACCTACTATGTGCCAGGCACTGTGTTAAGGCTGGGAATTTTAAAAAAATCAAAAGGTCACTCTAGCCCAGGAGAAGCTCAGAATCTAATGGGCTAATCTAACCAAGCCAAGTTTACCATAAGAGATGTCCTACATAAATAATTTTTAAGCTACCCTAGTCTCAAGCTTAACAGCTGCATTCCAAAGGCAAAAGAAGATGCCACGGGAGGCCCAGGAGGACAGGGAAGCTGGAGAACTAAAGGATCATCCAATTAATCTTCTGGGAAGATCAGGAATCATAAATTTTGTAGTAACATCTTTTCAGAAAGTCAAGGGCTGCATTTTAAGCTAAACGGATCAAAAAGAACATCTTCCAGAAAGGGCAAGTCTTGAAAACCCCTCCGCACGACCACAGCTCATGGTGGTATGGATGCCTGGGAACTCACCTCTCCCCACTACACCGGAGGAGCTACACCCAGCTCCCCAACCAGAACCACCTGCCCGGCAATTCCGCCCACCAGGACAGAGGGAAAGGAAAGAGAGGGGGGAGAAGTTTCCGGAGCAAGAAACTCCCACGACTTAGGCTAGAGCGACTAGGTCAAGGCAGTTCCCAGGGAGGCCAGCTGTGCTCCCTAGGCTCCAAAAAACGTTCCCTCATCCCCTGGCCTCCCCCATCTCCCCCTTCACCTCCTCCACACACACCATCACCACAACACACCGCATACTCTCCAGGCAACAGGAAAGCAAGGATCTCGATCTGGGGGGAGGGGTATATATGCACGTAGATCATATGCATGTGTGTATGTCTACGCATAAAGATGTTAAACAACGTCTTTAAACGGCAAGCTGCACATAAGCTCACCTCGTAAACACACGTAAAAACCGACCAGAGACACATAGTTAGAGGAAAGTCAGTGACCACCAACCACTCCCCCCCAAAACCGTCAGCACCGCTGGCCCTGGACACGGCGGGATGCTGGAGAGCGTTGGGCTCCAGAAAGACCGCTCCAGCGGGACAAGGAGCAGAGGACCCCACGCATTAAATGGTGCAAATCCTCCCCCAACCCACACCCCCTCCACGCCAGGGGCTAGGTTGGACCTGGCCCAGGCGCTGCCCGGGCGCAGGGTCCAAGAGCTGGCAGAGGAAAGACGAAGGAGAGGGAAGGAAGCGGACCTCACCTCTTCGTCCCGCTCCTCCTGCGACGCGCCGCCGCGCTCAGCCCCGGGCAGCCCGGCTCCCGAGCTCGCGGGCTGCCCCGCTGTACCGCGATCCTCCTGCGGCTCCAGCTGCGGCCGCCGTCGGGCCGCGCCCGGCCCTTCCGCGCCCGGGGCTGGCTGGGCAGGGGGCGGCGGCGGCTGGCCGCCGGAGGAGGCGGTCCGGGCGCTGGGCTCCCCTTCCTCCGACAGAGTTTCGGAGCCCGAAGACGACCCAGACGAGGAGGGGCCGGGGGACGCGGCCGCCAGAGCCGGGATCGGGCGGGGCAGCGGCTCCGGCGGCTCCCAAAGTTTCTCGCCCATCTGCCTCGCTGTCCCCGAAGTGCAGCCCGGGCACTGACGGAAGGGGACGGACCCCCCGTGCGGGAGACCCAAGTCACGAGCCCGCGGCTGCAGCGGGCATGCCGCGCTGCCCAGCCTCCGACTGCTCCTCGCTCTCCGGCCCCTGGCCAGGCGCGGAGAGGTGCGCACGGCGGTGCGGGGGGAGCACCGCGGGCAGCTACCTGACCAGCTCGGGGGCGGGAGAGGCCGCCGCCAAGTTTGCTGCTCCGGAGTGGGCGGCGGTGGCGGTGGCGCTGCTGCTGCTGCCGCTGCTGCTGCCGCTGATGCCGCTGCGGGCGCCGGGGCTGGGGAGGGGGGCGCGGCGGGGGCGGACTCGCGTGCGCAGGGACATGCCAGGCAGGCGCCGGCAGCGACCCGCTCCACCGTTCTCTCCGGCGCTCGCTCGCCCTGCGCGATCCCTGCTCCCGGCTCTGCCGCCCGGGCTGGAGCGGGAGCGGCCGCTCCCCGGCCGAAACCTGCCTCCGGACCCGAGCGGGGGCTGGCGGGGGAGACGGGCAGCCGCCCGAGCCAATGGAAGGGCCGGCGGTGGGAGGAGGCTTCTGCGCCCCGAGCCGCGGGCGGGCTGGCGGGCGTCAGGTAAGGGCGGGGAGAGGAGGGCCCCCCGGGGGCGGCCCCGGACTGGGCTCGGCCGGGGTGCGAGGGCTCCGCAGGTTGGGAGTCCGGGAAAGCCCGGAGACCGCAGGCGGGCGGGCCAGAGCCAGGGCACTGGACGGGAGCTTCCAAACTTGGGGCACGTGGTGAAAGAAGTTGCTGGCAGTCCCTGGAGGAGGCAGAGGGTGCCTGCCAGCTCCTGCGGAAGGTCTGGAGCTTCCCATCGCAGCAAGGAGACTCTGTGCGCGAGGCCCAGGCGAGACACCTTCGAAGAAAGGCCAGGCACCGAGCTTTAGATGCCGAGGCAGAAAGAAAGAATCCTTTTTTTTTTTAATTGAAAATTCGAACTCCCCACGTCGAGGAGTTTCCATCTCTGTTTTTGCGGGGAACCTAGAGGGCAGCCCGTTGGAAGCAGTTTACCACGGGGCAGGGCTGGACTTGGCTCAGGTTTTCTGGAGAAGAGAGAACGCTGTCCAGCATCCCTTGCCCACCCTGCCGGGTCTCAAAGCCCCCAGCGTCAACTAGGTAGACAACTTAACTGGGTGCCTTGGTTCTCCTTTTGCTAGCCCTGAAGTGGGCGTTCAGAGCAGCTTTTTGGATCTTCCATTGAGTTCCTTTTCATAATCTTTTTGTCGTTGCTCTAAAGAAATAATAATTTAAAACAAAACAAAAGAACAAAACAAAACAAAACAAAAAAACAAAACAAAACACCGTCCATTCCCTCTTTGATGCCAATGGTTGCCTCTCCAGTACTTATCCAGCAGGAAGAAGCACTGAGTATCGGCGCTTAACTGTGTCTGTAGGATAGGAATGCACCCAGCTGGTTCCCTATCAGCTCTATCAAGCAACTTCTTAATTGATAACAGCCATAAAGTACAGATATCAACAATTCATTTGAACAGCATTCTGTAACTTTTAAAGTGCTTCTTCACATCGACTTTGTAATGTAGATCTTCCGGGTACGATTATCCCCATTTTAAAGACGAAGAAACTAAGGTTTTAAAGGGGTGTGACCTACTACCCAATTTACTACTTCTATATTTTGTACTTATTTGGGCATATGCTGTTTCCCCTGTAACATGTAAACTCATTGAGGGAAGGACTTTGGGGGCGGGGCGGGGGGTGGGGAGAGGAAGAAGGGAGTTGCCGGATCCTAGAACAGTACCACTAACTTTGCAGCTGCTTAATAAATATTTGTGGATTGCTTATTTAAGGGTCAAACTGAGATCTTCCAAGTTCCCTTTGCTTCCCACTACTCCTTTTGTCGAGTTAGCCGCTGAGGTTTGGGGATGCAATTTGGTACATTAAGAGAGGTCAGTCCATAATATACATAGGTGTTAGAGTTAAGGACTTCCTGGCCTAGAAATTAGACAAATATTTTAAATGTATTACCAGATTACAAATTTTTACTAATTAGTAATCCTTATTTAATCTTTTATCTTTTAGGCCTACCTGAGTGCACAGCTCAGAATAAGCCATAAACCCTTGAATATTCTGTTATAATCCTTTTAGCCCTTTCAAGAACTGAGCAGGTCCATTGAATCATGTTAATTATAATTTTTATTTGAAACAAAAATTTTCATCTTATTTTAATTTCGTTTGCCATATAGAAAAAATGTACACTGCATCAGTTGGTGTACTTCGGTCCTCCAAGCCTTCTGGTGTTCAAAAGCAGCTGAAAATCCCCTTGCTCTTCTTACCATAAGGTCACTAAAGGGCCTCCAGGGCAATTAGACATCCTAGTGGATGGAATGCCAGCCTTGGAGTCAAGAGGATAATGAGACCTCAGACACTTGCTAGCTGTGTGACCTTGGCCAAGTCATTCAACCCTGTCTGCCTCTGTTCCTCATCTGTGAAATAAACTGAAGAAGGAAATGGTAAATCCCTCCAGTATCTTTGCCAAGAAAACTCCAAATGGGTTCATGGAATTAAAGTTTGATATGACTGAAATAGCTTAGTAGCTAAGAGTTTCCAATGTTAGAAGTAGCTCTTGGGTTGTTTAGCTATCTAATGAAGAAAGTTGCTTTCATTTAAGCTGTTTTGCTTTGGACGCTGAGAATTTGGAAAATTTCCTAATTTTACGCATTATATTGAGCAGTGAGATTTGACAATATGAAATTGTCACCAAGAAGAAAAATAGATTTTCATCGCCAAAGAGAAAAATAGAAGGTCTGAGAATGGTAGGTATTGTCTAGTCTAGGTCATGAAAAACATTCAGAGAATAAAAGGATGATTCTAGTTATTTAACTTTCTGAGGAGTGTGGCTGTCCTGTGAGCAGAGCTTTCACAGTTATTTTTCCAACCCAGACTCTCCCAGTCCCACATGTGTGGGAGGAGCACTAGTTTTTATCTGAGCCCATCTGTGGGTAATTCTTCACAGCTGATGTGACAAAGGGACCTGAGGCAAATAATTTGGATGAAATGGAATGGTGGTTTTAGCTTTGAGAACTATCAATGTGACCTTGGGCAAGTCTCTTAATCCTATTTGCTCAGTTTCCTCATCTGAAATGAGCTGAAGGAAATGGCAAACCACTCCAGTATCTTTGTCAAGAAAACCCCCAGTGGAGTTATGAAGAGTTGGACATGACTGAAACAACTCAACAAGAGCTAAGGGTTAGGAAGGAGACTTGGGGTGGAGTTACCTGGATTATCACCAGATCACACAGTACTTCCAGAAAGGAACTCCAACCCTACCCCACAAAGAATTCTGGTCTTTAAGAATTTCAAAGAGAATTCACAGCCTCCCAGTGGAGCCCATTTTCCTTTGGGATAGTTCTAATTTTTAAGATGTTTTTCCTGACATCAAGCCCAAATGTGCCTTTTTGCAACCTTGACCACTTTTTCTTGCTTTTGCTTCTGGAGATAAGTCTAAAGCTCTTCTCCATGCCCTTAGATATTTGAACACAGCTATCTTATTGTCCTCTGAGACTGCTCTGCTGAAACGTTAGTTCTTTCAACCTGTCCTCAAGTGGCATGAAGTGGAGTCCTTTCATCCTACTTGTCCATGGGTGGATGTTTCTTGTCAATGTCAATCAATAAACGTCTTATTTAGCACCTGTCAAGTGCTAGGGATGCTAGGACAAAAATGAAATGCTCCTAGTCTTCACGGAATTTATAATCTTTGGGGCAAACAAATATACATACAAGTAAATATAAAGTGGAAGTGGGGAAAAATCACAAACCCAAGTGACCAAAAGGATGGTGCGGTCCTCAATAGTTGTTACTTGTTTTTCAAAGAAGGCCAATGGCATTTAGGAGTAACGTCTTGACTAATGCGCGAATTGTATTTAAGTGAGGCAGAACACAGTCATCAACTTCACTTTTTCTTCCTGAGTCATAATGAAGAAGCTTGGAGGAGGCATGCGTTTGGGTAGAAAGATAATGAATTGTTTTGGACATGGTTGAGTTTGAGAGATGGATGTCCTCTAATTTAAAATATCCTCTCTAAACTGCTGCACCTAGAATGGATTGCAGGACTCCAGATATGGCCTTTTTAGAATACTATCTTGTTCCTGAAAATGATGATGCCTTTCTTGATGAAGCTTCAAGATCATATTAGCTTCTCTGACTGCTATATCCCACTGCTGACTCATCTTGAGCTTGTGGTCTACCAAAACCCCCAGATCTCTTTTGGGACATTTACTCTTTAACTATACTTTCCCTATCGTGTTCTTACAAGCCACGTATAAGATCGAACAATTATCTCAGTGAATTTCAGCTCATTAGATTCAGCCCAATGCTATATAGTCTGTTGAGATCTTTTCAGATCTTGATTCCAGGGTATCAGCTTTGTGTCCCAGTTTGTGCCATCTGCCAATTTGATGAGTATGTCATCTATGCACCTTCATACAAGTCATTTTTTTAAAAAGCTGTTAAAGAGGACTTCCATATTTCTAAGCTCCAGCATTTCCCTTTATGATCATAATTTGTTATCCTTCTGGGCAACTAGGCTGTGCAGTAGATAGAGCAAAGAATCTGGAGTCAAGAAGACTTGCCCAGAGTCACACAGATCAGTAGTGTCTGAGATCAGATTTTAATTCAGAAAGATCAGTCTTCCTGACTCGAGCCCAGTATTCTATCCATTGCACCACCTAGCTGCCTGTATATAATGTATAGTATATGACACATACATATATTGTATGCATACATATCTATGCACATATATGTACATATATATATATATTTATCTTGTTTATACATAATTGTTTCCATATTGGCTCCCACATTAGACTAGGAGCTCCTTGAGATGGGAGACTGTTTTATGTGTCTCCAACATTAAAACAGTGGCTGGCATATAGTGGGTGCTTAATACATTAAAAGACTGACTGACACAGGGCCAAGGAAAGATCCCATTATATGAGGAGGAGCATGGCATAGTGGATAAGGGACTTGGTTCTTGCCTTTGATACATCTTGACTCTGTGACTCTGGGCAAATCACTTAAGTTCTCAATACCTGGGAAACTCTCTAAGACTCTAAGCTGCATCAGAGTTGCTACGCTGATCTGCATTGCAAAAGAAGGTTTCATCATAAGGAGTCTGCTATACCAAAAAGAACATAAATTAGGTCTAAAAATTTATGTCTATAAACTGTAAGAATCCTTAGGTCACGCAGGTACAATGTCATATTTTTAATTATGCACTTCTAACCCTTTGAAAGCTCAGTTGATAAGTATCTAATATGTTCTAAGCACTGGGAATATAAAGAAAGTCAAAAGACAGGTCCAGCTTCTAGGAATTCATAATCTGATGGAAATGAAGAAAAGTTGATGCAGGCTGGTTAAGCCCATCTTTTTTCCCTAAAGAAAAGGTAGAAATCACTAGAATGACTGGAGAATCTTGACATAGGGATTTTCCTAACCCACATATTTATCTTCATTTGGCCTTCCCATAATTGGTGTATTCAAAGGTAGGTCTACTTATCTTAGACTGGCATATTGTTAATCCTTCCACATGTCAACTTTCCCCATCATGGTTTCCATATATCTAGGGTCAGTATAAGAAATTAAATTGGAATTTGGGGGGAGTTTTGCAGAAGCCCTAGATAACACTCAAGGGTCAGCAGATACACAGAAGAACTTTAGAAACTCAGAAATGCATAAAATATCTGCATAGAAGTGTATATTATCACCATATTTTATTCTTGAATGCACAATAATGCCAACTTCTTCTCTGGTATGAAGGGAGGGCCAAAAAAATTTAATGTAGATTTTCTAGGTCATCCTGACCCTCACAATGTGGAAAGGATAGCTGTATCTGTAAAAGGCTTCAGCTCCTTTAGTATACCTTGGCACCCTTTCACCACCTTCAGATACCCATTCTATGATTTGCCTGGATTGGGGTCATATGGGTGACTTCATTTCCCAGAACCAATCTAGTCCTGGGACCCAGAGAGGACAGTTTGGAAGAAGCACATGGTTATTCTATATTTCATTTGCAGGACTGAGTGTTCCACTCGTGGGCTGTAGACTGGCTATCAATAAGCCATATTATTAGCATAGGGATGAGTGTGGAGATGATTTTATTCCTTGAAATAGAAGGCCAAACTAACATAATATCCTTAGGAAGAAGGCCAAGCAAATACCACCTCATTGACTCAATCAGTTTTCCAAGACCAATCTACCTGGGGCTTAGCCTCAAAGGTGCCAGCCAGACTTTAGAAAGAGTTGTCCCAAAACTAGAAGACTATCAAAATGCCAGAATAGCTCTAGGACTAATCCAGAATTCTGATAGATCTGAAATGTTCAGGGGCAAATCCAGTTTCTAGCTAGGTTCTGGTTTGTGTACCTGCTACCTAGAATAGTCAGTTTGTTTGACTTGAAATTTCCAGTCTAGATGTTTTCGATTATATTATTATATTATTTTATTGATCACATGGGCAGGTAGGTGGCACAGTGGCTAGAGTGCCAGACCTGACTTTTAGGAAGACTCATCTTCCTGAGTTCAAGACCAGGCCTCAGACACTAGCTGTGTGAACCTAGGCAAATCACTTAACCCAGTTTGCCTCAATTTCCTCATCTGTAAAATTAGTTGGAGAAAGAAATGGCAAACCACTTCAGTATCTTTGCCACAAAAATCCAAAGAGGATCATAGGGTCAGATACAATTGAAAAAAAGACAGCTGAACAGCAACATTGATTTGTTATTATTAAATTGTTACTGTTAAATTCTTATAGTTATTCTTTTATTGTGATAATCGATCGATAAGCATTCATTAGGCACCAACACTATACCAGACTGGGCTGGGGATATAAAAAGATAGTCCCAGTCCTCCAGGAGGTCCCAATCGAAAGGACTAGAATCTTGTTTAAGGCTAGAGATTCTATATAACTTTATCATGCTGAATGTGGTGTGCCTTTCCAAGTAATCTGGGTAAATAAATGTTCTTAACAAAGAGACCTTCTACCATTGGAGGGTGTGGAAAATGTGCATCTCTCCCTTTGAGGCTGGCTTTTAAATATCTTAAGTGATTTGGAGGGCAGGAAAAAATGGAGGAGGAGAGTATGGAACTACAGAGTAAAATCGTTCCATTTAAGAACACTTAGTCACAGTTTTCCTCTTGGGGATGTCTAAGACTTACTGAAAGACAATACAACTCCTCCATTCTCAGAGCCTCCCCCAGTTTAAAAACACAGCCCAGTGCAGTTGTGACACAACCAGCTCAGCCTGCATAGTTAGTACTTCAAGGAGCCAAAAGCAGGGTTCCATTCTACCCACGCTGGACACCAACCCCAGCGTTTAGGCCATTGCCTGGCACTCAGAGGACACAACAATTATCTGTTTTCTTTTAGAGTTACAGAATCAAGTAAGTTCCTCACCTTACTCTACACTACCAAGCAATGGAGACCTGGCCTATGGGCATCTTTGTCTTTCTCTGTTGGTCTCTGTGTGGGCAGATCTGTGTGTGAATCTCCATTCTGTCTGGTCTATTAGAAAGGGCTGCCATTGCAGCTCGTTAGACCCTTGGCATGTCTCTCATTTCACATGCTATGCCTTGATCATTCCAAATATTAAGACTGAATATTGCCATGGCAGGTTGTGCTTATTTCTGAACATACCTGCAACTAGGATCTCTTGAGCTCAGCATGGACAGTTTTTGCACAAAAATAGGCAAATTCGTTCTTTATTACTGAGCCAAGACCTGCCTACCTTTATAAATGAAAATCACAACTTTATGCACTCTGGTTAGACCTGGACTTACGTTTGTAATAGTGATGTCGGGGTTCCAGTGCTATGTTGATTCTCCCTTGTCTAATCCCACCCTTCCCCGCACTTGCCCCAGTTGATAGACTGTAGTCAAGAAACGGTGATAAAGAAATGTCCTGGAATTTATTATCAGAAGAAATGGATATCCTCAGGACAATAACAGGAAGTATCAAATGACATAGAAGAGAAAATTTAAGATGATAACCTCATTGTATTAAAAAAACAACCCCACCTTTTTCCATTTGTCCTCCTGAATTGAATATTCACAGCTGGAAAGTTAGTGGTGATTCTTTTTTCTTTTCTTGCTTCCTTGCACTTAACATGTACTTTTCTGTTTATAATAAGCCCTTTTTATCTTCAGAAATATTTATTAGATTCTCTTAACTCATGGAAATGGAAATTTCTTGCCTTCTCAATGGGTGGGAGAGAGGCTAAAGGGAGGGAGAAAACTGGAACTGAAAATAAAAATAAAATTTAATTAAAAATAAAAAAATAAGAAGAAATTGAAGACCTTTTTACTCATTTTGACTCGTTACTGAAGTCTACTTTCAAAAACAGATGATTCAAGGTTTTTAATTTTCAGAGTTTAGGGAAACCTCATTTGACTTTATCAATGCTATGTAATAAGCAATAATTTCTCACTTCTTAGGGAAAAAAAGATTCTGAATAAGGAGCTCATATAGCACCAGTTAAAGGTGTTCATTAAATTTTATTTGCAGAACCACAGGCTGTGACATCTGGGACAGAAGTGTACCCCCGGAAAGGCTGTCACTTTTTCCTCATGCTTATCTTTCCATCCTTCCCTCATTTACAGACATTCATGGAAAGAATGGCTCTTTTCTGCACCTCCTCTGTTGCCACTGTTTTTGCCCTGCCCTGAGTAGCCTAAGCTGGGCCACATTGACATAGTAGATGAGAAACCAGTGTGGGCAACAGCTTCTGTAATTCTACCCTCCCACTCCTAAGTGTGTGCCTGGAGTTGGAGACCACACCCTCAGTCTTGCCCTGTTCATTTGATCAGCTCTGAATGCATGGTTCCCTTAATCAAGGTTGGGATGCTTTGTTTGGATGACAGTCACATAATCTAGCAGCTGTCACCCAATGGGAAAGCCAAAGTGGAGGCTCAAGATCTTGGCATAGGACTCTTACATCCGTTAGTGTTTTGAGGCTGAGAACTATAGCTTACCCTCCAAGAGGTTAAGAATTGATGTCCAAGAGAAAGGCTGCCCTAGGGAAAATTCTTTCGCAAATAACAGTAGAAACAGACCAGCTGCCAGCAAGTGAGCTTAAACCAGCATTGTTAACACTACTTATGTGCCATTTGTACCAAAGGACTTTGGCCAGATGAGTAAATATTTTAGCAACAGAAGGATAGGGGAAAAGTTCATTTTTATTTAACTCTATAAAATCCTTCACAAATCTTCTTAGCCTGTAATAAAATTTGCTAATATTTATGTGTGAAAGTAAAAGTAGTAGTGCATTCTATCATTCTATTTATCTATAATGAGTCTACATTGCAGGAGTAAGGTGAAACTTAATATGCTTTCTTCGATAGGCCAAGCCAAAAAAAATTCAAACATTTTGCATGGAACTGTAGGCTGTGATGCCCGAATTTCTGATCCAATTTCCAGTAAGAACTCTCTACTCAAACCCATGTTTTTTTCTGCCATATTATGAAGTTTCCTGCCAAATGTTTCCTTTGATTTCATATAACAGCCCAAAACAATGAAAGGCTGTCATATGGGAGAATAACATAGATGACACTTACCTAACACTTTAGTTTGCAAGGTGTCTCCCATCCACAACTCAAAACATTTTAACCCCTTGAAAGATGTAACAGAATAGAAAACCTTATTTGATCATGAATACCAAGCAAGGCATGAAAAAGATAGACCTATGATCACCAAGGTGCTCAGCACAGTGAGGGAGGAGCAGCATCAGGTCTAAGCTGATGACACATACTCTGAGTGGTGAGGTGCTCCAGAGGTTCCATGTATGGATCACCTAGGTGACATCATTCTGCTTGAGTCAAGCCCTGGAGTATTGTTGAGCTTTGTGGAAGAGGTTGGGTGTTTACCCAGAAAAGTTTGACCTTAACCAGTTAGTAAAAGTGAATGAATGACTGATAATATGGTGCCTAGAGTGTAATAAGATTTTAATAATTGCTTGTTGACTAGTTGTCCATGTTATAACCTAGTTAAGCAGACAACTAGTATATTTATAGTTAGCCCTTCCACACTGAGCGGTTAGGGGCTTGGCACCTCTCTGTGTAAACCTTTTTTGGCACTGCCTTCATGCCAGAGAATAAGTATGAATGTTTTCTTTTATGAGGTGTTTATAGGACCTTATTGTAAAATTTGAGTTGCTGTTACACAATACATATATCTTATGCATTTCTGAGTTTGTAAACTTTTTTCTGTTGTCTGCAGTTGCCGCGAAACTCCCCCCCAAATTCCCAATGAATTTCTTATGCTGACTCATGATATATCAAAACCTTGAAAACCACAATAGGAAAAGTCACATTGTGGAAGCATACATATGTATATACACATGTGAGCTCATCCACACGTGTTTATTGCTAACTATATGTTAGATATGTGCATATACATGTATGTTTGCATATGCACATGTACTGGTTGTCCATCTAACCATATGTTATAATCTGATCTAATCATATGTTATAATCTGACAATAATCAGATATATTATGTTATTATATGCATGTGTTTATATGTATGTAGGGTGGAGAGCACAGATGAATACAAATGAATAGCATGTTGGATTAAGTAGAGGAGCAGGCTGGATTGCCTTCAGGATATTACAAAAGCTCCTTTAAAAAATATAAATTTCTCCCAGAAACAAAGACTCATCTTTTTAACATAAGTATTCTACTGGTATTGTTGTATGACTCTGAGTCATGTAGCACTACAATCTCAAAGGAATTAAAAAGATCACACAAGAGACAGCACAGAGGAGCATGGGGGGAGGGGTTGTGAGGAGGGAGTAACGTGGAAAAAACAAGGAACTTTGTAGAACTGAGTAATGGAGGTCAAATGGGCAAATGAGAACAGAAAGAAGATGGGCTGATTGTGGTGAGAGAGATGGGCAATTGCTGAACAGCTTGAGCACTTTCCTGGCACCTCTCAATGTTAGGAGAAAGTGGAGATGGTCCTCAATGTGTGGAGAAGATGCTCTGTGGCTAGTTTCGATGTGAACAAAAGTTCTACCAGCTGGAAAGGAGGAAAGCAACAAGCATTTCTTAAGTCCCTACTATGTGCCAGGCACTCTGCTAAGGAATTTTGGTAAGGTTTTGGGATTCATTGGATCATCACAACAATGCTGACAAATAGGTGCTATTATGATGCCCATGTTACAGTTGAGGAGACTGAGGCAGGCAGAGATTTATATGACATGCACAGAGGCACAAACGTGATGTCTGAGGCCAGATTGAAATGAACTTCAGACGGGTTACAATCTGAATTAATGGAATGAATATCCAAATTGATAAGATCAGAAACCCATTTGAACATCCCATACCATTTTTCAAATACCATTTTATTGGTTCCTTATCCAAACACTATGAGGTTAGCCCCATTTTATAGATGAAGAAAATAAGCAAGGACCCCAAACTGTGCTTCTTAGACCCACAAGGACAATGTCCATAACCTAGTTTGTAGGGGTTCAGAAATAACTTTGGCAACCTGATCATCCTTCAAGTCTCTAGCTATGAATGTGGAGATTTCAGCATCCCATGGTTACAGGCAGTGCTGTTCTAGGGTAGTAACATACAGACACTGAGCTCAGGAAGACATCCCATAACAGATTTAAGTTATGTGTGCTATCATTTAACCTTGGGTGATTGTAAAGGAAAAGATGGCTAGGGAAAGGCTGGGCATTATATAAAGATACAAATCTCCACAGAAAAAAACAGGATTCTCTGGGTGCTTTGAACCCTCCAGTCCTACTCTCCCAATTCCTTGCATTAGGGAATAGTCTAGTCAGGAATGGGGATATATCTCAAGTGCCACCCTTTGACTGAATCCAAACTTCACAGAACAAATTTCCTTAATAAAGGGATTTCTTGTATAAAACTTGGACTCGATCAAAAGGCCACATCCAAGGACCTAGAAGGCCACAGGTGGCCTCGAAGCTGCCCCACCTCAGACTCTGATTCAACCTTTTTGGGGAGTAATCCTGAAGAGATATCTCTTAGATAACTGTATGCTTATTCCCCATCTTCTAGAATAGCTGAGTTATAGTATGTCTCTCATAAATTATTATCTTTAATATTGATTTACATATCATTATGGACATTTAGTCCAATTAATTTGTTAGAGCTTGTTGCCAGCACACATAATGTGAACATTTCAATCTTTCAAGGATGCATATCATCATTGTAGCAGCTCCCTCCCCTGATATATATGTATGTATACGTATATATACATATCTGTATATATGTGTATATACATATGTGTATATGTGCAGATGTATATGATATGTGTGTCTATGTATACACATACATACATTTGCCTCTCTTAACTAGGCTGGGCCTTAGACAAACAGATCCACAATCTATCACTGCCGTCATTATCCTTCAAGCTTTCCAGTTGAGTATGAGCTGTTTGAGCTTGAGCTGCTGAGATAACCACTGATGGCTCAGTGTCACTCCAGTCTATACCACATTGTGGTGTTAGAGGAGACAGCATGGTACACAGTAGGAAGAGCACTGGGCTTAATGTTGGGAGTGAGAGGAACCTGGGTTCGAATCCTGTCTCTCCCATTCATTAGTTGTCCAACCCTAGGAAACTGATTTAACCTCTCCAAGCCTCAGTTTTCCTTGTCTGAAAAATGGAAAAGGAAATAATATTAAGTGTTGTGAGTAGCAAATGAAATCATGCTTGTAAAAGTGCTTTGCAACCCTTTCAAGTCCTACATAAATGCCAGCTCTTATCATTTGTTATGAGAAATCAGCTACAACTTAGAATTTTTGAGATAAGAGCCCTAGCACTTTAGAAAGCAACATACACATGAAAACAGGCCTGCATCATAAGCAAGCAAAGAGAGAATTCATTGAGAAATATATCACCTCTTGACAAGATGAAGGATGAGGTAGTGTAAGAACCCATTATTCTTTTAACTACTAAAGTCCTAGCTATGAGTCAAGAGACCTGGCCTCTATTTGCTGCTTTCTGCTTACTTGTGTAAAGACCTTACATGTATCATTTCATTTTTCTGGGTCTCCTTCACCTGTAAAGTGGGAACAATAATGCTGCCCATTCATTTCCTCCACCACAGTGTTATGAGATTGTTTGGAAAGTACTTTCATCTCCTTGGCAGAAAGGCATTATAGATATATACCTATTATGGCTTTTTGCAGGGGAAAGAAAAACATCTCAGAGAAGACTTTGCCTACTGGTTTGATGATGCAGTAATTTCTGAGATGCACAAGCATCTATATGTGGGATGCAATTTAGTGAATTGTTTATAAAGCTGCGCTCGTCATTTCTTTAAAGTTGCATTTTTCCCCTTACTCATTTGTTGTTTTTTTAATTCTGGTACTAAGACACCTCTCAAATTCTGCTTGTTAGCTGGAGCGCTGGTTTCAATGGTTCATTGTTTACTGTGGCTGGCAACATGCTTTACAAAATGCAAAGGCTTCAATGGAGAACTAAGACAGAGACTGTTTTCCAAAAGGAGAGATAATCCAAAAAATAGGAGGAAAATTGACCGATCCGACTAGATAAAACAGAGAGGGCAACTGCCTGAATGTAGCATTTTCAGGAAAGGGTCAACCATCCAAGAGTGAAACGTCCCCTTCTCTGAAGTACAGTCCCCAAGCAATCAGCCTTGTAAATAGCATTTGAGAAAGGTAATGAATATCTAGCAACACCTGAATGCAAACGTAATTTCAAAGCTATAATGCTAGCAATAAATAAAACGGGTGAGTGATTCCTGTAGTTTACCTTAACAGAAAGTTCACTGGGAAGGAGAGAAAAGCTAGAATTCTTCAGATCTCTTAGCCCAAGCTGAACCTTACGTTATCCTACTTCCTACAGGAAGCCCATCCTGATATCTCTCCTTCTAGTTGGAAATTACTTTGCATATTTTCAACTTAATTTTCTATGTACATATTGTTTTCTCCCAATAGAATACAAGCTCCTTGAGAGTAAGGACTTTTTTATTTTAGTCTTTGTAGCCCCAACAACTAACAATAACTGGAATTGAATAAATCCTTGCTAGATTGAATTGAATAGAAATGATAAGAAATACAGTTTTCAGACTGAACCTTCCCCAAGAAATGAGAGAAAATCCCAACCTAGGTGATGGCCAATATATGACTTCTATATTCAAAGTAGCATTTGGTAATGGGGGAGGATTGTGGTTAGTTTCTATATGCACCTTCTTCTTGGGTCATTTCCTCTGAGTTTTTAATTCAACATTATAACCTTAAGCATAGTGGTTCCTCAGATGGGGGATTTTTTTTTATTATTATACTAATGCATTAGATGTCTATTGCTATAGTAGCTGGGGGATTTCCTTAAGCATTTCTGTAGCATCTAGGCTGATTACCCACCAGCACAGGAAGCCTAATCTGCCCTTTTCTGCCTCTAGCAACTTTTGTTCTATGAAAGGTCTAGACTGTCCAGGTGGACTGGGTTTAACTGGATTAACCAGGTGGTGTCCTGAAATCTCCTCCTTCCCAGACTGATAGGTACTATGAATAGATGTGACCTTAAAAAAATTCTTAATCAGGTCCATGGGTAAGACAGGTGTCATGACTAGTTACATACAGCAGCCCTCAGTAAGTGCTTGGTCAGACATGTAGCAGGTCCCACGTGGATACAAATGGGGAAGGAAGCCAGGATTACTCACTGAGGCAAGCAGCCTTGGGCTGAACATGGGGAGGTCACAGGTGGAAACTGTTGCTGGGCAGATGGTGGAATAGACAGTTGTATGGCTGATAGACAGAAACTGGACAGGAAAAACCAAGAGCTCATTGAACTGTAAAGGGGCAGCCTTCGGATACAAACCAAATTTTCCATGCCTTAGGAAGTGTTTGATGATTAAATAGCTCAACTGTGTATGAAGGGACTAGCCAAGAAGTGAACTTACTTCTTGGATGGTCTGTATTCCCACCTTTGTCTCTAGCCACTCATCTGCATAAGACCCCAAGGGAGTCTGAGCAGCAGCACAACTGCCTGAACGGAGACTGATCTCCACAAACCAAGGTGAAGTACCTTGCTGAGAGAGCTGTCTTTGAACCAGAAAGGACTGTCCAATAAGAGAAGCTAGACCCTTTACTTCTCACCTAGAGTTCACATACCTCAGAGACCTGGCTTTGAGACTGAGTCAAAGGGAAAAGTCCTATACTAAGGGTTTTCGTTCCAGTTGAACAGAGAACTGCAACACTGTAGCTTAGGAAAGCACAGTAGCATCCAACAGGGCCAGTGGCAGAATATGGGGAAAGATTGTAGTTACTATGGAAAACTGAGCCTAGGGAGGGAACATTTCTCCCTTGGATGGTTAAACGTGTATTAGAAACACCACCTTCAGCAGAGGGGCCTGCCTGGCGCAGCCTGGTAGCAGCAGCTACCTAGAAGCTGAATGATTAGCCCCACCCCAGCCTAGTGATTTGGTCTGGCTCAGCAAAGGATATAGGGGTGGGGAACTTGTGGCCTCCAGGCCGCGTTTGAGGACCTAGAGGGCCACATGCAACCTCGAGGATGCAGGTTTCCCTGGGAGGTGCCATGTCCTTTGAGGAGCAGGTCCATGGTACCATGTATTCGTGGCCTATCTCTGATATATAGTGGCTATGTGACCCTGGGTAAATCACAGCTCCTTAAGAGTCAAGTTCCCCAGAAGGAGCAGATCTCCGTTGTTAGAGGTTATTTCCTCAACTAGGTGCTGCCAACTCAGATTCAGACCTTATCTCTACATATTTTTATGCCAAGAATAATTCCGCTCTCCATGCTATGGATGCAGGCATTTATTATGTCATACATCAGATGGCACATGTTACAATAAAAGCTCAAAACCTCTAACAAACGGGGGCACAATCTTCATATTCAGAAGGGTACAACTGTCAAGTCTGCCTCAGGCCCACAAGTCTTGGTGTAAGAAACCTTATGAGGGACTCTCATTCTTTGAGAGGGAACTTCATCTTTTAGCCCCAGCATCCTCCACACCTGATGAAGGAGGAAGTGATACATTCTCAGAGTGGGTCAACTCTGTCACAGAGCCTATAGAGTAATTTTCCTGTTAGTCTCCTAAGGTGTGTGAGTCAGGGAGGGTTGTACCATGCTTTTTACCCAGGACTCTGATACCATCCTCTCCTCCAGGTGACTGCAAGCATGTAATGGTAGCTGTGAGGTGTGAAAAGAGTTTAGAGTTTAGAGCACCTGGGTTGGAATCCTAGCTCTTCCACTAACCTCCTTGGGCAAATCATTAGTCCTCTCTGGGCCTCCTCAGTTTCCTCATCTGTGAAATAAGGTGGTTGGATTAGATGATCCTCAGAGTCCCTTTAAGATCTAAATCTATTTCTATATGGGTGGAGCCCTGTGTCTGGACATTCAAAACATGTCCTTAGGGTGATAGGACAGATTCTCAGAACAAACAATAGCAAATATCTGCTAAAGATATCTCAGCAAAGCCCTCCCATCACTGATTTAGACTTTACTATTGACTCCTCATCACATGGAACCATACCAAATACTGGTGTCGATGCTTAGGGCAAGGACTTAGAGACATACACACACACTCCCCTTGCTGCCTCTATATGTTAGTACAATTAGGAAAAGACAAAAAGATCACCCAAGATAGTGAAGCTTCTTGCCACAGCAGCAGCTCCAAGGTTCTCGAGTCTTGCTCTTCTTTTATGCTCAATCCAACCTTCCTATAACCATAGAACCGTACATTTAAAGCTAGCCATCACTTGGAAAAGGTAAACTAAGTGACTGTCACAAGCGGCAAAGTCATAAAGCCCTGTGACCCTAAATCCATCCCTCTTTCCTTGCTCCCCAAGGTTGTTGCACATGGCCCCAAAGCCAGCTAGCTGATTCAAACCATTTGTCACCAGTAACAATCATTTTCCTCCTTAAATATATCCAGTTATGGCACCCCAGCTTGCTGCAGCTCCAAGGGGACAGGAATTTAGTGACTTTACTGCTGTCCACTCTACCAGTGCTAAGCCACACCAGACCAGCTCAGATTGCTCTGAGAGCAATGCTAATGTGGTGATTTAGTGAGGATACCAGGAGTAGAAGGCATTTGTTATCCAAGGGGCTTAGATGTGGACAGCTAAGTCTCAGCTCCAAACTCCTAGGCCATGTTCCTTCTTGTCCATGAGCCACTGGGGTTACTTCCACCAGAGTCAGCAGTTTAGAATGGGCCACACTTCAGACTTCACTGTTATGGGAGAGGGTATACTGTGGGTGAAATAATGTTGAATGTTGAAGTGGGGAGAGTAGAGAAAGGAGTGGTAGAATATGAGATTTAACTTGTATAAGGAACTTGTCCAGTGAGCAACTGAGGGACCTAGAGACTGAAGTAGAGATTCTGACAAAGCCTCAAAACTAAGGGTCAGCAAACTGTGGCCCAAACCTAAATCTTGCTCCCTGCCTGCTTTTGTGCTGCCTGTGAACAAAGAATAGTGTTTATGTTTTTAAATAGAGTTTTATTGTATTTAATGATGGGAAAACCATTCTCAGGTCTCAGGCTATAAGAAATCTGATGGACTAGATTTGATCCAAGGGCAGTAGTTTTCTGACCTCCTCCTCTAGATGGAGGTGATCTAGGTTGGGAATCTTTGGATGAGACAATACCTTGTTGTCCTTAATTGCAATACTTATCCTTTAGGATAGAGAGAAAGGGGTCATGAGAATCATGCCTTGAAAGCTAGAAGGCAGCTCAGAGGCTGTATATATGTATGTAAAACCCCCTCATTTTATAGATGAGAAAAGTGAGGCTAGGGGAGATTAAGTGATTTGCCCAGGGTCAAACATGTGCTAAAGGCCAAAAGAAGGATCTGACTCTAGGTCCTCTGACTCCAGGGTCAGTGTCTTTCCACTGCTGGTTGCCATGTAAGAAACTAGTAAAATCAATGCATAGGTTAGTGAACTAGGAATTTTTCAAAAGGCTAAAACACTGACATGCAAAACAATGGCATCTATAGATTAGAGATACACCTACATATTCAACATCACAGATTAGCTGAGCTAGTCAAAGGCAGTAGCCACAACCTACATGACTATGGCACTATGGAAAAACCAGTGTGTCTCACTGGTATGTGGGTTTGTGAGTTGTGCCTGAGTCTTCAGGTTCAACTATTGGTATGGGATCTTGACTGGGTCCCCTGAGGAACATGGCCTCCTGGTGATTCTCAAGAGGGAGTATGTCTGTCTGTTTGCATTGTCAAGCTAGGCAACCCAACTGTTAGGTTAGCTTCAGTGGGATTAACTACAGTAGAACAGTTTGCTAATGAGACTAGTTTTAATTGTTCCTTACCTGACGTTGAAACTTGCCCTTTGTGAATTACAATGATTGTTCTGAGTTTTGCTCTCTGGAGCTAAAAACAAGCTTTTTCCCCTTTTTCCTCCCTTCTTTTTTCCCTATCCTCTCTCCCTCTTTCCTTCCTTCCTTCTTCCTTTATTCCCCTTTTCCTTCCTTCTATCCTTTTTTCTTCCTTCCCTTCCTTCATTTTCTTATTCTTTTTTGAAATAGTTTATTTTTAAATTTTAGAGTATCATTTTATTTTCAACTCTGAATTCTTTCTCTCCCACATGTCTTTTTCTGCATGGAGAAAGCAAGAAAAACATTACAAACCCATGTAATCAAGCAAAACAAAACCTTTCATTAGCCATGTCCAAAAAAAATCTGCCTCAATCTACATTTTGAATCCATCACCTCCCTAACCAAGAATGGGTAGCATGTTTCATTATAAGTCACCTGGATAATTGGAGCTCCTAAATCTTCCAGGATGGAGTGTCCTTACAATGTTGTTATTGTATCAGTTGTTCTGCTGGTTTTGTTTATTTTACTTTGGATCAGGTCATACAAGTCCTCTCTGGTCCCATTCATTTTCCATGTATGTCTTCAGACAGTTGAAGTCCTCTCTTCTCCTCTTGAGATCAAGGGATGACATGACCACCCTTCTCCAAATGAGAAAATGCTAGACTTGAGTCAGGAAGTCCAGGAAGACCCAGTTCAAATCTCAGCTCTGACACTTAACAGCTTCATGACCATAGGCAAACCATTAGGCCACTCTCAGCCTCAGGCTTCTCTGGTAAAATTGGGATTTAGGATTGGTAGCTTCATTGCTTCCTTATATGATTGGGTTATTTATTTTGAGCTCTGTGAACATCAAACAAAATGAGCATCTCTACATACAAAGTAAAACAGAAGAGGACAGTATGTGAAACCACAACTGTCTATTACATTCAGTTTGCTTTTCCCTTCAAGCATACGGTAATATTCAGCAAGTAACTTTCAAAGCTATCCTACTTGTTTGTGTTTCTTTCGGCTTTCCTTCCGGGAAGGGTCATTGTGACATGCCAATGAGATAATGTACGTAGAGACACTTTGAAAACTGTAGAGCTCTATATCAATGTTAGTTATTATTGTCATGGTCATCCTTTTCTATAAATTCTTTTCCACACTCTTTGTACAATGCAGTGCCAGCCGTTGGTATGTAGTTGGAGGCAGGTGGCAAAGAAGATGTCAAATCCCTTCCTAATCTACAGGATGGATTCTTAACCTTTTTTATGTCATGAATCCTTTTGGAAGTCTCATGAAACTTATGAACCTGTTCTCAGAATATACATAAGATAAAATATATAGGATTACTAAGAAAGCCAATTGTATTAAAAATAGTTATCAATTTAAAAAAAAAAACAACAACAAATTTACAGACACCAAAATGCCCTATGGTGTGGAGTTGATTTATGTCAGTAATTTTGAAGCAATTGACAGGCCTTTGGGGAGAGAAGACCCTATTGGAGCAGCAATACAAAGCTGGGATAACTCAGCATGGGGCAGGTCGTAAAAATCAAGGAGGGAATGCCATTCGGTGCTAAGAGTAGACAGTTTGTTTCTCACAGAGTCTACCCACAAAAGCATCCCTTAATGTCAGAGGCATTCTCCCACACCTGTTCTTTACCCAGTTGTGTCTTTGCCAGGCTGGAGGCAAGGTTACTACACCAAAGCAGACATAACGAACAGGATTGGGGAAAAGGTCATCAAGTGTGCCAGATGTATTGTCAACAGACCAGGTGAGAGCCAAAGAAACTCACAGTTGAATAAGGGCCAGGTTCATTTCAGAGATTACAGCTCCCCAAAGGCTTCCAAACACAGGCTTGCCATTGCTTATCCCCTTATATTGGGGTAATTCATTGCTCTCCAGACAGCTCTGCCTTTTCTGGGATGACTGGAGTGCTGGAGAATGATGGGATGAAGGGTGGTGACCTGGACAGTCTTAAAGGGAATGAGACCAGTGAGAAGGGCTTGATTAGATCAGGATTGTAGCTTCCTTCCTCCTGGAATCCCCTGAATCTCATATTTAAAGCAGAATTATATCTTCAGGGCAAATAGGGGTTCTGTGTGTGTCCTTCATTGCCTAAGAAGACCATGCCATCCGAGAAATAATGACATGATTTGCACTTGACTTTGTTTTTGAGTGAAGGAGGGCTGTGCAGGTCACCAGCCTCACTTCTCCTCCAGAGCCATCTGAATCCAGTGACCAGATATTCATCAGGATGACTGGAGATGACCCAGGATGAGGCACTTGGGGTTAAGTTATTTGCCCAAGGTCACACAGCTAATGAGTGTCAAGTGTCTGAGGTGAGATTTGAACTCAGGTCCTCCTGACTGCTGCACTGGTGCTTTATCCACTGCATGACCTAGCAGCAATTGGGGTTCTATTCAGACCAAGATAGATAAAACTTCCCTTGAGTTCTGTTGAGTTTTATGAAACAACACAATACAATAAATAAAATACAGCAGAAAACAATATAATGCAACACAACACAATACAATGTGTACTTAATTGAGCATTTGCTATCTGCAAGACATGAAGGTTACAAAAACAATATGGAAAAGCTACCTCTGCCCTCAAGGAGCTAGCACTGTGGGGAGGAGTCCCAGGTGGACAACATTTAAAAAGATGAACTCTGGAAGGAAAAAGCCCTAATGATCATGGGAGTCAGGAAAGGCAGAGGAAGGAGAAGTGTTCAGGGAGTGGCCTCTCCTGGCAGGAAAGACCATCTGAGCCAAGGTACAGAGTCAAGGGAGGGAATGCCAAATTCAGGGATCAGCAAATAAGCTGGTTTGGCTGGATTGTTGAGTTGGCAAAGGGGAATAAAGTGAAATAAACCCAGAAAGAGAGGTTGGAATTAGATTTGTGAAGGACTTTCAAAGCCAAACAGAAGAGTCTGTATTTATCCTGGAGGCTATAGGAGTCAACGGAACTTTTTGAGCAAGGAAATATTTGTGCTTTTAGGAAGGTTATTTTGGTAGCTGTGTGGAGTATAGTTTGGGGAAGGGACATACTGAGCCCTTGTAGGAGGTATTATGAAAGTCTAGACAACAGGTGCCGAGGGTATGGTCTATGGTAGTGGCCCATGTGAATGGAGCAAAAGGGATGGACTTCATGTACAAGGTGTCCCAAAAGTTTTAGTGCAGTTTTGTATTATTTAAATGTTTAAAAGGTGAACTAAGAATTTGGGGATGCCCTGTATATTGTGGAAGGAGACCACACAAGTTTTAACAGCTGGTGGGCGAGGGAGAGGAAGAGTCAAGGATAATGATAAGGTTGTAAACCCAGATGACTAGAAAGTAGTGTCCTTGACAGAAATAGAGCAATTTGGAGCTGAGATAGTTTGGAGGGGAAAAATTTTCACGTTCCACTCTGAATAAGCTAAGATTGAGTGCCTAGAGAACATCCAACTGGAGATATCTAAGAGGCAGTTGGTGATGTATAATGAGAGTTCATAAGAAACATAAGAGCTGAGTATTACAGTTCAGGCAGCAAGATGGCATAGTGGATAGAGGGCCAGGTCTAGAGTTAGGAAGACTCATCTTCCTGAGTTCAAATCTAGCTTCAGACACTTACTAGCTGTGAGACTCTGGGCAAATTACTTAGCCCTGTTTGCCTCAGTTCCCTGTCTGTAAAATGAACTGGAGAAGGAAATGATAAACCACTGCAGTATCTTTGCAGAGAAAAGTAGGAGGCAACTGAAAGATTGAACAACCAATTAAGGTTTGGAAGATATCTATGTAGATGTGATAATTAACTAAACTGATGAGATTACCAAGAAAGAAAGTGTAGAAAGAGAAAGGGACCCAAAACAGAATCTTGTGGTAGCCCCAATATCAGGGGTAGGATATAAATGATGATCCAGGAAAAGAATCAGAAACAATGGTCAAAACCAGTAGGAGGAGACTCAAGAGAGAGCTATGTCACAAAAAGCAGGGAGGAGAATGTCTAGGTTCAATTGTATTAAAACTTACAGAAGGGTCAAGACGGATGAAGACTGAGAAAAAAAAGAAAACACTGAATTTGACAGTTAAGAGATGGTTGTTAACCTCAGAGTTTTAGTTGAGGAAGTATAGAAGCTGTTTATTTTTATTTTATTTTAGACTCAAACACCAGAGCACAAATATAGAATAGAGAAAAGAAACAAAAAACATCACAAACTTAAATAGTGGAACTTAAATATAAAGTCAGAAAGTGAGGGAAGCATGTCATGTGCATAGCAGAATGAATATAAGAGAGGATTCAAAATATGTAACAATTAATTTTCATTTCAAGAAAGCCTATATGATAAGTACTACACTGGAGATGTCCATTTCTTCTTTTCTTCCTCGTAAGTTTTCTTTAGTTCTCTATTGTGCACTTTTTTATTTTCTTTTTTCCTCTGCCCTACCCCCGGAAGGGTACAGCTAAGTGTGATTATATTCCTCTATAGTTAGAGATATATGCATACACATATACATGTATATATAGACATATACTTTCCCCAACAAATTCTACTCCTGATCTTTGTTTTTTATGTTTGTGCATATCTCTTGTTTCTGACCCCTTCCACCTCTTCTATTTTACTTCTACCTGCTACCTTGCCTTCCTATTACTTGCCTACCCCCCTCCAAGGATCCCTCCCCAATCCTCCCATTCCCATAAATCTAAAGACCCCTTTTACAGACCCCTCTAACTCACTCCTTTATCTTCCCCTCTACAGAACCCTCCCTTATCCTCTCATTCCCATTGATCTAAACACCATTCTATACTGTTTATCTATTCCCTCACCTTCCTCTTTAAAGATCCCTCCTCACTTCCTATCCCCTTACGTTTTATTTCTTTATAATTTAGAAGACTTTTATACTTTTCTAAGTATATATGTATTGTTCCCTCTTAAACCCATTCCCGATGAAAGTAGGTTACCAGAACTACCATCACTCCTCCCCCGTCTAATTCTTCTGTGTTGATTCTTCCTCTCGCACCTCATTTGTATAAAATAGCTGTTGCTAAATGGTTTTACTTTTTGAATTCATGTTATACTCAGGTTTACCCCAATCTTTTTTATGAGCTACCCAATTATTAATAAGAATCTTAGACATATATTTTGCATTTGACATACATAAAAAGTAAACAATCTGTCATTATTGAAGCCCTTTAATCAGTCTTTGGTATGTACCTTATGTTTTTCTTGGCTCTCACATGTCAAATCTTCCATTATGTTCAGGGTTTTTTTTTTTTAGCAGAGTTTTGAAAGTCTGACAGTTGATCAAATGTCCATTTCTTTCATTCAGAATTATGCTTAATTTTGCTGGGTATGATATTTTTGGCCAGAGCCCCAGTACTTTTACTCTTCGATGTATAGTATTCCATGACCTGCAGTCCTTTAATGTCTCTGCTGCTAGGTCTTATGTGATTCTTATTGTGGCACTGCCATATTTAAATATTTTCATTCTTGTTGCTTTTAATGTTTTATCCTTGAATTGGGGGTTTGGGAATTTGACTATAGTATTCATATGAGTTTTCCTCATAGGATCTCTTTTAAGTGGTGATTGATGAATTCTTTTCTATTTCTACTCCACCTCTCCCATCATGTTCTAATGCTTCAGGACGATTGTCTTTAATTATTTCTTGTATTATAGTATCAAGACTTTTTTTTATAATAAATTTATTTATTTAACTTTTTACATTCATTTTCACAAAATTTTGGGTTCCAAATTTTCTCTCCATTTGTCCCCTCCCCCAATACATCAAGCATTCTAATTTTCCCTATCACCAATCTGCCCTCTCTTCTATCATCCCTCCCTTCCCTTGTCCCCATCTTCTCTTATGTCCTGTAGGGTCAGATGACTTTCTATTCCCCATTAACCGTATTTCTCATTTCCTAGTTGTATGCAAGAACAATACTCAACCATTGTTCCTAAACCTTTGAATTTCAACTTCTCCCCATCCCTGCCTCCCCACCCATTTCCTTTGGGAAGGCAGGCAGTTCAATATAGGCCATATATATATTTTTTGCAAATGACTTCTATAATAGTTGTGTTGTATAAGACTAACTATATTTCCCTCCATCCTATCCTGCCCCACATTGCTTCTATTCTCTCTTTTGATCCTGTACCTCCCCAAGAGTGTTGATTTCAAATTGCACCCTCTTCTCATTGCCCTCCCTTCCATCATCCCCCCCACCCTGCTTATCCCTTTCTCCCCCACTTTCCTGTATTGTAAAATAGGTTTTCATACCAAAATGAGTATGCATTTTATTCCTTCCTTTAGTTGAATGTAATAAGAGTAAACTTCATGTTTTTCTCTCAGCACCTCTCTTTTTCCCTCCACTAAAAAGTCTCCTGCCTGCCTCTTCTATGAGAGATAATTTGCCCCATTCCATTTCTCCCTCTCTCCTCCCAATACATTTCTCTCTCACCACTTAACTTAATTTTTTTAAGATATGATCCCAACCTATTCAATTCACTCTGTGCTCTCTGTCTCTGTGTGTGCATGCACGTGTGTGTGTGTGTGTGTGTGTGTGTGTGCAATCCTTCCAACTACCTAGATACTGAAAAGTTTCAAGAGTTACAAATATTATCTTTCCATGTAGGAATGTAAACAGTTCAACCTTAGTAAGTCCCTTATGACTTCTCTTTGCTGTTTACCTTTCCTTGCTTCTTTTCATTCTTGTGTTTGAAAGTCAAATTTTCTTTTCAGCTCTGGTTTTTTCATCAAGAATGCTTGAAAGTCCTCTATTTCATTGAAAGACCACTTTTTGCCCTGAAGTATTATACTCAGTTTTGCTAGGGAGGTGATTCTTGGTTTGAGTCCTAGTTCCTTTGACTTCTGGAATATTCTGTTCTGTGCCCTTTGATCCCTTAATGTAGAAGCTGCTAGATCTTGACTTATCCTGATTGTGTTTCCACAGTACTGGAATTGTTTCTTTCTAGCTGCTTGCAATATTTTCTCCTTGACCTGGGAATTCTGGAATTTGGCCACAATGTTCCTAGGAGTTTCTCTTTTTGAATCTCTTTCAGGCAGTGATTGGTGGATTCCTTTAATACTTATTTTACCCTCTGGTAAGACTTTTTTTTTAAATCATAATTTTCACTTAGTCTGATTATTTTTGTTTTCTTCACCTATTCTCCAAATCTGTTCTTTTTCTTATATGATGTTTCACTTTCTCTTCTATTTTTTCATTATTAATATTTGTTTAATAATTTCTTTGATCTCTTATAATTTCACTGGCTTTGACTTGCCCAAATCTAATTTTCATTCTTGTCATTTTCTTCTTTAAGATTCTGGATCTTCTTTTCTAATTGGTTGACTTTTTTTTTCATAATTTTCTTGTTTTTCTTGGATTTTTCTTATTTTTGAAATTTTTTTCCCCTCATTTCTGTCATTTGATTTTTAAACTCTTTTTAAAGGTCTCCTAAGAATTCTTTTTGGACAGGTGAACATTTGACATTACTCTTTGGGGGATACAAGAAGTTTAGAAGTAGATAGGAGGAGAGGATGAAGGCAATAAGTGTAAGTGGCTTTTAGAAAATTTCTTTTGTTATTATGAACTTGAAAAACATTAATAAGCATTAACATTTCAACATACAAAGAAGAAAAATGAAAGAAAATAGTATATGAGGATTGTATAAGTAGAGTATGGGAGGATTTGTCTCTCTTTACAAAGGCCTATGAAATTTAACGTGGAAGTATAAAATTCCTTATCTATGTTTCCTTCTGAATTTTCCTCTGCTGTCCTCCTGGTACTTTTTTTAATGTCTCATTGCCTTTTTCTATCTTTCCTTTTTTTTTTAAATCACTGATTATACTCTGCAATTTCCCCTCTACCCCCCCAAAAAAAAGTTTTGTTATGTAACAAATAAATATAGTTAGGTAAAACAAATTCTTACATTGCTGTTCAATTTTTTTTTCACTCAGGTCTGAATATTCATGACTCCATTTGAGGTTTCCTGGCAAAGATACTGGAGTGGTTGCCATTTCTTCTTCAGCCCATTTTACAGAAGTGGAAATTGAGGCAAACAGGACTGAGTGACTTTCTCGGAAATACATAGCTACTAAGTGTCTGGTGCCAGATTTGAACTGAGGATGATAAGCCTTCCTGACTCCAGACCTGGAACTCTATCCAGTGTGCCACCTAGCAGCCAATAAATATTGCATGTCTTCTGAAGTAATGATTTAGAATTTTTTTCCAAAAATTGATTTTTTTCATTTTCATCCTGTATTATTATTCTAATAGACCTAGAATTTCAATTAAAAATATTTCTTGAAATATTTTAGTCAGATTTTTATTTGGTTATGGTTTTCAGGGAATCTAGCATTCTTAAATTATCTCTCTTTGACCTGTTTTTCAGAGCAATTGTTCCTTAGGGTAGATAGCTTAAATTTCCTTCTTTTGTTTTTCCCAATAGTTTGACTTTGTTCTAATATTTCTTATTGTTTCCTGCTGTTACTGAGCTCTATTTACACCATTCTATTTTTCATGGAGTACGCTATAGAAGTAATATTTTTCACCCTGTCTTCTGATATAATTATTCTCCTTCCAGTTTTTTTCCCTCAAGAACCCAAATTTTATTTTATTTTTTATATTTTCCTTTGCCTCTTCCTTCTCTCTTAGAATTCATGTGAACAAATCATTCTTTTGTTCTGTGGTGCTATTTGCATTTATTTTACAGTTAAGTTTTTTCTTCTGTGTTTACTTTCTGGGCTTCTCTTAACCCATGTATTTCTTCATGGGATTAAAAATTTTCTCGGGGGGCCGGCAGAGCCAAGATGGTGGAGTGAGAGCAACCACTCATCTAAGCTCTTAGACAAATTCCTTCAAACACCTCGGAAAAGAGAATCTAACAAAATTTGGAGGTGAAGAATCCAATGGGAGACAGATTATGGCTGATTCAGAGACCAGAATAGAATGGAAGGTCCACGGGAAGGATCTGTCCTATGGGGATGAGCCCACAGCGCACAACATAGCCCATCCTGTGCAGGGGATCGGGAGGGCCCCAGGGAAACCTGAGACAGCAGCAGGCAGAATTGTCCAATGAGTTTAAAAGCATGAAAAAAAATTCACTGATGAAAACATCTCTTTAAAAAGGAAAATTGAAGAAATGGAAAAGGAAGCACAAAACCTAACTGGGAAAATTAGACAAATGGAAAAGGAAGTAGAAAAATTAACTGGAGAAAATAATTCCTTAAAAGGAACAATTGGACCAATGGAAAAGGAGACACAAAAGTTAACTGAAGAAAACAATCTGATAAAAATTAGAATTGGGCAAGTAGAAACTAATGACTCTATGAGACAGCAAGAACCAGTCAAATAAAATCTAAAGAATGAAAGGATAGAAGAAAATGTAAAATGTCTAATTGGAAAAACAACTGACCTGGAAAATAGATCCAGGAGAGAAAATTTAAAAATTATTGGCCTGCCAGAAATCTACAATGAAAAAAAAGAGTCTGGACAATATCTTACAGGAAATCATCCAGAAAAATTGCCCAGAAGTGCTAGATCCAGGGGGCAAAATAGTCATCAAAAGAATACACCATTCACCTCCTAAAAGGGATCCCAAAATCAAAACCCCAAGAAAGATCTTTGCCAAATTCCAGAACTATGAAGTGAAGGAGAAAAATTCTATAGGCAGCCAGAAAGAAATCATTCAAATCCTTAGGAGCTACAGTCAGGATCACACAAGACCTTGCAACTTCTACCTTAAAAGACTGAAGGAATTGGAATCTGATATTCCTCAAGGCAAAGAAGCTGGGACTACAACCAAATATCAACTACCCAGCAATGTTCAACATAACATTTCAGGTAAGGAGATGGTCATTCAATGAAGGAAGGGATTTCCAGACCTTCCTGACAAAGACACCAGAACTTAATAGAAAAATTCGATCTTCAAATGCAGGTCTCAAGAGAGGCATAAAAAGGTAAACGGGGAAGAAAAACAAAAAACTTGTTACTCAATTTGGGCAAACTGTTTACCTCCTTATAAGCAAAGATGACACCTGTTAATCTTGAGAATTGTGCATCTATTATGAAATATAAAAGGGATATACAAGGAGGGAATGGGTATAAAGTAAATGATATGTTAAAAATACAATTTAAGCATGTGAAGGGATTGCAACAGGAGGTGTGAAAAGGAGGAAGCAGAAAATGGTAAATTACATCACAGGAAGAAGTACAAAATTATAGTGGAGGGAAAGAGGGGAGGGAGATGAACATTGTTTGAGAGGTACTCTCATCTGATTTGGTCAAGGAGAGAACAATAAACTTAAGTATATAATTCTAACTAGCTCTATAGGCAGTATGAGGGGAAAGGGGAAGAAAGGGTAGGGGAAGCTAAAAGTGAGGGAAGAAACAGTAAGGGTAAAGGGAAGTAAATGGGAGTGGAGCTGAAAGAAGGAAGAGAAGACTGCAGGAGGTGATGGTGAAAAGTGAAAACTATTGAAGAGGGGAAGAGAGATGGGAGAATTAAAAGCACAAACGATGGGAAAGAGGATGAAGGGAAATACACAGATTGTAATCATACCATTGAATGTGAATGGAATGAACTCTCCCATAAAACAGAGATAGATAGCAGAATGGATTAAAAGCCATAATCCAACATGTTGTTTACAAGAAACACATCTGAAATGGGGGGATACACATGGGGTAAAGGTCAAAGGTTGGAGCAGAATATATTGTGCTTCAGCTGATGTAAGAAAACCAGGAGTAGAAGTCCTAATCTCAGACAAAGCAAAAGCAGAAATAGATCTCATCAAAATGGATAAGGAAGGAAACTCTATACTGGTAAAAGGCACCATAAACAATGAAGCAATATTATTACTAAACATGTATGCGCTAAGTGGTATAGCATTCAAATTCTTAGAGGAGAGGTTAGGGGAGTTGAAGGACAAAATAGACAGCAAAACTATACTAGTGGGAGACCTCAACCTCCCCCTCTCTAAACTTGATAAATCTAACCTCAAAATAAACAAGAAAGAGGTTAAAGAGGTAAATTAAACTCTGGATAAGATAGATATGATAAATTTCTGGAGAAAATTGAATGGGAATAGAAAGGAATATACCTTTTTCTCAGCAGTACATGGCACATATATAAAAATTGACCATGTACTAGGACGTTAAAAACCTCACAATCCAGTGCAAAAAGGCAGAGATAATCAATGCATTCTTCTCAGATCATAATGCAATAAAAATTATATGTAATAAAAGGCAGTGGAAAGATAAACCAAAAATCAATTGGAAACTAAATAATCTAATCCTAAAGAAGGAATGGGTTAAACAACAAATAATAGAAACAATCAACAACTTCATTCAAGAGAATGACAATAATGAGACAAAATACCAAATCTTATGAGATATTGCAAAAGCAGTTCTTAGGGGAAGGTTTATATCTTTGAATGCCTACATAAATAAAATAGAGAAAGAGGAGATCAATGACTTGGGCATGCAGCTGAAAAAGCTAGAAAAAGAACAAATTGAAAATCCCCAAGTAAATACCAAATTAGAAATACTGAAACCAAAGGAGAGATTAATAAAATTGAAATTAAGAAAAGTATTGAACTAATAAATAAAAGAAAGTGTTGGTTTTATGAAAAAACTAATAAATTGATAAACCTTTGGTCAATTTGATTTAAAAAAAAGAATGAAGAAAATCAAATTACTGATATCACAAATGGAAGGGGTGAATTCACCTCCAATGAGGAAGTAATTAAAATAATAATTAGAAATTACTTTGCCCAACTTTATACCCACAAATTCAACAATCTAAATGAGATAGATGAGTATTTTAAAAAATGCAAATTGCCCAGATTAAGAGAAGAGGAAGTTGAATCCTTAAACAACTCCATCTCAGAAAAAGAAACTGAACAAGTCATCAATGAACTCCCTAAAAAAAAAATCTCCAGAGCCAGATGGATTTACAAGTGAATTCTATCGAACATTTAAAGGACAGTTCATTCCAATGCTATATAGACTATTTTTGAAAATTGAGGAAGGAGTGCTCCCAAATTCTTTTTATGATACAAATATGATTTTGATACCTAAACCAGGAAGAGACAAAACAGAAAAAAAATTATAGACCAATTTCTCTAATGAATATAGATGCAAAAATTTACATAACATTTTTAGCAAAACAAATACAGCATCTTATCACAAGAATAATACATTATGATCAGGAGGATTCAGACCAGGAATGCAGGGCTGGCACAATATTAGGAAAGCTATTAGCATTATCAATCATATCAACAACAAAACCAAAAAAACACGATTATCTCAATAGATGCAGAGAAAATTTTCAACAAAATACAATACCCATTCCTATTGAGAACACTGGAGAACATAGGAATAAAGGGAACTTTCCATAAAATAATAAGCAGTGTCTACCTAAAACCTTCAGAAAGCATTATATGCAATGGAGATAAGTTACATGAATTTCCAATAAGATCAGGGGTGAAACAAGGATGTCCATCATCACCATTATTATTCAATATGGTTCTTAAAATGTTAGCTGTAGCAATTAGACAAGATAAAGAAATTGAAGGAATAAGGACAGGCAAAGAAGAAATTAAGTTATCACTCTTTGCAGATGATATGATGATATACTTAGAGAATCCCAGAGATTCAAGTAAAAAACTACTTGAAATAATAAACAACTTTGGCAAAGTTGCAGGTTACAAAATAAACCCATGCAAATCTGCATTCATATATATTAGTAACAAAGTCCAATAGCAAGAAATAGAAAGAGAAATCGCATTTAAAGCTAGGGTAGACACTCTGAAATATTTGGGATTTTACCTGTCAAAACAAACCCAGGGACTATATGAACACAATTACAAGACACTTTTTGCACAAATAAAGTCAGATCTAAGTAGGTGGAAAAACATCAGTTGCTCATGGGTAGGCTGAGCCAATATAATAAAAATGACAATTCTACCTAAATTGATTTACTTGTATAGTGCCATACCAATTAAACTACCAGATAATTATTTTCTAGAACTGGATAAAATAATATCACAATTCATTTGGAAAAACAAAAGGTCCAGAATATCAAAGGGACTAATGAAAAGAAATGCTAGGGAAGGTGGCCTAGGGCTACCAGATCTCAAATTGTATTATAAAGGAGCAATTATTTGGTACTGGCTAAGAAACAGAAGGGTAGACAAGTGGAATAGGCTAGGTACTCAAGCTTAGTAGGCAAGGAATATAGCAACCTCTTGTTTGATAAACCCAAGGACCCCACCTTCTGAGGATAAGAACTTGCTGTTTGACAAAAATGGCTGGGAAAACTGGATAACAGTGTGGCAGAAACTAGGCATAGACCTATGCCTGACACCATACACAAGAATAAAGTCCAAGTGGATACATGATCTAGGTATAAAATTTGATAGCATGGACAAACTGGAGGAGCAAGGAATAGTGTATTTATCAGATTTATGGAGAAGGGAAGAATTTTTGACTAAAGCGATAGAAAGCATTATGAAGTGCAAGATGGATAATTTTGATTACATTAAACTGAAAAGTTTTTGCACAACCAAATTCAATGCAACCAAAATTCAAGGGATGTAGAATATTGGGAAAGAATTTTTACAGCTAATCTCGGGAATAAAGGCCTCATTTCTAGAATATATAGAGAACTTGGTCAAATATACAACAATACAAGTCATTCCTCAGTTGATAAATGGTCAATGGATATGAACAGGCAATTTTCAGAGGAAGAAATTAAAGATATCTATAATCATATGAAAAAATGCTCTAAATCACTTTTGATTAGAGAGATGCAAATCAAAACAACTCTGAAGTACCACATCCCACCTATCAGATTGGCAAACATGAGAGAACAGAGAAATGATAAATGTTGGACAGGATGTGGGAGAGTTGGAATACTAATTCATTGTTGTTGGAGTTGTGAGTTCATCCAATCATTCTGGAGAGCAGTTTGGAACTATGCCCAAGGGCTACAAAAATGTGCATACCCTTTGACCCAGCAATATCAATTCTAGAACTGTATCCCCAAGAAATCATAAAAACGGGAAAGGGTCCCGTGTGTACAAAAATATTTATAGCAGCACTCTTTGTAGTTGCCAAAAACTGGAAGTCAAGGGGATGCCCATCAATTGGGGAATGGCTGAATAAATTATGGATGAATGTAATGGAGTACTATTGTGCCATAAGAAATGATGAACAAGAAGACTTCAGAGAAACCTGGAAAGACTTATATGATCTGATGCTGAGTGAAAGGAGGAGAACCAGGAGAACTTTATGAACAGCAAGGACCACAGTGTGCAAGAGTTTTTTTCTGGTAGACTTAGATCTTCATAGCAATGCAAGAACATAAAAAAAAAAAATTCCCAATGGTCTTCTAAGGCAAAATGCCTTCCATATTCTGAGAAATCACTATGATTTGCAGAAATTGCAGAATGTAGCAGATCATTTGTGTGTGTGTGTGTGTGTGTGTGTGTGTGTGTGTGTGTGTGTGTGTGTATTATGTTTTGGTTTCTTACATGATTTCTCCCATTTATTTTAGTTTTTCTACAGAGCATGACTACAGTGAAAATGTATTCAATAGGAACATATGTGTAGATCCTATATAGGATTGTATGCCATCTTGGGGAGGGAGGGGGGTGGTGGGAGGTAGGGAAGGGGAAAAAAATCTACGTTTTTATGGTAGTGATTGTAGACCATTAAAAATAAAAATTAAAAAAAAAAAAAGAATTTTCTTATGTTTAATCATCACTCCAGCCTCAGTTCCCAAATGGGGATTTTGTTCCAGGACAAGTCTCTATCACACTCTTGAATAGGGTGACAAACCCTTCCTGATTATGCCCCACTGTAGTTTGGATTCTTCTGCCACTGCCTTGATGTGGTAACTTATTTATGGCCCCCCTCCCTGTCTTTTTCAGGAAACTTGGACTGGGAAAAGTATCTGGGTCAGAACTAGGATTAGGCCCTACCTTCTGACTCAATTTCTGGTTTCTGGAAGCTCAACTGAGGTTCTCTTCTTAATATTAACTTCATCTCTCTACCCTTGTGCAATCACCTTTTGAGAGTGGGCTTTATCTTGATGTAGCTACCAAATAATGGAAACTGAACTGGTTTCTGGATTCTAGGAGTTTCTCCTATTGTGGAATGCCCAGGGTCAGGATGTCTGAATTGTGTACCTCTCCATTTCACTCCATTCACTTCATGAATCTGGATTGATTTCAAGCCTCCTGGAGGACCCTGGGGCATGTATGCCCTGTCATAGTAAAGCCATCTGAGTCTCGTTGTATGGTGCCCAATTGAAAGCTGACTTTATCTCTTGCTCTGATAGAGTAAGACCAAAATCCCTCTGGCTGTAGGTCTCACATTGCCGGACACTAGGGTGGCTTCAGGCCCGCTTAGGGTACCCACAGGTTTCTAGACATTTTCTTATGCAACCTTAGATTGGAAGGAAAAACTGATTTGGAGATAGTTAAGTGGTTCAGGGGATCATGCACTAAGCCTGGAGTCAAGAAGTCTTGAGTTGAAATCTGGCCTCAGACAGTTACTAGCTGTGTGACCCTGTCTGCCTCAGTTTCCTCATCTGTAAAATGGAGATAATAATAACACCTACTTCCCATGGCTATTGTGAGGATCAAAGGAGATGATATTTGTGAAGTATTTTGCAAATTTTAAAATACTTTATAATGCTTATTATTGTTAATTATCATCACCATTATCAGTCGTTCCCTTTGTTTTTACTGATTGTGGCCTCATCTGGCACTCTTAAAGCTTTACTAGGAATTTCTTAATCCTAGAGAATAATCAGGGAGAGGAATAAGTGACATGTACACTTGTACACAATCAAGATTCATGATTTCATGTGCAATCCTCATTATCATCGTATTCTATTTTGTAGATGGAAATACTCATTTAATTTGGTGCTTGTTAATTTTAGAATAAAAAAACTTAAAAGATGGATCTTTCTAATCTTGACTTCAGAATACTGATAGTAAAAGATACTTTCTATCTCTCAGGAGACTATACGAGTGGAACAAGGCATTCCTGCTAAACATGGCCAGTGTGTTGGGATTTTTGGAAGAACAAGAAGGGGACCATTGTGTTTTTTAAAGTGTGACAATAATGATGATGATGATGGTGGTGGCTTACATTTATATAGTGATTTAAGACTTACAAAGCACTTTACATACATTATTGCATTTCAATCTCACAATAATCCTGTGAATTAGGTCTTATTAGTGACCTTATTTTATAGATAAGAAAACTGAGTCTGAGAAAGTTTGTGCCTTACCAGGGTCATATAGCTATTAAAAGTCTGAGATAGGATTTGAACTCAGGCCTTTCTGACCCTAATTCCAGCATTCCATCCACTACTAATACTCCAAACACTCAAATATTACTCAAGGTACATGCAATTTTGAATCATATAGACCACGACCCAGTCAGTTCTGTTTATCTTATGTGATTCTTCTCCACATTTCCCTGTAAGTTCACCACAGGAGTTGTGGAGATGGGATTTATTCTTATATAGTAGGGTGAGGGATGGTAAGAGTAAGAAGGGAGCCAGCTCTGCAGCAGTTGGAGAAGGAGTCCAGGAAAACAGCAATGAAATCTGCTGATGAAGGCAGATGATTAAAAGGTTCAAGGTTAACTCCCTAAGTTTTGACACAACCTTCAAGTTCCTAACCTGTCATGTGCCTATGGCTGAGGAAACATCAAGAAGTCCACTTTGAGTCAGGTATGAACATGAAGTTGTGTGTGTCCTGCCAGAAAGCTACCGTGTTCTGGAGTATGTCAGATCAAGCCTAGAAGAGGGTCTTGTGGTCCCTGGGGTTTCCAGAAGCCTAGTGAGGTGGTAGAAGGTGGTGTGTCCTTGGTCATCATGGAGAGGGGAAGCATGTTGCTGCTTCCTTCTGCCATTTGAGAATAGATCCTGATCATGTTCTGACCCCAAGACCTTAGGAAGTCTATGATGGAAGTAGGTGATATGTCCTGCTCTGCTCACACAACCAACCAAATTGCAAAGACTTAGTTGAAGGAGAGACTTTAAGGTTCTATTAAATCAAGTACATTTTATGGTAAGCAATGATATGCGCAGTGGGATCTTGTTTTCTTTATACTTCTTAACCCAATTCTATGACAGTAAAGATGCACTTTGCTGGAGAACATTATTGGTGAAAGTCTGCTCCCTCACAAGCTTTCATCAAAGATGCTCTTAATAAGAATATAAATCAGTCTTATAAAGATTTCGTAGGCAAGGAGTACAAGGGTGGGGTTGAAACCTTCACAATTTAGCTCTTATACCATAACTAGATGGTTACGACTTTGTGACTGAATCAAACAATCAGTGCAGAGTGTGAATAGGACCTATATACTTCCTTGAATCAATCAAAATTATTGTGTAAGAGAGACAGTCCTGCCCTGAGAAATTCACATGGAAGGAAGGAGCCATCTCAGAACAAGAGGGAGAGATTCTGACTATGAGTCTGGATTCAAAAGTTTGGAGCAAGGTTAGCATTTATACGATACATCTAAGGAGCAAAGGGAGGAAGGACATAGCTGTGGTAAAGAAGGAAGACACTGAAGAGATTCATTGGCCCTCCAGCTATATCACAACCATGGACCCAGAGAGAGGTCTCAAGAGCAGCTAAGTTCTTTCCCTTTTCAATCCCTGTTTATCCATAAATAATATATCCATATCCTGATATCCATATCCTGTTTATCCATCCAGACTAGAATATAGTCTGCTGTTTAGTTTCCCAAACATTTCCAGGAAAATGAATGGTGCCTCAAGCACAAAAGGTCCAGGGTTAATTAACATAAGATTAGGTAGAGAGCCCAACCTCTGCCCAGGTGTTGGGAAATGTCCTGAGAGCTCTGAAGGAGAGAGTGAGGCTGCCAACTTTGTGGAAGTTCATCCAATTCACGGTCAAGGGAAGACAAGACCCTCTTGACATCATTGATCCCATGTGAGAACAAAGGACCACCCCCAAAAACAATAACAGCCACAGCTACACCTTAGCTTGCCTCCAGGCTCCCTTCCCTTCCAGATATTCAGCTTCCTTTGTTTTTGTCTCCTGTCTCCTCAGATTGTAAACTCCTTGAAGGCAGGGACTATCTTTTGCCTCTTTGTATCCCCAGTACACTGTGCCTAACTTAGTAAGAGTAAGTACTTAATAAATGCTTATTCACTGATTGAAACAATACAAAACTTTTCATGGAAACTCCCTGAAATGAAAAAGGAGGGAACCAAGTAAACCTGAAGGGCCATTAGACTTTCCCCTGCACTTAAAAGGAAGTAATTACTTTAATGGGAGTGTTGCTATAAGCAAGTAGGGAAATGAGTTAGCAGTTAGAGATATTGTCTTAGTCATCAATATTTTTGGAAATATAAAGGTCCTAATTCTCCACACACACACCCCCACCCCCGCTAGCATTTGGATCCTTCCTGTCATTCATATACCTTGATGTTCTATACTTCAATATCCTTAAAATTATGTGGGTTTCAGAATAGACTTCTTTCTGTATTCTTGGTCTACTCCAGCTACTTTTCCCATCTTAATTTTCTTTAGTGCCTTTTTTATTTCTTCCTATAGTCCATCAGGTACCCAGATGTTTGAGTCAAAATGTGGTAGATACTTTCAAGATTCAGTAGCAGTGCAACCCTTCATCTGTCCTTTTGTTATCCCTTAATCTCACTATGTAATAGAGGTGGGGCACCTGCATCCTCAAGGCCACATGTGGCCCTCTAGGTCCTCAAGTGTGAATCTTTGACTGGATCAGTAGGTAATAATGAAATAATGTACATCTTATCTACAGATATCATGTGTTCTCCATTGCCTTTTGGATCACACACAATTTTGATTTTTCTAAAAGAGATGATAATGTTCCTTGATCGGTTAAGATACAGCATCACTAGGAGAATTTTTTCTTTTGGCCAGACTTCAGATTTCCAAAGACATAAAGAATTCCTGTTAAGGAAACTTCTTCTACCCATACAGAGCTTGATGAAATTTAGTCTTAGAAAGTCGTCTGGTGTGCTAAGAGACTGAGTGACTTGCTTAGGGTCACTTAGCCGAATATGTTAGGGCATGAACCCAGGTCTTCTTGACTCTGAGAACTGCTCTCTATTCAAATTACCTCTTATTCAGTGAGTCCTTAATGAGCAGAGACATTTTTGTTCCCCAAAGCTTGGTGTTGTAGAAAAGAGTGCAGTGTCCTAAATGCAGTTTTGTCTGTCATTTTCTAGCTATCCAATCCTAGTGAATTGTTGATATGCATTACCTATTCCGGACATTGCAGGTGCTGGATACTATATTTAATGCCTGGTATGTAATAGGCACGTAAGTAGGCTTCCTGACTGATTGACTGGTGAACCAACTCCAAGGACTGGTGATCCAACAGAATGTCATAATCTGGTAATAGATATCTTTTAATCCATTTTTTCCTGTGAACACTGTTCAGGTGTTTTGAGAAAACCACTCTGGGGATGGATAAAATGAGTGTAGCATCATCCACAAGCAGGACCATCTATTGAACTTTACACAGAACATCCTCCATGACAGTAAGCATAGTTCACCCTGCTTTTATACCTTGACTTATGTTGACAGTACCTATACTATACCATATTGATATTGACATTTATACAATACGTATATTGATATTTATACCTATATTGATATTGACAATCAAAGCATTATTATAGAAAATTGGAAGCTTATATAAGTTTTCTTTCTCAAGGAATAATGTGTAATCTTAATACATGCATGGGAAACTTCTTTTTGTAAAGCCTTTAAGGTTGTGTTTTATTTGATGGATAAATGTTCTCTTGCATGTGAGGACTCCTTTTGCTTGATTATGCATATATTACAAGTGGTTTTTCCTTCTTTTTTTCTTTTAATTTGAGGGGATGGGAAGGAGAGAAAATTCTTTCTTTATCAAAAATAAAATAAAATGGAAAAACACTTAAATGTTATTTTTCATCATCATCATCATCGTCATCCTTATCGGTTTAACCACACCAGATCTTGAATATTTCACATATTTCCATCAATTGTGGAATCATGAAGATGTGTGTTCTACAACAGGAAATTATTAGCAAGGGCCAAATTCCTTGTCTTTTAAATTACTATTGCTCATGGAGGCCATCTTTTTCATTTAGCAAGGCCAGTGCTTTGCTAAGATGGTTTCTAGGCTTTTTTTGTATGTTTGGTTTTACCCTCCTTGTTTAACAAATTTTTATTAGCAAACTGACTTAGGACATGATCATAGTCTGTATCAGTCCCTGTTTTCTTATCCATTTCTCATTTTTAAGTATCAGTAACCGATTTAGATAGATTAGCCATCTTAATTGGAAGTCATATTTTTAGTTCATTCTGATTTCTCTAATATGCTATTAGTTTTATTTTTTCCTACCTAACTCTACAATGACAAATGTCTGTGCAAATCTAACTATACATACATAGTCCTCTGATTCAGAAATGATTCCCACATTAGTGTCCAGTCATTTCCTATCAATAAGGACATAATAAACTTCATTTTGTTGTAGTTGTTGTTACGTGGCCATCATGCCCAGAGACTTTTAACTCATTTTTTGAAGAAAAACTTCTGTGTAAGCCTTTTTCATTTCTTGATCCTGAACCACATTTTCTGATTTATTTTCCCCTGACTTTCCCCTTTGCATTGAAGTCACCAAATGTTGAAGTAATGTTGATTTTATTTGAAAATATTCTGGTGTTATTTGTAGAATTTTTTACCTCCTCATTTTCTGCAGCAGATATTGGCATGTAAGTTCCAGTGCCTTCAAGGTTTTACTTTCTTTCCCTCACGCTTATCATCAGTAATGAACGAGAGCACAATTAGAAAACCAAATGCCACAGGAAATGACACTTCTTTTTGCCTTGGTCGTAGTGAAAACCAACTCTACGAACTCTTCTGTTTGCTTCCCCAAAGAGGCTCCATGGGCTGTCTTTCCAATTTAACTTCAGCTTCCTTATTTGGATTGCATTTATCAAGAGGATGCTAATGTTGACATGATTCATTTCCTCTGGTAGGATGTCACCTCCCTGGCTGTTAGACAAAGGTATCATATTAGAATACTAACAGTTAAATAAATGTTTATAAGCAATCTAGCACCTGTGTGATTCCTAGCGGCCTCTGTCATTTTTTCTCTGATCCTGCAATTGTCCACGTGGAAGCAGATGGCTACCACACAAACCGAGGGTCATTTTCTAATTTTTCTTTTGTTTTCATATCACAGCTTCAAAGGAATCAAGGCACATTACCTCTAAGAATTGTGTGCTGGAGGAAGCACAAAAAGATACCATCAAAGAAACATATGACTAGAAAAGGAGCTGAACTGTTCTTCTCTGGAAAACAAACATCATTTAGAAATACTTTCATACTGCTTTGGTACCCATGAGATGACAAGAAACCTAGCCTTCTCTATCATTAACATGTCATAACATAGTAATGCCCCCTAGAATATTTAGTAGACCTGAGGAGGATTTATGGAAAGACATATATAGGAGCCATGTAGGGAGAAGGCTAGGGTAGAGAACAATCTACATTCTTCAAGGGAATCCTCAGATCTATGATATCATAGATTGATTGAACTGGAAGATTTTGGGGGAAGCAGGGAAAGGCAACAGAGGTTAAGTTAATAGGTGTTAAAGCTAGCAAACATCTGACGCCAGATTGGGACTTAGGTCTGCCTGACTCCAGGGCCAGTGCTCTCTCCGCTTCATCACCCAACTGCCCCAAATGATTGCCTTTTTAACAAATAGATTTCTTATTTTCCTAGTTAGCTAGCAAGACTTTTGAAAGCAAGTTTGTGGACTGTCATTCTTTCCTTCTCCAAAGAATCTAATGTCATTCCTTGCACATAGTAAGTCATCAATAAATATTTGTAGATTTGTGTCCTTATTAATGATTATCTGATAAGGAAACCTATAGGCAAACAAACTGCCATACAGTTGGAGTCTAAAACAAAAGAGAGAAAAATACTTATTTTTCTGATGTATCTTGAAAATCAGCGTCCAATAATAATAATCCTATGGATTATTATTATTATAATCCCATGGACTATCACATGGAGAATCTTTCCGGGGGTCCCTGCTAATGGGAAGGGCTCAATGTTGGACTCAGAAGAACCTCTGCATGTAGTAATGTTCTGGGCTCTTCTCCCACAGGCTAGATCCCTAGAGCACAGCTGCTACATCTCTTAGGGTTGTAGGGATTGCCCTGACTGGTTGGAAGGTATCTCTCTAATGCTCTAGTTCACAGGTCCCCACTAGTGCACTTCTTGCCATGATGATCATTTAAAATCAATTAGTCTGTCAGACAATATGATTTTTGAGAGAGGCATTTATTAAATAAGAACAGCTGGCATAAAACATTTCCCCCAAATTCTGTGATTTACTCTTCCATCAGGGGAAAGTGAATTTAAGCTTAGGGAGCAGATGTGGCAATGTGTAATTCAGCCCCTGACTTCTGGAAGTCCTTTTTTCCCTAGTGTGCTCAGTTTGTCCTTGGTTTCCATTACTGCTAATTCTCTTGTGTTCCGGGGACCCTGCTAGGATGTCAATGAAAAGGTTGATTCCCCCAGCCCTTTGAAGTTCACTACCAGAACTTCTTTTGTCAAGGTGGAGGGAAGGGAAGAGACATCTAAGATAGAGTCTAAGGCTTTTCCCCTTTCCCCACCCCGCTAATTCCTTTTACCACTAAGCTACCAGATGTTGGAATAATCAATTCCAAACTAACTTGCTGTTTTTATAAAAGCCTCACAAATGAAGACCAAGTGAGAATGTTTGAATCTCAACAGAGAGGGAGCCCACAGATGGTTTTGATAGCAGAACCAAATAGACTTCTGTCATGTGATAGGAGAAAGTGATCATTTTGTTGTAACATTTAAGGGGAATGAAAGGGTTTTTAAATGCTGCTAGGTACCCACCCTGTAGGCATTCAGTAATTGGTCAAGACATTTTTGACAGACAAGAGGCAAGAATGGAAGTGAGAGAGAAAAGGGTGACAGGACACAGTGGAGGAGAAAGATGACCACATTTCAGTGGTGATCTTGTTGCCAATGGCAAGAAAAAGGGAAATGTCTATATGTGATACTTGATCTATGCAGCAGTTAAGCCTTTCACAGTTGGGCTCTCTCTCATTGCTCACAATAGGTGGATATACCACACACCACCCCTGGTAGGGGCTCATGTTTCTGCATTGCCAAAGGGTCATACTGACTATTCCTCTCCCCCATCATCCCATGGATGACTCCAATAAATTCTTCCTCTTTCTAGAAGGAAAAACATGAAATGAACTTACAAAAACTTCATATTAGTTAAAAAATAATTGTAATAGTTTTGCCCTCATCCACAGTACTTTTGCAATTTGCCTTTGTAAATTTCCTCCTGTGAACTGGGTAGTCTGAGTATTCTTTTCCCATCTAAGAGAAAGGGAAACACAGACACACAAAATGAGGTGATTTGTCTGTGGTTACCCAACTAGGAAGTGTAAGTCGGGGGACTTGAGCCTGTGACATCTAAATCATTGGCTACATGTGTCTTCATTGTGACTTCTGCAAACACAACATGATCCCTGGGCTATTTCATGGTTTTCTATTTTACCAACTCTTCTGTCTTCTTGAGTATGACATGATGTCTTCCAGATGGCTGTGACTTAAGCTTTCTTATCTTCAAATGCTGATTGGCTGGGGCATCCATTTGACAATCTGCACATCCTTAAGTAGATTGTCATACTTAATCTAATACTCTGGGCAGGATAAGAGAATTTGATTTTTCTAATAAAAAAGAAAGATCATTTTGGTATGTGTGAGGTCTGCACCAAATGGGATTATCTGAAATCTTTATAGGCTTCAATTCCATTCAACAAATTTGTAGTGAGACCCTATTGTATACTCGGCTCATATTCTATTTCTAGGTAGTAAAACCTCTGATAGAGGAACAAAGAAGCGTAGATCCAGAGCTGGAAGAGACCCATCTGATCCAACCTTCTTTTTAGAGATGAGGAAATTGAGACACTAAGACATTAAGTTACATGTCCAAGGTCACATAGGTAGTGACTGTCAGGGGCAGAATTTGAACCCAGCTTCTCTGACTCATTTTGCAGTACCTCCTGCTTTGTCTAATACTGGAATCTATCTATCTATCTATCTATCTATCTATCTATCTATCTATCTATCTATCTATCTATCTATCTATTCATCTGTCCTTTCTAACTATTCACATATATATAGTTACATAGTATGTATATACATATATATGTCTTATCAAAAGACTGTCATATCATATATATGTATTTGTATATATGTGTCTTGTGTATATGTATGTATGTATATGTATATGGAAACTGTCATATCAGAACCTGGTATAGTCACCTCAGTAAGGAAAATATTCTTAGTATAAAAGTAAAGGTTGGACAGAGATTTTCTGAAATTTCTATTTCAATAAATTACAAAGTTCACAGTAATTTCTGTTTTCTCTCCTCTCCTAGGATTTCTCTGGTTTCCACCTTAGAATTGGAATATCAAAGAAAAAGGCCCTTTTCCTCCTACCTACTTTAAAATTCAATTACTTCAGTACTTCCAGGATATCTGGTTTCATCTACATGAGAACTCTGACACCTCAAGCCCCTCGTGATTTAGTCAATGGTTTAATTAGTTTCTTTGGTCACAAAGGCCCAACGTAAGTAGTAGATGCCAGTATGGTGTAGGGGATAGAATGGGTTCTGGAGTCCACCTCTGATGCTAACTAGCTACACTGCAATCTCAATGAGTCTGTTTTCTCTTCTACAAGTTGAAAGAGTTGGATTTGAAGGTTTTGACGGTCTTAACCAGCTCCAAATCGATAGTCCTCTGACCAGTTTGAATGAACTTCACATTTTTCTACTTGGATCCACAAACACAAATTCCTCATATAAAATATTTCTCATACATTACACTCAGAACTACACGCCGTTTTAGTGGCTACCTCCCACGCCTGGAGCCCAGATGCTCATCACATCTGCTTCCTGGCTCCTCTGTCTTCCTTGAAGACTCCACTCAATCCTAGCTTCGACAGGTTCCAGTTTCTGGTTCCTTGCTGCCTCTACCACCTCCCATCCCCTGTTGACATCACCTCTATGTACTCCCTATCTATCTTGAAAGTACGTAGTCATTTGTATTTTGTCCCCTTATTCAAATATGAGCCCCTTTGAGGGAACGTACTGTGTCTTTGCCTTTCTTTTTATCACTAGAACTTAGCACAGTATCTGGCTCATAGTGGTGTTTAATAAATGCTTGTCGACCGACTGACTGACTGACTGATTGACTAGCTGTATACACACTCCATCCTCCTATTCTACTGAAAGCTTTGTCACTTGGGAGCTTCCTGGGTTGGTGTTATGCTGATGTAACCTTTCAGAGAACCAAGGATCACTCCTGTGCCAGGGTGAGGCATCACAACAGGATTTTCTTTGGTAGAAAAAACTCAAACAGAATTGGAAAAATGATCATTCTTTCTAGATTCCTTCCCCATCCAATCACCCTCATGGCATTCTTTAATTCCAAATCTAAAGTTGGTTGCTCCAGATAATAACAACACATTCCACTGACTCAAACTGGGTGTGTTTGAACACTAACTATACAGAGCCAGTGAGACAAGGCGTCTCCTGCCCAGCCTTCCAGCTAACTGTTAATTCCAATGAGAGAAGACAGTTTCCAGGAGTCAGGGTGTTGTTTCAGTTGCTCAGGTTACCAATCCAAAAAGGCAATAGCACAATTATTAGTAGGATGGAGGAGGGGGACAACCTCTGAATCTGAAAGAACTCAGATCTCAGGCTCCTCCTACTCAAAGTTTAGATTACAGGTGTATTGGGTCATCTTCCTTCCTTCCTTCCTTCCTTCCTTCCTTCCTTCCTTCCTTTCCTTCCTTCCTTCCTTCCTTCCTTCCTTCCTTCCTTCCTTCCTTCCTTCCTTCCTTCCTTCCTTCCTTCCTTCTTTATTTTTTAAAGCATAGGTTGCAAGCAACTGGCGAATGTCTAACAATTGACTCTCCAAAAGCAGATAATTATTAAAAATGATTCATTTTAAAGCTTGATCTATATTTTTAACATCATTGTCTTCTCCATTACTTTCTTATGTATAGACAATCAAGAAAACAATAAATCAAGCCCCAATTTGTGGCCTTTGATGACTTCCTAGGTATAAAGGTTTGTAATGAAAACATAGCAATCAGCTCTCCTAGGCTAGCTCCAACATAACACTTGCTACAAGTCTTGAAGAATCGCTTCTTATTTTCTGGTAAACAACAACAATAATAATAGTCAGTATTTAATATAATTTGAGGTAGCTAGGTGGCTCAGTGGATAGAACATAGAGTACCAGGCCTACAGTCAGGATAATTCTTCTTCTGAGTTCAAATGTGACCTCAGACAATTTTGCCCAAAAAATCCCAAGAAGGGTCAGAGAGAGTTGGACGTGTTTGAAATGACTGAGAAACAATAATATAAAGTTTTAAGTTTAAACTTTAAGTTTAAAGTTTTCAGTTTAAACTTTAAGTTCAAAGTTTTCAGTTTAAACTTTAAGTTCAAAGTTTTAAGTTTAAACTTTAAGTTCAAAGTTTTCAGTTGATCCCCCAGTAACCTACACAGGTAGGTCCAATTATTATCCCCATTTTATAGATTAGGAAACTGAGCTAAAGAGAGGTTAAGTGACTTGACCAAGTTCTTGTAAATATCTAAGGCAAGGTTTGATCCTCTTCACTCCAATTCTATCTAATGCCACATCCTATGAACTATGACTGATGCATGTTATTTATTTAAAGATTACAACATACCTTAAGGGCCACAAAAAATAAGGAACCTCAAGAGAATGTGACATAATCTTATATGTCAAAGGGCTAAAATAAAAACATGCATGGTCCAATGAAAAGGATGCTGGATTTATAGTAAAAAAACCTGGGTTTACATTATTCACTCTATCACTTACTACCTGTGTGGTCTTGAGCAAGTCACTTACCTTTTGTATGATTCAAAGTAAAATGAGGGGGTTGGATCAAATAAATTATCTTAAAAGCCCTTTCCTTATCAAAATCTATGTTTTTATTTCACCATAACCAACTCTTTGTGACCCCATTTGGAGTTTTCTTGACAAAGATGCTACAATACTTTGCCCTTTTCTTCTCCAACTTATTTTACAGATGAGGAAACTGAGGCAAACAGGGTGAAGTGATTTGCCCAGGGTCATACAGCTAATAAGTGTCTGAGGCCAGATTTGAACTCAGGAAGATGTGTCTTCTTTACTTATAGCTTGATGCTCTATCCACTGAGACACTTAGTTGTCCCTATCAAAATCTGTGGTCTTGGTTCAAATCTTTGCTACCTGTAAACTCTTCAATATTGGGCAAGGTACTTTTGATCTCCCCAGTCCTCACTGCTATAAAATAATAGGGTTGGACTAGGTCACAGATATCAAATTCAGGGTCTGGAGCAGGGGAAGGCACAAAACTCTTCAGTGCAGCCTTAACCAGACTAAAGTGTAATTGGAAAATGTTTAACAAAATAAACTAAAATAAAATACAACATAAATAATACTAATTTGTGGTTTTTGAAGTCAACATGAAATGTGAGGATTCATTTCTATGTGAATTTGCAACCACTGGACTGGATAAACTCTAAAATTCCTTTCAGCTGTAAATCTATGATTGACTTAGTTGATGACATCATGATCCATGATCCTTGACAAAATTAGAATACCAGTCCCAAGCTCCTCCCAACAACTAGCCCTTCCACTTAACCCCAGCTCCTCCATAACTTTTTCATCCTTCTAGACTTCACAGACCAGCTTTAAGCACATTGGAATGGAAACAAGGGCTCTCATATGATTCATCAGTATAGGTATTACTATCCCCAAAACCAGCTGAGTAAAAACGTGGATAGATTCTAGCCAGTCATGGGAATTCAAAAGCTTCTCAGACCAGTTGGGTCTATGTACCTTACTATCCTGACCAAACTATGGAAGGATGCCAACAGAAAGTGATCTTGCCTTGTTCTACTTTTATAGACCCAACACCAAGTTTGCTGCTGTATTTTTAAAGGCCTTCCCAAACATCCTAGGCATTTTATTATTACAATTTTAAAGGAAACTGTGGGGAGGGGGGGTTAGAGTGGCGCAGCTATTTATCTGGGCCTAGTGATGTTGACAGTTTTATTTGTAACTGGTAAGATATTTTTTTCTCTAAGATTATAAACTCCTATTTTTTATTTTGTATATATTTTTTAAAAGCATTTGACTCAGTAGAGCAAAATGAGTTCTTAAAGGTTCCCCTCCAACAAAGAGACTGTACTTACGTTAAGATCATTCCTTGATGGATGTAACCATAGAAATAATTCTATTCAGTGTCCCTCTGTTTGTAGAACAGGGAGACAGAAGTTTCTCAGACATGATTGCCACTGTCACAAAGAACAAACAGATGCGAAGGTATTTATTGAGCACTTACCCTGTGCCAGGCACTGGCCTAAATGGTTGGGCTTCCAAAACAAGGAAGCAGGACAGTTCCTGCTCTCAAGGAGCCCACGTTCTTGTTTGTTTAGTATTTTATTTTTGCCCAGTTACATGTAAAAACAATTTTGAACAATATAGGTCATACGTGCATAGTCATACAAAACATTTCCATAATATTCACGTTATATAAGAAAACATAGAACCAAGAAAATCAAGCAAACCCCAACATGGGAGCCACTATTCTAATGGAGAAAGACAACCAATGAGGGGGCTCTGGAAAGGGGGATGAGAGAAAACAAGCACGGCACTGTGATTTAGAAGTTGCCAAGATGCAACATGGAGGCCCAGCTCTAGGCAAGACAAGGCTAAATCCCACCAATCAGAATCCAGGGTTTCATTAGTAGAGTCCAGGTTCTGATGAGAGGGGGCTGAGGAGGTTGACCAGAGCACAAACGCCATAGTTTGGAAAGGGGCTGGAAGTGATGAGGAGACCTAGTTCTAAGCAAGATTGAAACACCTGGCAAAGCTTAGGACCACTCCCAAGGGCAGAATCTGGGTGATGCATATGGAAAAGGGATTTCCTAGAGCTATCAAGGTCTGTTGGAGGAGAATGATATTGTGCTGAGTACATCAAGACCCAGAAAATTATAGGACCGCCTCAATGAAATATGATTGAATATTGGAAATAATCATACAGCTAGAATAGACCTGTAAGTCTGGAATCAAGAAAACCTGAACTCAAATCCAGAACCTTAGTAGCTGTGTAACCTTGGGTAGGTCACTTAATTTCTGTTTGCCTCAGTTTTCTCAAATGTAAAATGGCAATAGTAATGGTACCAAACTCCCAGGGTTGTTGTAAGGATCAAATGAGATAACAGTCATAAAGTGCTTAGAGCAGTACCTGGCACATAGTAAACACTATATTAATGTTAGCTACTGTTATTCTTAACTATAATGAAGAGATGGGCCTAACAATCTATACAAGGAAAACTAAATGGATAAAAAATGCCCACTGCCCAAGCATATAGATGTTTGGCCTGTCCACTGAGTTTGTATATTAGCATGTATATTTGAAGCAGGCAATGAAGATGGACAATGAACTGGATTTAAGATTAAAGAGAAGAAAAGAAGCAGTCTTTCAGACACTGTAAAATTTCAGAAATTTTACAATGCTTTCCAAGACTCTAAGCTTCTCTGAAGCACAAAGACCTAGCTTTTCATCACAAATGTTTTCTATGTAATGTTATATCATTGCAAGTCTTAGAATACCATGGTCTCTGAGGAATCAAAAGTTCTGGTGGCCCAAAGAGCAATGGGGAGATACATGGTGGGCACCGGCAGATGGGGGTGTTTTTCCAGTGAAGAATCACATACAAAAAGTAGCAAAAGGGAAATTATCAAGGAAATGAATGATTGGAAAAGGATGTAGGCCAGCTATGCAGAGAGAGAAAAATGTATCAGATGGACAACCAGAGAGTTGCCCTGATATTCTGTGGTAGGAGGAACCCATTCCCTGGCACTGCTTCTCACTTCCCATCCACAATATGGGGAGCCTTCATCTGAAAGAAGACAAGGCTGCTTCTAGCATCTGACTGGTATATGTGATTGGCCTTGGCTGCCCTAACACAGCTTCCTCTCCCACCTTCTCCCAACTCTCAGGCAATAGGATAAAGTGACCCTGGCTGCTCTAACTCAGCTTCCTGTTCATCTGAGGATTTAAAAGCCCCAAACAAATGGAATCTAGGCTCCTTGGTCTTGATGGGAGGGTCACCTCACCCTGCCTTGCAGACCAGATGCATATGAATAGATGGAAGGGGCTGGATCCAGAGAGCTAGGTGCCACCGTATCCTTGTTGCATATTCTTGCTGTGTTAGGGCAAAGTAAACCTTTGTTAAAGGGTTGGGACTTTGGGAGTACCTCCTTTTGTCCCCAAATCAAGCCTGAAACAATATACCTACAGAATATAAAAAGATGTTGAAGATTAGTTTAGGTAGAACCAGGGATGTTTTGCAACCAGTTCAGATTGGCTCAGTAGAGCAGATTGTTATATTTTCACTATGAGTGTTTAACCTAGGAAATCAGCAAAGACTACAAACCAAGACTTGATTTATTGTTTTGTGGATTGTTTAGACTTAAGAAAGTGATAGAGAAGATTGCATTGATGCAGATTAAGCTTTACTGTGTGTCCTGCCTTCCACAGAGTCCGTGGTTAAATATTTACTAGCATACCCCTGAATAAAATTTCTCCGTATTGAAGATGACAGATAAGAAATCACACAGGATCAGAAAAAGTAGATGGGTTTTAATCAGCCCTAGGGAAGGGAGGGCCAGCATCAAGGAGTTCACCAATCCATTTTTGCCACTCAGTTGATTGAAAGGTTTCATGCTGGATTGACTGAGGGGTTTTTTAATTACAAAAAAGCATTTGACTTGATGGATCAAAATGCTGTCTTACAGGTTTTCCTCCAAAAAAAAGGAGTCTTTTATGTATATGTTAAAATCATACAATATTCTTCCATCAATGCAACCACAGAGATAACTCTGGTCAATGGCTCTGTGATTATTTAATATAAATGGCACTGACAAAGTTTAATTTAAGTAATTAAGTTAAACTTAATAAAGTTACTACTTTTATGTTATTTTATGTTATTTTAAGTATGAGAGTACTGAGCCAGGCTCTTAATACACAGGGCACATTAAACACATGTGCTGGCTTCATGTCAGTTGCTGCCTTTTCTTCCCTACTACCACAAATCTAGTTTTTAGAACCTAGAATCCTAGATTTGATACTGAAAGAGATCTCAGAGACCATTTAGGCCAACTTTCTCATTTTACATATGAAGAGACTGAAACCCAAGGAGAATAAGTCACACAGGTAGCATATGTCAGAGGTAGGATCTGAATCCAGGTCCCTTTTCAATTCAAGTACCACTGTCTGGAAGAGTGTGTGACCAGATCTTGTCATGGTCAGACCTAGATAATCTTCTCTCCTCATTCCCACAACCCAAGGAGGAAGAAACTGGCAGATTCTCTCCCCACATAGCTCCACAAACAGGACTATGCTTTAAATCCCATGAAAGGAGCCTTAGGGAGTCACGCAAATCCATACAAAGGTAATGGAAAGGGAACTCACTACCACTGCAGACCTCGAAGACACCTTGAGTCCCAAGGTGTCATCTCTAAAACATTGCAACATACTCAGTCTCTGAGAATAATGTAGTTGACTAGCATGTGTTGTGTCCAGGGCTTTCAATCAATTCCCCAGGCTATAATTGAAAGTCACTGACCCCAGACTGCTGTTCTACATTTTCCCCTTGTTTATACATTTACTTTTTATCTTGACAGCTTCTATACTGTTGTGGGGAGCATGTCTACTTCCATCGGTATATGGTTCTGTTAACCTGAGTTATTGGTACCCTCTAGGGATTTTTCAGCCTACACAGCAGTGTATTTTTATTAGACTGATTATTTGGACTGCCAGACAACATATTTTATTACTTGTCCAATGGGTTGTACTGAGATTCATCACCTTTCCGTGTTTGAGTCCGAACTCAGGAAATGGGTGTATGGAGGTGACAGCTCCCACTTCCTGAATCTGGAATGTCATAAGGACTAAGAGACTGATTCATTTCTGTCTTTGGATCAGGTTGACCAATTTCGATTAGCACATCATTCCTCCATTGTCACAAGATGGCAGCCAATGTTTGTTCTCTAGGCAAAATCTAGAAATTGCCAGAAACCCATTCTTATGAACTGAAATGCTCTGATGCATCCAATAAGCCTAGATGAAGTAATCTATCAACAAACATTTATGTGGAAACAAATGTCACGTCTAGGGAACAGTAAAACATCCAGTTTGGTTTGACCACAGAGTGTTGGAAGGAGGGCATAATAGTTTGGAGAAATTGGTCAGGACCAGGTTGTGATGGGTTTCAAGAGTCAATTACATAGAAATCTGTCTTTTATCTTAGAGACAATGAAGGAGCCAGTGGAGTTCACCGAACTGAGGAGTGACATGGACACTGAAGGAGGAAGATCGCTTCAGCAGCCATGTGGAGGAGCGACTTGAGTGGGAATAGACCCGAGGCAGAAAGAACTGTTAGGAAGTCATAGCAAGGGTTCAGGCAGGGATAATGAGGGCCTGAGCTACAGTGACTCAGTGACTGCCGAGTGAATAATGAGCGAGGGGAAGATGAGAGACGTGTTGTGGAGTTCGAAACAGCAATATAGTGACTGAATCCTAGAATTGGAACTTTGGAACTCTTGGAAATGGTTTCTAAGACTCCTTTCCTTACTTGAACCCAATTCACTTGCAAGTCACGGGATCCCTCTCCTGATATCATGGTCCTCTTCGAGAATGAAGGGCAAATAGCAAGGAGAGGAGGGAAAGAAGAGCACCTTCCTTGCTCAGTCAGCATGCCTTTAATATTGTTTCTGTAGCTGCAGAATAGAGGGCTTAATTACAAAATAGCTAATTGACAGGAGCATATGATCTCATACTCAGATGCTCCCCCACCAAATATTTTCCAAAAAGACCTTCCTCCAGCTCAGAGTTCCAAGAAACACATTTCTAGGTGTAACCCCTTCTCATATGATTGCAAGGCACAGTCCAGGCAGTAATTATACCTAGGGCCATTTCATTTCTATTTTGTGTCTAGATGTAGGTGGCCCCTAAAAATATGCTCTACCCCTTGTATGAGAGCTTTCGCTCTTGTTTATTCAGTCATGTCCAACTCTCCATGACCTGATTTGGGGTTTTCTTGGCAAAGATACTGGAGTGGTTTGCTATTTCCTTCTCCAGTTCATTTTACAAATGAGGAAACAGAGGCAAACAGGGTTAAGTGACTTGCCCAAGGGTCACAAATAAGAAGTCTTTGAAGTCAGGAAGAGGAGTCTTCCTTACTTAAGGCCCAGTGCTTTATCTACTGAGTCACCTAGCTGCCCAAAGAGAAAAATGCATAGCAATACCCTTGTTGTATAAGTTGTATAAGCCTATCATCCTACCTTATAAAAGCCAAACTGAGAGAAAAAAAGTATGGCCTATAGTCTGACCAATGTGGTAAATATGCAGTAGTAAGGAGGCATTAGCAAGTGGCAATGGAACACCAGCCTTCTTTCCTTCAATCTGTTTCTACATAATAATTTCCTAATTTGTATCCTACTTATTTGTGTAGCATCTTTCATTCCCCATCCAAACTCTCACCCGTCATTAGACTATACATTTTCTGAGAGTGGGACTGCATTGTTTTCCCCCTAGGGACTTAGTACTGGGCCTGACACATTTTTGGGGTGGGGGGACCAGATCTATGTTTTCTTAGGTATGGGGAACCTCCTCCACCAATGCAGATCTATGCTTTCTGTGCACTTTATAGTCTTATTGCATTGGCTGCTCAGGGCTAAGGGTCTTGACCAGGGTCACATAACTAGTGTGCTTCAGGGGTGGAATTTGAACTCAAGTTCACCTGGACCTCAATCCTCTACCCCAGAATACATAATAAAGACTTAATAGAAGTCTGTTGAATTGGCTATGGCCATGAAATAAAGAAACCTGGAAGGGATACAGCAAAGTAGGATAAAGGAAGCTGGCTTCCATGGACCTAGACTAGACCAACAGGAAAGAACTATATGTACGCAGCGTAGACCGAGGAAGATAGGGCAGTAACCAAAATTCCAAACAGGAAACCACAGGGGGTGTGATCAGTAGCAGCAGGTCCCCTGTAGAAAAGGGGCTAGTTAAGAACATTAAACTACAGACTAAGAGATCTTGCTACCTAAAAGAAACTGCCATAGTATTGAACAGACCATAGAGTAGCTTGGCTGGGGGTAAATGTATTTTATGCCTATATATTAATTTAATGTTCCTGATGAGAAGGAGTCAGAACATCAACCCTTTTGAATTATTTCTCATGTGAAACAGCACCAGGAGTGAGGCTGCTCCAGATATGTATTTTTAAAAATGTTTGAAGGGCACGTTCTAATTCAACAGCTTAGGTAAGTAGCCGCCAAAAGTTATTAGCCTTTGAGGTCCATTGGTGACCTGTAGGAAATGAGCTAGTGCTTTCCGCCCAGCTCCTGCTGTGCAGGGTCTGAGGATCTTACTCTCAGCAAAAATTGCAAGCATTCCATCATTAGGACCCCTCTCTCTTGCAAGGCCAAAGGACAAACAAACAAATTTTTTCCCCTGTAGATTCTCCAAGGATTCCACTCTTGTAGAATAGTTCTCCTTCTTATAAGGATTTTTGGAGCGTTGTTGTCTGTGGAATTGAGGTGAGGGGTTGAGGGCACTGGAACTCAGAAGCAGTCACTGTCTGCCCATCATCTGCACACACGCCCCAACCCCCCAACATCCCGTGCTTTCCTGGCATCCCCAGCCTGAGTCACATCTGACTCCTTAATCTCCCTACATGCATGGCACGGTCCTCCTTTTCCTGACCTTGTCCAAGAGCAGGAGAATATCCTCTCCTGCTATATTTTCCAGCAATTGTGACTGGAGAAGCACTGACTTTGACATCAAAAGATCAAGGGCTCCAGGTCTAATTCTTTTCATTAAGTATGCCCGTGGTCAGAATATATAACCTATTTGAGATGAATTTTTTCTTATCTGTAAAATGGAAATAATAAACACTTTAAGCTCCTACCTCCTTATCTCCTCCTGATCTCCCTGGAATTCTTCAGGTCTCAGCTAAAGTTCTCCCTTTCCCAGGCCCATTTACTGCTTGTCACTTCCCAATGTACCCTGCGTGAATCTTATTGGACAATGCTGTTTGCATGTTGTCTTCTCTCCATTAAATTGTGAACTCCTCGGGCGAAAGAACTGTCTTTGGTGTTTCTTTGTATCCCCACAGCTCTGGCACAATGCCTGCAACATTTTGTTATTGTTATTTTTCTGTTGTTTCCAACTCTTTGTGACCCTGTGGACCGTACTGTCCATGGGATTTTCTTTGAAATGATACTGAAGTGGTTTGTCATTTCTTTCTATGCTGGATTAAGGCAAACAGAGATCAAGTGACTTGGCCAGGGTCACACGGCTAGTGAATGTCTGAGGTGGGATTTGATCTCAGGTCTTCCTGACACCAGATCTGGCATGCTATCTACTAAGCCATCTAGTTGCTTAGCCCATAGTAGATGCTTAATAAATGTTTGTTAACTCCATCACCTTCTCAGGTTATTTTGAGGAGGTAATTCAATTTGATAAAAAAAAATGTATTAAACACTTACTACATGTCAACCATATAGGCTAGCAGTTGTTGATTTTCTCTTAATTACTTTTATTTGATCTAAACATGGTCTAAGAACTTTTCTGGAGGCCTTTGGTATGAGCCATGAATTTGATGAAACAGCATGGCACAGTGGATAGAGAGTTGGACTCAGAGTCAGAAGGACCTGAATTCAAATCCTATGATGCATACTGGATATGTGACTCTGGGCAAATTTTTTAACCCCTCGGTGTCCCCAGGCAATGGTTGAAGATCGTAAATTACAGAGAAAGTGCCACCTGCTTTGGTAGAGGAAATTTCCTCACCTGGGTGTTCCCTATCCTAATGGAATCACAGTTTCAGTCCCTGTTCCTATCCCTGCCACATAAAATCCAAGAGGAACTTTGGAGAAAAGTAGGAATAAAACGTCATCAGAGAAATTTATAACAGCAAAAACTGGGGTGTGGGATGGGGTGGATTACCGTGGATGACATGTAGAAAGCCCAAGCATGTTTACCTCTGTATGACAAAGATAGTGAAGAAGGTCACCCGCCCACTGAGTGGGCAGCCACATATTGGAGAATACAGACAGGGGTTGCATACAGCTCGTTGTTGTGTTTGTCTTTCTGCCCTGCTACTTTGCTAAAATTGTTGTTTCAACTTTTTAAATTGAATCTTTGGGATTCTGCAAGTATATCATCCTGTCACCTGCAAAAAGAGGTTGTGTTATCTCCTCATTCCCTAGTCTGATTCCTCCTATTTCTTTTTCCTCTCTTATTACTATTGCCAGGATTTCCAATACAATAGTGAATAATATTGGTGACATCCTTGTTTCACACGTGATCTCACTGGGAAGACATCTAACATCATTATCACAAATAATGCTTGCTGATGAATTCAGATAAATGTTTATCAATTTAAGGAAAAAGCCATTCAACAATGGAGGGAATATCCAAAGATAGATCACAAGTCAAACGAGCATTTGCATGGTTACAGTCCTAGCATAATGCTAGGCATTTAGGACACAAAGATGATATAAAATATCACTGTCCCTGCACCCTGTAGTTTATGTTCTCCTGGGGACCTGGAGGACATTTCATGTATATAGATGAGGATGATACAAAGTAGAGTGCAACAGGGAAAGGAAAGATAAAGAAAAGGTGCTCAAAGCAAATTTAGGAGGGAGAAAATATTTTTCTTCTTTGAAATAGTATGCTGCTGTTTCACAATTATATATTAAAATAATATTCAGATTTTTACATTTTGAAAATGCTCTCCCTCCTCCTCTCTGAGACAGTAAGTAATTTGATGTAGGTTATACATTCGCAATTGTGCAAAGTGTATTTACATATTAGTCCTGTTGTGAAAGAAAACTCAGACTAGAAAAAAAATCATGAAAATAATGTGAAAAATAGTATGCTTCAATCTGCATTCAGACTCTTATTCTTTCTCTGGATGTGGATAACATTTTTCATCACAAGTCCTTTGAATTGTCTTGGATTATTGTATTGCTGAGAAAAACTAAGTCTTTCACAGTTGATCATTATACAATATTGTCTTTGCTGTGAACAATGTGTTCCTGTTTCTACTCACTTCACTTTGCATCAGTTCATGTAAATCTTTCCAGGGCTGAGAAAATATTTTCAGCTGGTAGAGATCAGAGAAGGCTTCATAGAGGAGGTGCCACCTAATCTGAACCTGGAAAGTAGAGAAGACTTTTCACACAAATGATGAGAAAGTATGGGAATATTCTAGAAATTAAATAGGTGAAGGAGGAGTTAAGCACTGTGGCTAATGCCTGTGGTCCCTACTGCTGAGGGGAGGAAGGAGAGTTATGAAGGAGAGGGGCACTGATGTATTGCTGGAGTACAGGAGTTCTAGCTACAGTAGGGCTAAAGTTGGTAGGTGTGCACACTAAATAAGACACCAGTCTGGTGAGATCTTTGGAACAGAGGGTTACCAGGCTGCCTAAGGAGGGGCAGATCAGAAAAAGAGAGTACATTAAACCACACTCCAACTGGCACTGCGATTGAGTCCTTGAGTAGTCACGGATTACTCTTCAAGCCTTGAAAAGATAGGGGAAACCCAGTCTCAAAAAGATTAATAAGCAAACAAGCAAATAAACACATAAATAGGAGGGATTCAAGTGGAGAACACTGAAATTGAGTAAGGAGGTTATCAAATAAGGTATATGAGAACGGGGTTAGACAGACACCTGTTAAAACCCAGACAGGCGTTCAGACCACCTCATGGAGCCTTGGGCACAGACAAATTTCTGCTTCTCCATGAAATGGCACATAGGGCTTCCCATCATGGAAGTGCCCAAATAGTATTTCCTTTTGTGGTTTTCCTTCCATCGAAAGGCTGCCACCCTCCTCCCCCGCTCACTTCCTCTGGGAGCTGTGCCCATGCCTAAGTATGTGTATTTATGAGGGAATCTTAGGCATATTTGTTGCAAATAAATGATTTTTGCCTAGTTCTTGGTATGGGAAAGTTTTGTCTTTTGTAGACTAAAAATGTGACAATAGTTTAGTTGTTCTTATATTATGGTACCATGGTAAGAGTGCAGGCTCTGGAGTTGGAGGAGCTGGGTTCAAATCCTGCTTCTGACACCCACTACTTGTATGACCTTGGGGAAGTCATTTAACTTCCATGAGCTTCAGTTTCCTCATCAGTAAAATGAGGAAGTGGGATAGGTAGGATTTTTAGCTCTAGATTTATAATTTCTGGTCCTGTGGATATTGTTTATGCCTTTTAAAAAATAGAGAAGAATGTACTACTTGATTTCTGTAACTGAGATGGAATCAAGAAACTACTGATATAACTGAGGAAGGAAGACAGCATGATTTCCTGGGTGAAACACAATCCAGTGATGATGGTATCCTTCTTTGCCAGCAAATAATTGAGCCAAATAAATTACATTTTCCACCATTTTAGTTATAACTGAACAAAATAAAGGAAAACTTCAAGATTCAGTCAGATCCTGCTCTGCCTCAAATGAATTTGTTTTTCTTTCCTTAAAATCCTTTGGGTTTCTCAATGTCCCTTGTAAAACATTTACTGTGAAAGTGTACATGTGCATTTTTATTAGTGGGCTCACCCAAGGCGGAAGTGTCTTCAAAGGTTTGGAAAGTCTTCATGAAATTAAACAAAACCGGTACCATAAAGGTTTTAAGTTAAGCCAAGGATCAGCAATTTAGCCATCTCTGATTTTGATCAATGAAAACTGGATCACTATATTAACATTCTGAAATGGGAGATATAAATATAATTTGCACTTTGCAGGGAAGACAAGTCAGTGCTAGTTAATTTATTTTCCCAGCACACCAATTACTGCTTGTCCATCTAACCATTACATTTCAGTCAGAAAGTAAATTTGGAAAAACATACAGGATAGACAGTTTAATAGTTCCTTGCACAAAATACACTGATCTAAGAGGTTTGCTTTTTGCTTCCTTTATTATTGCACAATCCTGCTCATTTTCATTTATTCAGTAGTGATTCCAAGGGCCAAAAAGAATTAAGGACATACTGTGCCACAAGGAAGAAAAAAAAATGTCTGTCTTAGCTCCCTAGAACAGTTACAGGAAGGGCCGTACAAATAGTATGTACAAAACAGCATCAAGGATGCTAACTTTTAGGGAGTCAATGAAAAACTAAGTTCACAGGGAACATAAAAAAATCCTAAATTGTAAAATGATTACCAATTTAGGTAAGGTAAATTATAATCTGTTTTGTATCACTGACTTGCTATTTGAACTGGGGAAAGTCAGTTGAATTCCTCAGACCTCAGTTTTTCAGCTATAAAAATGGAAGATACAAAAAGCTTTCCTACACTGTTGCAAGTGAATTACCATCCTGGGCCATCACCCGACACCACTCGTCTTGACTTTTGCCTTGCCAATGAACTTTGGTGACTCTGGGGGAGGGAGAGATAACTTTGAGCAGATCTGCCTCACTTAAATCCAATTCATTTGCAAGTTAAAACATAGCCATTATGATGTCCCTGGTAGTCACCAAATGCTTAAGTGAGCATTGAGCATCTCAGAGTAACAGATACCTGTTGAGAAGAAGCAGTGCAGTGGTTCTCAAAGCATGGTTCTTGGAACTCTAATGGTCCCCTGAACTCTTTCAGGAGAAGGTCTGTAAGGTCAAAACTTTTTTTTACCAATTTTTAAAAAATCATTTTAGCCATTTTTATTATTTTTACCAAAATGATCCTTGCCTGAGAAATATTTCTCCCCTTTTCAACTTCACATCCGTATGAGGCCAGATTTACTTCATGTGCTTCAACCAAAACAATGTATCACAACAAATCAAAAGGAGAAGCAGATAAGAGAATCCAGTTGTCTTCTATTAAGTCAGACATTAGAGAAATTCACAGAAATATGTAAATATGTAAATCAATGCTTCTTCTCATTAATTTTTTTGTTTTGGAAACATAGTTTTTTCTTAAAGTATATTATTTATGCTAACGTAATGGGCTTATTATTTTTTCAATACATAAATGGTTTTAAACTGTATCAGTTTTAATTTTTATTACATTAAATATCAATAGATATGACTCATTTAAATAAAAGCTTGTTGGGGTCCTTAATAAGTTTTAAGAGTATAAAGAAGGCCTGAGATCAAAAATTTTGAGAACTATTGATATAATGGATAGAGCTGAAAAAATAATCATTATGACTTCTCTTAATCCCAGTTTTTCTGTCTGTAAAGGAGGGATAACAATTAACACAGGGTTGAGGAACAAATTGTAGAATGGAAATAAAATCTTATTGTAAATCTTAAAGCACTATATTAATGTCAGCTTTTATTCCCAAATTATTATCCAATATTATGCTCAAGAAATGTTAGCATGGAGATCGCTCTTCAAGATTCTCTGGTTCAGGGTGGAGACAAGATGGCAGAGTAAAAGCAGGGAGTTGCTTGAGCTCTTCCCCAAACCCCTCCAAATACTTATAAAAATGACTAAACAGATTCTAGAACAGCAATACCCACAAAATGATAGAGTGAAACAAATTTCCTGCCCAAGACAACCTGGAAGGTAGACAGAAAATGTCTGTTGCACCAGTCTGAGAGAGGAATGCAGTCCAGCATAAAACATGCCAGCACAGAACAGACCCAAGCAAATCTGGAACAGGCCTCAGGAAACTGAATCACTGACAGCTGGGGCAGTTTTCAGACTTCTCAACCCACAAATGCCAAAGACAACTTAGAAAATAAGTAGAAAAGGTATGTCAGACCTGAGTAATAGAGGAGCTCTGTCTAGCCCCAGCCCCAGGGTGGCAGTGGTGACTGCTGAGGCAGTAGCTGCAGCTGCTTCTAGAGCTCTTGGACCACAGACAGTGGGGGAATTGAGTGACTGGCCAGAAGGGGATTGTAGGGATCTCTTTGCTGGCACTGAGGCAGAATTCTCTTGCTCTGCCTGTGCTTGGATCTAGGTCACAGTTCCTGGGTGGTGTTCCTGGGGTAAGAAGGAGTGATGGCATGGCAGAGTTTGTGGTAGCAGTGGAGCAAGAATCCTCATCACAGTTCTAAGATAGAAAAGAGTGCTTGTGGTTACTCACAGACCAGAGCAGAGTAAGAGAGGAGTACCCATTTCTCTTTAATACTAGTACCTTGGAAGAATTGCAAATTTGTAGGCTCCTAGAAATAGCACTGGAAAGAGATGCACAAAACCTCTGAAGTTTGGGACACTACATGCTCCACACTGGAAGCAGAGTCCTACCTTAACGAAGATCTAAAAAGTCATATAATTGACTGGGAAAATGAGCACACAATGGAAAAATGGCTGACTATAGAATCTTACTTCAGCGACAAAAAAAGGTCAAAACATAAAATGATAAGAAGAGAGCAAAATCAAAGATCCTATATACAAAGCCCCAAGAAAAATATGAATTGGTTGTTGGCCATGGAAGAACTCAAATAGGATTTTGAAAATCAAGTATGAGAAATACAGAAAAAATTGGAAAGAGAAATGAGAGTGATGCAAGAATATCATGCAAAATGAGTCGATAGTTTGCTAAAGGAGACACCCTCCTCCCAAGATACTGAAGAAAATAACACCTTTAGAAACAGAATAACCCAGATGGCAAAAGAAGTCCAAACAGCCAATGAGGAGAATAAAGCCTTAAAAAGCAGAATTGGCCAAATAGAAAAAGAGGCCCAAAAGCTCAGTGAAGAAAATAATTCCTTAAAAATTAGAATAGATCATGTGGAAACTAATGACTCTATCATAAATCAAGAAATTATAAAATAGAACTAAAAGAATGAAAAAAATAGAAGACAATGAAATATCTCTTTGGAAAAACAACTGAACTGGAAAATAGATCCAGGAGAGATAATTTATATATTATCTGAAAGCCAAGATCAAAAAAAGAGCCTAGATATCATCTTTCAAGAAATTATCAAGAAAAACTGACCTGATATTCTAGAACCAGAGGACAAAATAGAAATCGGAAGAATCCACTGACCACCTCATGAAAGAGATTCCCAAAGGAAAACTCCAAGGAATGTTGTAGTCAAATTCCAAAGTTCCCAGATCAAGGAGAAAGTATTGCAAACATCCAGAAAGAAAAAAATTCAAGTATTGTGGATACACAATCAAAATAACACATCTTAGCAGCTTTTACATTAAGGGATCAGAGGGCTTGAAATATGATATTCTGGAGGTCAAAGGAGCTAGGATTAAAATCAGGAATCACCCAGAAAAACTGAGTAGAATCTTTCCAGGGAAGAAAGAATATTCAATGAAATAGAGGGCTTTCAAGAACTCTTGATAAAAAGACCAGAGCTGAATAGAAAATTTGACTTTCAAATACAAGACTCAAGAAAAGCATGAAAAGGTAAACAGGAAAGAGAAATCAAAAGGGACTTACTAAAGGTGAAGTGTCTACACTCCTATATGGAAAGATAGTATTTGTAACTCTTGAGACTTTTCTCAGTACTTGGGTAATTAGAGGGAATACATATACATATGTGTGTGTATGTATGTATATATATGTGTGTATGTATATATGTGCTTGTGTGTGCATATATGTATGATGTACATGCATACATATATGTATGTATACATGTATGTATATATACACACACACAAACAGAGGGTATAGGGTGAGTTGAATATGAAGGGATAATGTCTAAAAAATAAAACTAAGGAATTAGAGAGCAATGTACTGGAAGAAGGAGAATGGGAGAGTTAGAATGGGGTAACTTACATAAAAGAGGTAAGAAAAAACTTTTACAGTGGAGGGGAAGAGGGAGAGGTGAGAATGAATGAGTGAACTTTATTCTCATTGGGTTTGGCTTAAGGAGGGAATAACATACACACTCAATTGAGTATGGAAATCTATCTTACCCTACAGGAAAGTAGGGGAGAAGGGAGGGAGTGATAGAAGGGAGAGCATATTGAGGTAGGGGGCAATTAGAAGCAAAGACTTTTGAGAAGGGACAGGGTCAAAGGAAATAATAGAATGAATGGGGGGGCAGAATAGGATGGAGGGAAATATAGATTTTCACAGCATGACTATTATGGAAGTGTTTTGTATGACTACACATGTATAACCTATATTGAATTGCTTGCCTTCTCAATGAGGGTGTGGGGGGGAAGGGAGTGAATTTGGAATTCAAAGTTTTAAAAACAAATGTTAAAAACTGTTTTTTACATGCAACTGGGAAATAAGATATACAGGCAATGGGGTTTAGAAATCTATTTTTCCCTACAGGAAAATGACAGGAAAGGGGATAAGAGAAGGGGAGGGGTGAAAGAAGGGAGGGCAGATTGGAGGAAAAGGTAATCAGAATGCATGCCATCTTGGCATGGCAGAGGGGAGAGATGAGGAGAAAATTTGAAATTCAAAATCTTGTGGAAGTGAATGTTGAAAACTAAAAATAAATTAATTAAAAAAATTAATAATAAAAGATATCAGAATAATAACAAAAATAGATTCTCTGGTTCAGCCCCCACATTTTACAAAGTTTGGCAGGATGATGTGACTTGACTCAGGTCTCAGTGCCAGAAAACAGGTCTTATATCTCATTTTTTAAGATTTCCAAGATTCTAAGATTTTTATCTTACATTTGTCAGATCGGCTAAAATGATAGATGCCCTTAAATTGGAGAATGGTTGAACAAGTTGTGGCATATGATTGTGATGGAGTACTACTATGATATAAGAAATGACGAGCTGGTTGATTTTAGAAAAACATGGAAAGACTTGGACCAATGAAGGAAGATGCCATCCCCATCCAGAGAAAGAACTGATGAAAATAAATGTCTTACTTATATGTAAATGTGTTTATACATATATATGTATGTATTTATATAGATATAGAGGTATATTCATATATATATTCATGTTGAATTATAGTTTTCTCTAGGGTGTGGTGGGGAGGGAGGAATAAAAATATTAAAATTGCACAGCAGAGAACAAATGGAAACTTAGAAGGAAGCACAGAAAAGCTGAGTAGCTTTGAAAACAACAAGTAGCACTTGTCATGTAGTTTTTTAAAAAGTAAACAGTTTGAAATGAAAATTTATTGTTTATGTTAAATCATCTCTTTAAGTTCAGCTATGTACAGGGAAATGTTCTTTTTTTCTTGTTTGTACTTAAGTTTAAAATAAATTTAAAAAAGGAAAAAAATGAGTAGATATAAAAAGATATCAGAGTCTAGATCATGGTGGTTGCAGTGGCAATGTAGAAATGACAGACAAAGGATGTTGCTAAAATAGACTTCTCATGACTTGGCAAGTAATTGCATGTGGTGGAGGTGGGGAGGATGAGGGAGAGGGTAGAGTCAAAGAAAGCTCCAAAGTATTGGGCCTGAGATGACTGGAAAGATGGTAATGCTATGCATAGAAACAGACAAGTCATAGGGACTGATTTAGGAAGGAAAGGAGGAGGAGTTCCTTTTTAGATGTAGAACTACAGAATCATAAATTTAGAGCCTGAAGTAACTTTAGCGGTCATCTAGTTTGGCCAACTCATTTTGCCAGTGGGGAAACTGAGGCTGAGAAGAGAAGCAATCTGAACAATGGGACAAGCATCAGAGGCAGGATTTGAACCTCCCTCTTTCTTTTTTAGCCTCTTTGTTGAGACCAACGATATAGATTTGCAAGTCAATCAAGGGGGTTCATAGGATCATGGTCTCAAGGATTATAGAGCTGGAAGGAATCTTAGAAACCATGTATTCTCTATCCCTTTCATTTCACAAATGAAGAAACTGAGACCCAGAGAGAAGGGGGATAAGTGAAGTCATTAGGGTGGTTGCTGTTGAGATATTTCAGTCCTATGTGACTCTTGGTGACCCCATTTGGGGTTTTCTTGGCAGAGATCCTGGAGTGGTTCACCATTTCCTTCTTCAGTTCATCTGACAGATGAGGAAACTGAGGTAAAGAGGGTGAAGTGACTTGTCCAGGGTCACACAGCTAGTGTCTGAAGCCATATTTGAACTCAGAAAGATGAGTCTTCCTGGTTCCAAACTCAGTGCTCACCTAGTTGCCCGCATTGGAGTGAATGGGATTACCCAAGATAAAAGTATAAATAGAGAACACAACTAAGAAATATGTACATGTTTAGGAGGCAGGAGGATGAGGAGATAGCAATGAAGTCAGAAAGATGGGAGGAAAGTCATAAGAGCTCAATGTCAATGGGAAACCAGGCTCAAAATAAGCTGTCAAGAAGAAGGAGATCAACAGCCCCAAGTAACGTCAAGACACTGACGCGTAGGGGGTGAGTCAGAATCAGCAATCTCTACTGCTTTCTTACAGTCCACACCACTAAGACCCACAAGTCCTACACACACACTCGGCCTCCAGGCCTGGGGTGGTCTGTTTATAGTTCTTGGAGAGTGGTCCCCTATCAGAATTATATATATACTAGCTCAGATTTCGAATGACTGTAGCTGTTACAAAGCATCCCAAGGCCCAAGCCGCTCGCTGTCACTGAGTCCTCTCCTTTGGAATCAATACCTACCTGGTCCTCATCTTAATGAAGAGCAAGATACACCCACTGGGTTCATCAGGGCCTGTGTGATTTTGTACTGGAAGAAATATAATGCTTTCAGGCAGCAGGGATTTGTTGGGGCTCTACAGCTCTGATATATTTATCAAAAACTACTTTTTACCCATAAAATAACCCAGATGCAAAGAAGGCCATTTACAATTGCTTATTACAATAAAGGAATTATTTCCAAACTACTTACAGGGTTTCACAAGATTTAGAAATGAGGGAATCTACTAGTCCAACTAGGTAGGTGACACAATGGATAGAGCTCCAGGCCTGGAGTTAGGAAGACTCATCTTCCTGAGTTCAGATCTGGCCTCAGATACTTAGTCACTATGTGATCCTGGGCAAGTCACTTAACTCTGTTCACCTTGGTTTCCTCATCTGTCAAATGAACTGGAGAAAAAAAATGGCAAACCACTCCAGTATCTTTGCCAAGAAAACCCCAAATGGGGTCACAACGAGTCTGACACAACTGAAAAATGACTGAACAACAGCAGTCCAACCACCCAAATTTTATACTTGAATAATCTCAGGTCCCAAGATGTGAAATGATTTGCTGAAGGTCCCCCAGGTAGAAAATGGCAGATCTGGGGTTTGAATTGTGCTCTCTGTCCACATCACTGGCGCTGTGCAACTCTCTCACACTCCCTCATTGAAATATGTGTCTTCCTCTGCCTGACACAACCTGCAAGAACATGGCAGTTCTCTGCTGCTCAGCAATTCGGCTGTTTTATGAAATGAAAGAGGAAGGAACTGATTCTCTCATTTAAATTCTCTGGAATAGAGGGTGGGATAGAAAGAAGCAATACATGGTGTGAATGGCTGGGTCTAGAAAATTATTTTCAGTGCTGCCCAAGATATCCCAGATTCCCTAAAGGGGTATTGTGAAATTATCAAAACAAAATTAATTTTAATAATCTTAATTTAAAATATTAATATATGCCATCTAGCAGTTTAGGCAACTCTCTAAGACTACAAACTGGCAGAGCAGATGCCGACATGAATTGGGAAAAGTTCCTCCCTGGGAGTTCTCTACACAAAGGAAAGCTGATATATATATTTAACAACTGGCTCTCCTTGGAGAGGAGGGAGAGGAAAGAGGGGGGAATCTATGCAATGCATGACACATTGTTATGCTTAATCTGAATCATTAACATTTTCTCTATTACTTTCTTAAGTTTAGATAATCAACAAAGCAACAGATGAAGCCCCCATACGTTATGTTTATTTCCTTCAGAGCTCATAAGGAAGGGATAGAATTTATATACCACTCACTAACATTTCAGGCCTTTCACCTTAACATTTCCTATCCCAAACCTCCTCACCCACTGCCACAAACATAAATCTTATAAATTGATTTAATGGGCTGCCACAATATTTGTTACATTAACAGTCAGCAGTAGCACTAATGCCAAAAGAGTATGTTTCCTCTTTCCATTAATCTTACTGCCATGTGTAAACTGGAAAAGCCTTAGTGATGAGGGTTGTCATTGTGAAACCAAACAGTAATTATAATAAGAAACAGGAAAAAGAGAATTAAAAGTCCTCCTACCAGAGCATCATAGACAAATGACCCTATTCTCTGTGCTCATTCCAAATCTCCACTATTAAATTTACTCTCTGAGCCTAAAGACTGACTGACATTACTGAGAATGGTACTTTTAAAGGGAGAACATTCTCATGTGAGCAACATAGTCCCCTTTATTTTGAAAGGTTTCTGTTGATGGCCTCCCCTCGCTCCAGTTTTTGGAACTCCAAGAGTTAATCTTCATTTGAAATGTGTAATATAAAGTTTACATGGATGAAGCATAAAGCAAGCAAGCTGTCTGAGCCAATCTCCTTAAACCAAGATAAGCAATTACTTCTAATAAAGCAATCAAGGGCTAGAACGAGAAAAGGTTTAGTGATAACTTAGTTAAATATTAATTTTCAGTTTAAAAGATTCTTTCAGCAGCTGCACTTTTTCTTCCCTTGGAAAAAAGGATGTTTTTAAAGTCATCCCCAGTCATTTTGATAAGTTACATCTTCCTGTCATTCCAAAGCATTTAATGTAAAATTAGAATTATTAGAGAGCAGAGAGAAAACTTATAAGGCTGCTAAATCATCCTGACACAGCTCAGGGGCCCTGATGGATTTAGTAATGAGTTCCATGATGAGATCCTAGACAAATTAAGCAATTAAGTCCTTGAGTCAGGAGAAGGAGATTGGCTAACTGGCCTAGTACCCAAAATGTGTCTGTAACCATGACCCACAAGGCCATTTTGTAGATAGAGTCACAAGAAGAGACCACTTAAGTTCTACAGGGTTTTACTTGTGCTTCCCCCTCTGGGGACTTCCTCTCTCTGACCTTAACAAGGACCAGAATTTAAGAATACCCCAAAGGACCTCAACTGGCACAAGCAGCACATTTGTACATACTGAAGATAATAGGATGAACTTATTATTGCAAATCAAAAATGATAATATGTTTATAATTTTTCCCATTTAAAGTAAATTTTCACAGACAGGAGAAATTATAGTAAATCCTAATACAATTATTAAAACTTATTTTTAAATGATTGCCTCAATCAACACCCCTGGTCTTTCTAGTTTTAACCTAGCTTGAAGGTAACTGAATGGAAATGAACTCTGGTCTTACGACAGTATTTATTTCTAGCTCTTAAAGTTGGAATCCATCCATCTTTTTTCCCATAGAGAAATCACTTCTCTGACAACCCTCTTTGTGATATGTACTTTATATGCCTATGCATATCTAGCATCTTGGAGCCCTCTATGACCCAAGTGAAATTCATGAGTGCTAATACAAGTCCAAAGAGGACAATAGGATTTGAGTGGGAAGAGCTCAATTGATAAAGCAAGATTTAGATTTTTAAAAGGCCATACAGTGGAGCATCCTGTAGAGAATTCCTCAAGCAGGGCTTATTAAAGAAAAAAAATAAAGGTTTGAGAATTGACTAATAAAATCTGAAGATGGGTATCTTCAATGAACTATATAACACAGGGAGCACCAAGGAATAAAAGTCATCTAAGGATGACTTCATTTCTGGGGAAATGATCTAGAGAAAGTCTTTTTTTTTTACTGCTCAATTAAAAAGACCTTTGAAATCCATGAACAATGCCTGCTAAGAGGCCCTCAGAGACCTGCTAAAACTGGAAGAAGAAAGCCAATGAAAAAAGAAAAAAGCATTGCTGGAAAGTCCCCACAACCAAATTCTCCAGCACATTCCAATCTTCCTCACATGCAAAATGCTCACTGACTTCAAAGGAACAGCACTGTGCAGATCAGGGAGATGTCTCCCAGGAGAATTAGACCCAGTAGTTGCTTCCTTGGAAGAAAAAATTAAGAGAAATCCTATGTAGCTTAGAGGCAGAGTGCTATCTTAATATAATACAGTTAGAGCTGGGAGAGAGAGACCTTCATGGCCTCTGGGATCAAACCTTCCAATTTAAAAATGATGATGCTGAGAGCAAGAGAGGTTAAAATGTCTTACCCAGGGTTATGTAGTTATTAAATGTCTGAGGTGGGATTTTAACTCAGGTCTTCCTGATTTCAAGCCCACTATTCTGTCCACTGTACCACCTAACTAATATATTGTTGGTGACTTTTTTTTCTATTGTCTTCACAAAAATCTGCTTCTGTAATAATGCAGTGTAGGCATAAAGATTATGTGACAAAAAGCTAGGGAGATCACAGATCTGCATTTCTCACAGGAGGAATGAAATCCCTAGGATAACAGCATCACAGATTTAGACCTGAAAGGAACTTTGTTGTTTCAGTTGTGTCTGACTCTTCATGACCGAATTTGGGGTTTTCTTGGCAAAGATACTGGAGTGGTTTGCCATTTTCTTCTCCAGTTCACTTGACAGATGAGGAAACTGAGGCAAACAGGGTTAAGTGACTTGCCCAGGGTCTTATAGCTAGTAAGTTTCTGAGACCAGATTTGAACTCAGGTCTTCCTGATTCCACACCCTGAGCTCTATGCATGCTGTCGCCTAACTGCCTGACCTGTAATGTGTTATAAAAATTAAAGGAATGACTATTCCAGACTCAATCAACACACAAGTGTAATTTAAGATACTATGTGAAAGTGGGTGCCGAGTTTGTGCAGCTTTTGTTTTATGGGTTGCCTAATGAAGACATCAGCAGGAATGTGAGTACAAAGAATAGTAAAAAGCCCCACTCACAAGGAGCTTACATTCCATTGGGGGGACAACAAGCATATAGTCACTCATTCAATAAACATTCTTTAAGTAACTACTATTTTCCAGGCATTGTGCTAAGTGTTAGAAATACAAAAGGAGGAAAAAGATTACCCTCCTCGAGAAGTTTACTATCTACAGCAACAAATACATATATGAATATAAACAGCATAAATAAAAAGTTAATAAAAGCAAATATATACAAAGTCTTGAAATACCAGGCAGATTGGAAGCGAGGGCAGATGAAGAAGGCTTCATGCAGAAGATAGTACCTGAGCTGTATGTTATATGGTAAACTACCAGTATGGAGGGAAGGTGAGACTCACTTGTAAGATGTTGAGTCCCTTGTCATACTAGGTGTCATCCCTTTCTGATCCCTCCCTTCTCCATGCAAGATTTTTTTCCATTCTACCTTAGGTGGAAAACACATACCAAGGTTATAAAGGAATTACATTATATCACTGTGCTGCGTAAGCAAGACAATGGTTTTAGGTTTGTGCCGCCCTATAATCATGGCACTGTTAAACTCATTGGAAACCAATGTTTGGGTGTGGGGAGACCAAACAGCTGACATTCCTTTCTCCCTGCCTCTGGCCATTATTTAGTCATTTCAGATGAATCACTACGAGGTGGCAGAGGTAGGACCACCCCTTTTTTTCCTAACCTCACCTAGCTCTGCCCCTGTATTCTGAACTTTTATCAGAACTTTTATCTGAACTTTTATCATTCTAAGTAGATTCAGAGAAATAAAATGGAAATATATTGAATCTTCTAGTTTCCTTATGCAATAACAAGAATATATAGTAAAGACCCTGATCCTGGAATTCAAAGACCTAGATGCTTACTACCTGTGTGACTTTGGCCCAGTTACTTAATGTCCCTAGACATCAGTTTCCTCATCTGTAAAATGAGGGGATTGGACTAAGTTCCTTTTAGCTTCACAGCTACAATATATTAAGTCTTCATATGGAAAAGAAGAGACAGATGCGAACAAATGAAGCTTAAAATGATAAATAGTATCTATCTAAAACTATCAGCAAGCATTATCTATAACAGAAATAAGCTAGAAACCTTCCCAGTAAGATCAGAGGTGAAGCAAAGGTGTCCATTATCACCACTGTTATTCAATTTGTACTAGAAATACTATCTATAGCAACTAGAAGAAAAAGAAATTAAAGAAATTAGAATAAGCAATGAGAAAACAAAATTGTCACTCTTTTACATATAATACAGTGGTATACTCAGAGAGTCAACTAAACAATTAATTATTAGTATGATCAGAAATAATTAACATCTTCAGCAAAGTTGCAGATAGAAAACAAACCCATACAAATCACCAACCATGTCTATATGTTACCAACAAAGTCCAGCAGAAAGAGACAGAAAGAGAAATTCCCTTTAAAAGAATTGTAGACAATATAAACTACTTGGGAGTCTTTCTACTAAGACAAACCCAGGTACTATATGAACACAATTACAAAATACTTTTCACACAAATTCAGAACTAAACAATGGGAGAAATATTAACTGCCAATTATAGTAGGAAAAGCCAAGATAATAAAAATGATAATCCTACCTAAATTTACTTATTCGAATCAACCAAAGTATCAAAAATTGTTCTACAGAGCTACAAAAAAAAATAAATTTCTCTAAAGAACAAAAAGTCAAGAAAAGCAAGGGAATCAATGAAAAAAAGGCCAAGAAGATGGTCTAGCAAACCGAGTCTCAAGCTATATTACAAAGCTGAAATTATTAGAACAACCAGGTAATATTTAAGAAACAGAGGGATGGACCAGTGGAATAAGTTAGGTACACGCAGTAGTAAATGATCATAGTAATCTAATGTTTCATACATACAAAAATCCAAGTTTTTGGGACAAAAACTCACTATTTGACAAAGTGACTGGGGAAACTGGAAAGATGTTTGGCAGAAATTAGGTCCAGACCAACATCTCACACCATATACTAAGATGATTAAATTAAAAAGTTTTTGTATAAATAAAACCAGTGTAGTCAGGATTAGAAGGAAAGCAGAAAACCTGGGGAAAATCTTTCATAGAAAATTTCTTTGATAAAGGTCTCAAATACATAGGGAACTGAGTCAAATCTATAAGAATACGAGTCATTCCACAATTGACAAATGATCAAAGGATATGAATAGGCAACTTTTAGAAGATATCAAAGCTGTCTATAATCACATGAAAAAATGCTCACAACTTATAAATACTTTGAGGTATCCTTCACATCTATCAGATTGGCTAATATAACAAAAAAGGAAAATGACAAATATTGAAGGGGATGTAAAAAAGCTAGGATATCAATTCACTTTGGTGGAGTTGTGAACTGAGTCAACCATTCTGGAGAGCAATTTGGAACACCCAAAGGGCTATACAACTGTTCATATCCTTGGACTCAGCAATATCACTACTACTATGTCTGTATCCCAAAGAGATTTTTTTTAAAAAGGAAAAGGATCTATATGTATAAAAATGTTTATAACAATTCTTTTTGTGGTGGCAGAAAGTTGAAAATTGAGAGGATTCCAATTAGTTTGGGAATGGTGAACAAATTGTGGTATATGACTGTGATAGAATACTATTGGGTCATAAGAAATGACAAGCAGAATGGTTTCAGAAAAACCTGGAAAGGTTTATATGAACTGAGGTGAAGTGAAGTGAACAGAACCAGGAGAACAATGTACACAGTGAAAGCAACATTGTAAGGATGATCAACTATGAAAGATTTAGCTATTCTCATCAATGCAATGATCCAATACAATCCAAAAGCCTTATGATAAAAAATGCTATCCATCTTCAGAGAAAGAATTGGTAGGATCTGAATTCAGATTGAAGAACACTTTTTAAAAATTTTCTTTGTTTTTCTTGGGTTGGTTTGTTTTTTGTTTTTGTAGGTGGTTTTTTTTTTTTTTGGTGTTGCTTTTGTTTGGGTTTTTTATTTTGCACCATGGCTAGTAGGGAAATATGTTTTGCATGACTACACATGTATATTCTATATCAAATTGTTTACCTGCTCAGGGAGAAGGGAGGGTGGGAGGAAGAGAATTTGGGACACAAAATTCTAAAAAACAAATGGAAGAAAATTTACATGTAATTAGAGAAATATTTTAAAAATAAAAAAGGGAGTCATGAGACCAGAAAGTCTGAGTACCACTGCTGTAGATTAAAGAGAGGCATTCAAGATTCTAGAATGATGGAAGGCCAATCCTATGCATACATTAGTAAGGTTATATTGGCAACTTTGTGATGATGAGTTGGAACAGAAGAGACTGGGAAAGGGGAGTCTACCCAGGAAGATATTACTGTAGAAGACAAGAGGTGATGAGGGCCTGAATTAGGGAGGCAGCAGTGGAGCAGACAGAGTAGATGGATGTGAGAGACATTTTACAGGTAAAAACAGGTCTCAGCGACCTATGTATGGGGTCCGCTGTGTATGGGGAAAAATAAAAAAAAGATAATTTATATTTATGATATTATATATTCTATAATGTAACCATAGTTATACATTATATTATTATAAATTATTGTACTTTAGTAATCGAATTAGGGGGTGAATGTTGGTGCCATCAAAAAAAAGAAGAGAGGGTAAGGTTTTGGACACATTGCATTTGAGGTGCCAGTGGGACATTCTAATGGAGCTGTCCCAGCAGGTAGGTATTAAGTATAATGCCAGTCCATGGGAAAGAAGAAGGAGTCAGATATGTAGACTGGAGAGTCATAGGATCACAGACTAAGGGCTGAAGGTAACTTTAATGACCACTGAGTCCAACATCATCTCATCGAGGCATGGAAAGATCAAATGACTGAGGATGGATTTTCACCAGTCTTCCTGATTCTGCTGCTTCAGTTGTACAGACATGCCAATAGAAACCATCTAATGATTTGATGACTGTTCTGTGAAATTTGGATTCAGTCAAAGGGATGAGCTGGAGGACCTAGAGGGCCACATGTGGCTGCAGATTGCCCACTCCTGAATCTGTCTTCCACTCAGCTGCCAAAGCGATCTGACCAGGTCACAGCCCTGCTTGATAAACTCCAGTGATTCCCTATCATCTCTAGGATCAAATAAAAAATTCTCTTTGGTATTCAAAGCCCTTCAGAACCTGTCCCCATACCACTTTTCTCTCTTCTTATACCTTTTGCCTTCTCCCTCCCCTCATATATTTCTGTGATAGAGCAACACTGACCTCCATGTTATTCCATCAGTCAACTCCAGGCATTTTCACTTGCTTTCCCTGTACCTGTAGTGCTCTCCCTCACCACCTCCTTCTCTGGTTACCTTCAAGTCCCCCCCCAAAATCCTACCTTCTACAGGAGGCCTTCCATGATCCTCAACTTTAGGGCCTTTCTGTTGCCAATTATTTCTATCTTATCTAGAACTTGCAGAGTTAAAGTTTCTTACATATCTCTGTGAACACCTTGAGAGCAAGGACAATCTTGCTTTTCTCAGTACCCCCAGCATGTAGCACAGGGCCTGACAGAGAGGAGTTTTTGGACCCATTGGACACATTAAAATGTTTAATTAACTGACTTACAATGGAAATGAGAACATCATGAGAGAGAGGAGAAACCAATGGAAAATACTGGGGTACATCCTACTTAGGGGACAGGAAGCAGAGGATAAACATTCAAACAGGCCAAGAATTGAAAGTTAGTCTTTTATTGGGCCCTCCCTTCCTGGAATGTTCTCCCCACTCTTCTCATGAAAGCCAAATGTGACCTATTCTTCAAGGTCTAAAGTGAGTCTTACAACCTTTAGGAAACCTTCTCTGAGTCTTCTGTTGATAATAATAGTTTACGTCTATATAACATTTCATAGATTCAAAGGGGGTGTATGGGGCGATCAGGGAGGACTAGTACCTCTGGTGTGAGGGCTGCTGACCCCTTTTTCAGGGCTTCTCCCACCTTTGGTGTCCACCTGCCACTCACCTCTCACCTGAGGTTCCAAGAAGCTGTAATATGCACAGCAGCCACACACTAGTAAAACCATGTTGGCTGGTAGGCTAAATTAGGTTGAGGGTAACCAAGAAACTTCAAAACTGTCAGTGAGTCAGGGGTATGTGTTTCCCAATCAGGGAAAGATTTTCCCAGGCAGAATAGGTGGGTGAGAACAATTTGTTCCAACGGCCATGACCCTGAAGATCCCAAGGTCATCTACTCCATCCCAGACCACTGGGTTTCAACAGCTCTTGCAGAGAGTGGGACTGAGGACTTTTGGCAACTCTGCCTCACTTAAATACAATTCAGGAGTGAACCAAGGCATCACCAGTGAGGTCACAGGTCCCCTTTGGAAATGAATAAATATAATAATAAAATAAACAATAATAAACAATAAACTGTAGGTTTAAAACATTTTTGCACACCTTTCATTTCGCGCAGCTCCTCCATGAGGAAGTCAACATGTCCATCCCATTTTACAGATTCAAAAAAATCTGAAGGCTTACTTTTTACACCTTCATTGTTTCCTGTTGACTACAGGCAAGTTAGGTAGCGCATTGAGTGGAGAGCTAGACTTGGAGTTAGGAAAATCTGTTTTCAAAACCACCCTCAGACACTTACTAGATGTGTGTTCATCAGAGAAATGGTGACATGACTTGCACTTGACTTTGTTTTGAGGGAGGGAGGGCCGTGCAGGTCACCAGCCTCACTTCCCCTCCTGAGCCACCTGGGTCCAGTGACCAGGTATTCATCAGGATGACTGGAATGACCCAGGATGCACTGGGAGACCTTGGCCACTTTGCTGTTTCCCTCCCAGCCTCATGTGTTTCTTTTTCTTTGCCTCATTAAAGGGACCATGCCCTGGATACTTCTTAGACAAGTCCATTCAGCGAATACAACCCTGTGAGATGTGTGACTCTACAGAAATCACTTAATCTCTGCTTGCCTCAATTTCTTCAACTATAAAATGGGATTAATAACAGCATCTACTTCTGAGGGTATTCTGAGATAATATTTGTATAAACCTCTGCAAATGTTAATGTGCTTTATCAGTGCTAGCTATTATTACGATAAATGCTTGTGACCCTGGGAAAGTTACTCTGGGCTTTCATTTTCTTGTCTATAAAATGAGGATTCTGGACAGCATTTACAAAGCGAGCCTTTAGGCTCTGAGCCCAGAGCTCTTTCCACAACACTGAACTATTTCTTTTAATTCCCATGGCACTTGATAGCTCGTCCTATATGACCAAGCTTGTGACCATCTTGTGTAATTTTCTAGTTGTTTCATGGATGAAAACCTCCTTGGCCCACCTACCTGGATTGTAGGCTGTGTGTCCCACAAAGCACCTAGCCCTGACACTCAGTAAACATTTGCTGCCTTGACTTGACTATAGTTTGGGGACTTTGAAGCGTGTAAATATGTCAGAAGCAGGGTGGGGCTGCTGAGTTCCCTCACTTCCTCCTGTTTTTCATGAGCAAGTAGGAATCATTCACCTCCTTGGGAGCTTTGGAGGTTGAAAAAATGAGTGTTCTCAGCTTCAACCACAGACTCGCCCAGCCCTGGAAGTGATGATAGGACACAAATTTAGGGTTGACAGGTTGGGTTTTGCTGCTGGGCCTCAAAATTAGAGAGCACAGCATTTTAACATGTAATGTGATTAATAGGTGTTTTTCTTTAAGTTTATGTTTACATTTTGACAGTGCTGAAACTCTTTCAATAGCAGAAAAGCAATCAAGCTTAGCACTTGTTTAGCAAGAATAATTAGTTAAAATAAAAAAAATTAAATAAAATAAGAAGCCTCCAGGAGCTGTGCTTTCTATATCCCTCCTGGATGGTCACACCCCAAGTGAGCTCCTCTCAGACACCCTCTTTCCTCCCTATGACAGGGAATCTCATAATAACCTGGCAGGTTCCAGAGGTCTCCCCACTGTGCCCATATCTTTTGTTCCAAGATCTTCCCTGGAAGCTTCTTTAATTACCTCTTTAAAAAATTTTAATTGATTTACTTTTACACATCCTACTAGACCTTCCTTTATCCCCTCCTAGAGAGCCATCCCTTGTGATAAAGAAGTGTAAAAGAAGAAAAAAGTTCAGCCAAACTAACCAGCACATTTAGATATTCTGTTATTATGTTCAGTGTTCTACATCCGTGATCCAAGGGGCAAAGGGGAGGTGTCCCTCATATCTCCAAGCTTGATCATTATAATTTCAAAGTATTTAATTCTGATTGCCTTGTTGTCTTTATACATTTAATTATTTATTGCGTTATTTTCACATCATGAATCATCACGAGGCAGCTGTGGATAGTGCATTAGGACTTGTAGTCAAGAAGACCTGAATTCAAATTTGGACTCAGACATTACTAGTTATGTGATCCTGGGCAAATCATTTCATTTCTATCTGCCTCAGTTTCCTGATCTGTAAAATGGGAATATTAGCAGTGCCTACTTCTCAAGGAGGTTGTGAGGATGAATGTTTGAGATAACAATATAAATCACTTTACCGATATATTGAAGAGAGGTCATCTGCCCAGGGTCACACTGCTAGTAAGTGTCTGAGGCTATATCTGAACTTAGATCTTCCTGACTATAGGTCTAGAGTTATATGGTAAATAACAGAGCCATGCTTTGAACACATCCCCAGACACCAAATCCAGCTCTTTTTGGGATGAACTGGAAAAACCATAATTGTTTACTGTGTGCAAAGCACTGAATAAGGTAACGGCTAGGGATGCATACAGAAAGGCAAGATAGTCACTGCTCTCAGGGAGCTCCCATTCTAATTAGAGGGAGATGACACATTTAGGAGGGTCCAGCTCTAGGACAAATAGAATGGCCAAGTGATCCTTAGGGCCCACAAAAGGCAGATAATAGAATCTGGAAAACCTCAGAGGACAATCAACAACAGGTCAGATGTCAATGCCTGAGTCCTCAAAGAATAGTGGTAGGGCAGACTGTGTGCGAGGTTCCATGGGGGTGTCTATGCTACCTCACATCCCAAATGGTCCTAAAGCCTTCTTAGCACAGTAAAGCCAGCAGCAGCTGAACCATAAAGTGAGGAAGCAGCTGTGGGTGATAACCCCAGAGAAACTACCCACTGCTGTTCTACTAGGTTTTTGTTTTCCTTCTCCTTGGTCAGGGATGGGGAACCTGTGGCCTTGAGGCCACACGTGACCCCCTAGTACCTCAAGGACAGCCCTTCTGCACTTGAGGCCCTAGAGGACCACATGCAGCCTTCAGGTCACAGCTTCCTTGTCTTCTTATCTAGTCCTCTTCCCATCCACAGTTCCTCAGTGTGGTTCTGTGTTTCAAGTCCTCTAAATGTGTCTGCCAACAGCTGGCAAGCATGCTCACTGAGGACAAATAGGGGGGTGAGCAGCTTGGACTTTCTCCTTTCCTTCTTTTCAGACTCTAGTAAAAACGTGGATTCACTCTAAAGAGGTGCTTTTGCTTACTCAGTGGGGAGGAGACATTTTTCCTTTCCTTCCTCCTTCAACTTACCTGGCACAGACATACTAGGTACACAGCAAGCAAGTCACAGGGCTGTCCCTCCACAAAAAGCGCCCCAGGCTTGGGAGGAAGCAGGGTTACACGCACGTTTGATTTTGTGAGAAAGCATAAAGGGTTGACAAAGGCAGAGTCCTCCTTCCCTCTTCCTGCCCCCCCCCAAACTAGAGGAGCACTCAGGCTCATTATGGGCCCATATGTGCACCATGAAGCACTAAACTGCTATGCAAAGTAAGCTTACAGACACCTGCCTCTCTGATCCCAACTGAGCAGCAGCTAAAAATTCCCACGTTATTTTCCACATAGTTAAGGTCCATCTGCTGCTCAACTTTATTATTCCGCTTCTACAACCTTCCAGCAAATTGCAGATCTCAGAACCCACGGGTCTTTCAGAGAGGAAAAGAGAATGAGACTTTTCACTGGGCTTTGGGAGATAAGTGTGGGAAATGCCCATGCTGGGTCTCTCTCATGACCATTCTGACCTGCACTGGAAGACAAAAGGGACAGACAGGGAGACAAAGCCTGGTAGTGTCACCAAAGGGAAGGCACCTCTGTTTGAAGGAAACATCCTCTCGATGAGCATGTTTACTTACAGAGCCTATATTTGAAAATTTCCTGCTTTTTCTTCATGTATTTCCAGTTCATTCTTATATGGTGTTCTTGCAGAACTCCTAAGTGAGCTATAATCTGAACCAAAACCCACAAGGGATCATCCTAATTTGTTGAGCCATAAATGAACCCAAATGTTAATTTTACCATACTATGAATCGAGCTAAAAATTCTTTTTTAAAAACTTTATAATTTAAACAACTTTGAACATTATAATATCCACCTCTTTCATTTATCTCTATCATCCATCTATATTATCTATCATCTTTCTATATTTATATAAATATGTATAAACAAGTATTTATATGCATATATGGGATATTCCAAATGTCTTTGAAGTTTCAAGCTATTAAAGCTTTAAATTGTACCAAGACTTTTGTGACACCATGTATGAGTATATGTGTGTACATTCATATACATCATGTGCTGTCACACATATATAATATGTGCATGTGCATGCACACATATGGAATACATCGCATACATGCATGGTGCATGTGTATGCATATATGTTGATGTATGTAAATAGGCAGCTAGATGGCTCAGTGGATAGGACACTGGACCTAGAGTCCGGAGAACTTATCTTCATGAGTTCAGATCCAGCCACAGATACTTACTAGCTATGTGACCCTGGTCAAGTCATTTAATTCTAACCCTAAATGTCCACTAGAGAAAGAAATGGCAAATCACTCTAGTATCTTTGCAAGAAAACCCCACAATGAGTCACAATGAGTCATATATGACTGAATAACCACAAATATGTATATATACATATTTACTACTTTTTTCTACGTGTATTTCTGGCTTATTCTTATATGTTGTTCACGCAGAATCCCCAAATGAACTAAAATCTGAACCAAAGCTTACAAGGCACCATCCTGATTTGTTGAGCAATAAATGAGTCAGTGAATATCTCACTATCCTAATCGACTTTCCAAGACTGTTGCAGGGAAGGTGGTAAAGCTACCTCTTTTGGTAAAGGTATTTTCTCATCTAGGAGTTCCTTACACCAATGAAATCATAGGTCTAGCTCTTATCCCTACATATCAATGTAGATATATATTTATCAGTTGAATCAGAAGAAAATCAAAGCCTCAAATACCCTCCAAAGTCTATGGGAACAAAACTGATTTTCAGACTAAGGAGCAGGGGTGAAGCTGAGGTCTCCTATTTCACAAGTAGATATTGATAGTGTCCATGGTGTTCTACGGATTCATCCTTGTGCCTGCTGTGACAAGACCTAGAAAAAAAAATCTTCACTGTCTAGGGTTCAATATCAAAGATTTTAATGTAAAGGCAAATTGCAGCCTGTGCTTTTTAAAAAGCATATGGAGAAAACCCCAGAGGACCCAGGGAAGAGCTACTAAAAATATGAAATGGATTGCAAATAGAATTGTGTGGGTTGTAACTAGCAATTCTTATATCCAGAGTAAATTCAGCTCTGGAGGAAAATGGGGGGAGGGAAGGTCAGTTGGAGTGTCCCAGAAAGGCCTTCCTATCTCTTGACACTGACACTGTAGCTGATCTCATGTAACTCTCAAGAAAGACATGTTGTGAGCCCCCAAGCCTGGCCCAGGTAGAGTCAGGCTGGGAAAGGGAAAACCCTACCCTCCCATGGGATGCTTGATTCCTGTTCCTAAATCCTCAACTGCCAGGAACTGATGGAAGGGGGAAGGAAGAGAGCTGCATGTAGATCTCCTCCGTACGAGGCTGATAAGGGCATTGGGGCAGCCGGGCAGCTGTGGCACATGACATTTCCGGGTGAGGATGGTGAGGTCTGTGGAGGGTAGGCCAGAGAGCTGTCACAGGGAAGAAGTAAACCCTCTCCCCCTTCCTTTCTTCCTCTACTTCCTTCTACAAAATGTTACTTCTTTGGGGTAAAACTGGCTGAAACATCATAGTTAAGCTTTGGCACAAGTTAAAGGCAAGCCAGAGTAGTTTCGCATGAAAAAAATCTATAAAAAGAGAGACATTGTTTTCAAACAATGCCAAGGACTTACTCCCCTGTCTAGATGCTATAATCTTAAAATGCCTAAGACTCAGGGGTTAAAAAATTTGTCTTACTGTTCAGTTGGTTTTAGTCCTGTCCTCTTCATGACCCTATTTTGGTGGTTTGCCATTTTCTTCTCCAGCTCATTTTACAGATGAGGAAACTGAGACAAAGTTAGTGACTTGCCTAGAGTCACACAGCCAGTAAGTGTCTGAGGTCAGATCTGAATTCAGGAAGAGGAATCTTCCTAATTCTAGGTGCAGCATTCTTTGCATTGAGCCAAGTAGCACCAGTAATTTGTTTATGGCCACACAACTAGTGTCAGAGGTGTCTTGGCTCCTTCAGGATAAGGCCATCACCTGAAACCTCATGAATCATCATTAGAATGGATTCAGCTTTGATACTCAGCTCTGAGTGGAAGGCTAGTGGTGAGCAATTTCCCAATTTCTAGAAGGCTCAGCATTTTCCAGATAACCCTTCGTTTTGATTACAAAAACTTCATACCACACCCCTACTCTCTTGCCCCTCCTTTCCCCCCTTTCAGCTTCCTTTTATATAGTCTTCCTCCTTTAGGTTATAAGCAACTTGAGCCGAAGACGGTCTTTCTTTTTTATCTGTATTCCTAAAATGGGTGCTTCGTACAATGCATTGCACCTGGTAGGCACTTAATGAATGTTTTTTGACTATTCATTAGAGATGGAATTTGTAACCAGGTCTTCCTAACTTCCAGCCCAAAACTTTATCCACTATACTAAGCTGCCCATCAAATAAACAAAGAGTAATCATAAACAAATGAGGCAGCGAGGTGATGAAATGAATAGAGAGCACTGACCCTAGAGTCTGGAAGACCTGAGTTCAAATATGGCCTCAGACACTTACTAGCAGTGTAACCCTGGGCAAGTCATTTCACTCTATTTTCCTCAGTTCGTCATCTGTAAAATGAGCTGGAAAAAGCAACGGCAAACCACTCCAGTACCTTTGTCAAGAAAATCCCTAATGGGGTCACAAAGAATTGGACATGACCGAAATGACTGAATGATCAATAGGTATTTTACTTATATATAGGATACAAAGAGAAGAAAGAGATTTAAATTGCTACAAGACAAATAGGTATAGTCAAGCAAAAAACTAAAAACAAAGCAGAAAAATCCATACATTGGCCATGTTTGATAACGTTTCATTCTTAACCATTAGTTTATCACTTTTCTCACAAGAGGTGGGAGGTGTGGTGCAGTTACACAGATTTAGAATTTTTTGACCGACCTTGTTCATTAATTGTGAGGCGGATGGTTTTGTAAAACTAAAAACATGATAAGAATGTTCTTCTTGTCCCTATCTGACTGACTGAATTCACTACTGAAAGATCTGAATGCTTTGGCATCATATTGAATCAATCTAAGAAATATCCCCTGGGAAAATGTGCCCAAATAATTAAAAGAAAAGGGGCACATTCTGCCTACACATGATCTATAATTATAACTGTCTCCATTTAACAGTAGCCTCATTCCGTGGGCTCACACTACAGACAGGACTCCACCTAATTAGTCAGATCCTTACTGTGAGGTTCTACCAAGATTCATTTAAATTACTTAATTTCCTGATCCCTGTATGAATCACTACAGTCCAACACCTACCCGGAGCTTTGAAATATCCCCAAGGATTCCAGGCTTAGTTCCCGATTGAACAAAATCTTCCTAAGGTTTCAAGGTCAGATAGGTTTCAAAATCATCCAGCTCCACAAAAGATGAAACTTGGTTCCTGGAAGGATACAGAACACAAAGGCTTCTCCACTGCACCTGAATGCTTAAATGCAAAGAAAGCTGGAGAAGCGCCATAATAGAATTACAGAATTGAAACACGGACTTAGAGAGAATGTCATCCAACCTTCTTGCTTTATACAGATGAGGAAACTGAAGCCTAAGACTTTCTTAGGGTCATGTAGGCAGTGAGCTGCTGTACTTAATATCCAGGAAAACAAATTAAAATAGAATTAAACCAAGAAAGGTTGAAAGAATACAATTCCCTTATTTCCCTCTTATGTTATCACATAGTCTGAGGGGCTGGACTTGGGATTTCACTGGTATAAGGAATTCCTAACATAGGAATGCTCTCTGTTGATGAAGATCAACACTTAATCTACAAGTTTAAATCTTAGAAAGTTGCTAAGGGCACTGCCTTCAGAGGTCTTGCCTCTGACCCTTGGGAGGACTTGAACTCAGGTCCTTCTGACTCCAGAGGTCAAATCTCTGCTTTCTAACTGCACTGCCTGTACTGTATAGAGTAAGCTGGAAGTTTGGCAAAAGAATGATATGGAATCTAAGTGTTAGACAGGACTCAGAGGCCAACTAATCTAACCTATGGCTGACCAAGAAAGCAATCTTCAACATCAACAAGTAGTTAATTAGCCTTCCCTTGAAGACATTGACTGAAGAATAAAACACATTCTTACGCAATCCATTCCACTTTAGGATAAGGCCTAAAGCTGCCTCAGCGAACCTTCCACTCTTGGCTTCCAGTCTTTCCCTCTGCAGCTAAGCAGAAATAATCTAATCCTTCTCCCTGAGAACAGGCAAAGATGGTTTCACTTACTCCCTTGGGTTTTTTGCTCTCCAGGTTAAACATATCTTATTATTGTTGTTGCGCTCTTCGTGACCTCATGTGGAGTTTTCTTGTCAAGGATACTGGAGTGGTTGGCCATTTCCTTCTCCAGCTCATTTTGCAGATGAGGAAACTGAGGCAAACAGGAATAAGTGACTTTCTCAGGTCACATAGCTAGCAAGTAGGTAAAGTTGGATTTGAACTTGGGTCTTCCTGACTCCAGACCTGGCATTGTCTCCACGTAGGTGCCCAACAAAAAAGGTATAGTCAAGCAAAAAACAAAAAAAAAATCACAAAAAAATCCATGCATTGGCCATGTTTGATAGCATATGTTTCATTCTGTACCATCAGTCCATCACTTTTCTCACAAGGGTTGGGAGGTGTGATTCATCCTTGGTCTCCTGAGTCATGGCTTTTCAATTTCAATGATCACAATCCTTAAGTGTTTTGAGTCTTTACAACATCATAGTCATTACATCAATTGTTCTCTCGGTTCTGCTCATTTTATTCTGCATCAGTTCACATAAGTCTTTCCAGGTTTCTCTGAATTCATGACTTTTGCCATTTCTTATAATGTAATGATATTCCATTGCCTTCATATGTCTTAATATATTCAGACATTCCACAATTAATGGATTTTCCACTTTGCTTTCAGTCCTTTGTTTCTATCAATATATTTGTGTGTCTGGATACGTTCCCTCTTTCTTTGATGTCTTCGGGATACATGCCAGGTAATATTATTGCTTCCTCAAAGAGTAAGCACAGTTTAGTGGCTTGGGGAGGGATATATTCCAAATTACTTTCCAGAATGGAAATCAGATGAGAGAATTGCTTCACCCTACCAGTAGGAAGGTGAAAAAGACTGAACAGCAACATTTTTATTACAAGGGAAGAGGATTGTGATGGTGATGTCAAAAACAAAAACAATAAAAAAGAAAAGAAAAGAAGGTCAAAGAAAAACATTTGAAAAATATATAAGAAAGGATAGGAGGGAGCTCAGAATTAGAGAAGCAAGACAGTTTTCAAACTACTCTGTTATATTTATTATTTTATTCTACAAAAAACAGACTGTAGTAAATGGAGATTCATTGTTTCATATACAATCCTCTTTTTCTGTTCTTTATAAATGAAAACGATTGTGTTTGTTAATGTTTTTAAAGGTCAAAATATTTTTTTTTTTAAAAAAGTAACATTTTGAAGTAGTATTTCAAGGAGAAGAAAGAACAAACATAAAAAAGCAGAAAGGAACGCTAATCTTTCTTGGAAAGCCAACAGTTAGTCAGTCAGTCAGTCGGTCAGCAAGCATTTACTGAAGGCCTACTACGTGCTCAGCATTGTGTTTAGTGCTAGGGATAAGATGAAAAACAAAAGACAGTCCCTGTACTCAAGGAATCTAACAGGGGAGAGAACATGCAAACAGCTTTATATAGCAAGCTACGCACAAAATAAACTGGAAATAATTAATGAAAAGAAGGCCCTAAAATTAAGAGGAATTGAGAAGGACTTCCTCTAGAAGATGGGATTTATAAAATACTATGTGCCAAGAACTTTTAATTTTTTAACAAATATTACATCATTTGATTCTTGCAACAACCCTGGGAGGTAGGTGCTCTTATGATCCCCAGTTTACAGTTGAGGAAACTGAGACAAACAGAGGTTAGGTAACTTGTCCAGAGTCACACAGTTAATAAATTTCTAAGGGCACATTTGAACTCAGACCTTCCTAACTGTGGGTTCTGCATTCTATCCATTTACTACCAGCTGCCTCTGGTGAGATAAGGGGGAAGAACTTTCCAGAAAGGAAACAAGGGGGGAAACAGTAAAAAATGCCCTAAGTTGGGAGATGGAGTTTCTTACTTGATGAACATCAAGGAAGTCAGTGTCCCTGGATAACAGAGTACATGGTGGGGTATAAGGTGCAAGTTGGGAGGGGACAGATTATGAAGGACTTTAAAAGTCAAACAGAGGATTTTATATTTGATCCCAGTGGGGAGAGAGAGCCATTGGTTTTTACTGATGGGGAGTGGGGTGGGAGGAGGAGAGGAGAAGAGGGAATGGTAGGTAATTCTAAGGAAGTAGGTTTGCCTCAGTTTCCTCAGCTGTAAAATGAGGGTAATAGTAGCACTCCTTAGAATTGTTATGAGGACCAAATGAGATAATTATAAAGTGCTTAGCATAGTGCCTGGTGCATAGAATGCATTTTATAAATGCTAGCTATTATCATCACTCACTCTGAGGTGAAAGTCCCCCTCCGGTATAGAAGGATGAAGTAAAATAACTGGTGATATTTAATCTGAGAAAGGGGTTTTAGGAAGGTAGCACTGACAACTGAGTGGAAGATGGACTAGAATGGGGTCAGACTCATGAAAGGAAGACCACCCAGCTGCTATTGGAATGTCCTGTTGTGAGGTGATGAGAATATAGAGAAGGGAGAGAAAGGAAGGAGGACCATGGAATATTGGCAGCTAAATAATAGGTATCAAGCTCTTCCTACAGAAAAGGGATCTGGACCATCTCAGAAGAATATAATTTCTTGTGCTGCAAGGAATGATGATGTGGATTCCAAGGAAGGAGGAGGTAAGAGATGAACCAGAAATAGCCGGAGGAAGAAAAGAAGGGAAATTGTGCTTGGTGACTCCTTGTTGAGTAATACAGAGGTGCTTAACTGCTGATCTGTCCAACAATAGGATGATCTGTTGTCTTCCCAGAATACGAATCTGGAAATACACCACTCCTCATTTCTTGTATTTCATATAAGGACAAGTGATACCAAAAGACATCTAGGAAGACTTGGAAAATGGAACTCTGGAGTCCTGCCCTGGGAAAAGATGTTGGGGCCACAAGTGGTGTGCTCATCACTAGGATTGATTAGAGGGAGGGAATTCAGAAGAGAAATGCAGATTTTGGAATTGAAAAGCAAAATGCGAAGATACTATTTGGAAATCAAAGCTCTGCTTGGACTGAGTGAGTGAACATGTTCAAAAGCCACCAGTTTGCTTATTCCATAGCTGTGTGTGGAACACTGGGAACACAAGAGAACAGATCATAAATCTTGGGGCTAGAATATTCAGTCCCAAAGAGAACACAGCAGCCACAGTTTTCATTTTATTATGTCTCTAGATGTACACGCATGACTTTTTGCTAAATCCCTTATCTGTTGTTTCATTATGGGGTGGAAGTGACCTTCCCTCCTCTTTGTTTTTAAATCAGTTTTTGAAAAAAATCTTATCAATGACTTCTACTGTAACAGCAGAGTCATTTTTGGATATGATTGGTATCTACCCGTATCATCATGGAGACAGTTAGGTGGAGATGTTGAAAGAGTGTTGAGCCTGGAGTCAGGAAGACCCGAGTTCAAATCTGGCCTCAGACACTTACTAGCTGTGTGATCCTGAGCAAATCACTTAACCTCTGTTTGCCTCAGTTTCCCAAACTATAAAATGAGAGCAATAACAGCATTCTTTAGAATTGTTGTGAGGACCAACTGAGATAAAGTGCTTAGCACAGTGCCTCAGCCATCGAAAGCACTTTATATTACTCACTCTGAAGTGAAAATCCCCCTCTGGCATAGAAAGATGACGTGAAATAACTGGTGATATTTAGTCTGAGGAAGGGGGAACATGAGAGCTGTCATCAAATGTCTGATGTCTCATGGGGAAGAAAGATTAGACTTTTTCCCCTTAATTTCAAGGAGTATGTATAGGAATCATGGATAGAAATGGAAGAGAGGTAGATTTTTGTCTCAAAATAAAGAAAAATTTATTAACAATGAGGGCTGTCTCAAAGTGGAACAGGGTACCTCAGGAGGGAGTGGTTACCTGTATTGGTTCTTGAATGAATGAATGAATGAGTGAGTGAGTGAAGTATTTATTAAGCATCTACCATGCACACTTAAATGCACTCCAGTTCTAATCCTAAATTCACTGTACTAAAAACTAGGGAAATGAATATAGTCTCTTCTCTCAAGGAGTTTACAACCTAATTGGGAACACAACATATATCGAAGATTTCAACTGCAAGTCAGATGGAAAAGTCCCATAGTCCTTAGGGAGCAGAGGCAAAGCAGATGTTAACACTCTTTCTTTAATGTTATTTCCCCTAAGTCCTATCAGTTTCTGATGATGAATGATTTGACCTTGGCCAAGACTTTAGTGACCAGCTTTCTTTTCTCTTTTTTCTTTTCTTTTCTCTTTTTTTCTTTTCTTTAGACATTCTAAGGAGTATTTCAGCACCATGAACCATGGAAACGCCTGCCACTTACATAGCAATTATATAATAAGCAATTTAAGATGACGAGTCATCTGAAAAAGATCTGAAGGGTTTTAGTAGATAGCAATCTCAATATAAATCAACAGTGATATGGTTACCAGAAATATTAAATGCAATCCTAGACTGTATTAAGGGAGCCATAATCTTTAGGATTAGGGAGGTGACAGAACCATTGCAGTTTGCCTGGTCAGACTGAATCTGGGTATTGTGCTCAGTTCTGGGCACCACATTTTAGGAGGGGCATTGAAAAGACCTTCAGTGCTAGAGTTTTTATGACTGTTTAGAGTGGAACATTTAGAATGGAGAAGGACCTTGAGATCATGCCATATGAGAATCAGCTGAAGAAACTGAGAATATTAGCCTTGGGTAAAGGAGATTTAGGATGAACAAAACCATGATCTTCAAGTTTTTGAAGAGATATGTGGAAGAGGGATTCAACTTATTTTACATGGCCCCATGGGCAGACGTAGGTGCCTTGAGTACAGAGATGACTGTAGGCTAACTGTTAGGAAAAACTTCTTAACAACTTTCTGTTGTTTAGTCTTTTATTAGTTCTGTCCATGTCTTTGTGACCCTATTTGGGGTTTTCTTGGCAAAAACATTGAAGTGATTTATTGTTTCCTTCACCAGCTCATTTTACAGATGAAGAAACTGAGGTACATAGGATTAAGTGATTTGCCCAGGATCACACAGATAGTAAGAACCTGAGACTGAATTTGAGCTCCCAAAGGAGAGTCTTCCTGACTCTAGACCTGGCACTATCGACTGAGACACCTAGCTACTCACTCTTAACAAATAGACCTACCTCCAAATGAAAAGTTTTGTCTTCAGAGGTCTTCAACCAAGGGCTGGATGACTACTTATCAGGTAGGCTGCCGACAGGCATTCTTTTTCATCATTAGTTGGATGAGATGGATTCTGAGGCCTCTTCCAACTCCATGCTTCTGTGATTCAATATGAGGGCAGGGCTTATGGCACTGAAATAAAAATTAATCCCAATAATAAGTGGTGTAAGAATTTATTAGACATATTTAAACAGGCTAGTTGACCACTTGTTGGAGATATTATAAAAGGGATCATTGGTACAGATGGCTTCTGAGGTCTCTTGGAACACAGTTAACATTTATCAAGCACCTACTATGTGTCAGGCATCCTGGAGATACAAAAAAGAGGCAAAAGACAGTCCTGCCTTCAAGGAGCTCACACTCTAATGGAGGAGACAGCATGAAAATACATGTAAAGCAAGCTGTATACAAGATAAACAGTAAATGATTAACAGAGGGAAGACCCTAGAATTAAGAGGGGCTGAGAAAGACTTCTAAACAAAGCCAGGGAGATCAGTAATTAGAAAAGAGGAGGGAGCATGTCCCAAGAATGGGGAAAGTCAGAGAAAACATCTTGAGCTGAGAGATGGAATGTCTTGTTCATTCATGAACAGCCAGGAGGCCAGGGTCACTGAACTAAAGTGTGGCTCATGGCATGCTTCCAAACTTTAAATCTTTGGTTCTGACCTATTCAAAAGTTTCACCAATAACCTGGATAAAGATGCAGAAGATATGCTTCTCAGATATGGAGTCAAAAAAAGGTGTAAACATGTTGGAGATCAGAATGAAAATTTTTAAATAATCTCAAAAAGCTGGAACAATGGACCCAAGTCTAACAAGATAAATATGATGTTCTGAATTGTACTTTTTCAACATCCTCAGAATAGCATTACTGTAAATATTCCCTTTACTAAAGTATATTGTAAACCTCTCATTAGAGAAAATTCTTATCCATATTTTTCCATCAGTACTACTTAGATAATCTCTCCAACATACTAGAAATACGTGGATACCAGTGCAGCATTCAGACTTTCCAGCTGCTACCTGTCATTCTTGATACATGACTAAATTTAGATTAAGTAAATCCAGTGCACAAGTACAGAATGGAGAGACACAAATTAATAGCACTTCATATGAGAAAGACCTATGGATTTCCATGACCTATAAACTCACTGTAAACTTATACTGTAGTGTGACATGAAAGTTTAAAAAGATGGTGTGAGGGGCAGCTAGGTGGCATAGTGGATAGAGCACTGGTGATGGAATCAGGAGGACCTGAGTTTAAATCTGGCCCAGACACTTGACACTTACTAGTTGTGTGACTCTGGGCAAGTCACTTAATCCCGATTGCCTTGTCAAAAAAAAAAAGATGGTGTGACCTTGGGTTGAAGTAGGAGGAGTCTGACCTGGTCAATTAGCCTCACTGCACAACATCCTGCCTCCCAGCCATGCCTTTGCAAAATTTGACCTTTATGCCTGAACTGCTCCTTTCTTTCCTCACCTTTATTTCTTGGAAAACTCACAATTCCCTTCAAAGTACACCTCAAGTGAAGCCTCCTACAAGAAGCATTTCCTCAGTTCTCCAGTTACAATTGTCCTTTCCCCTCCCAAATAATGTACCGTTTTCCCTTTCATATCAGAGGTTAGGGATGAGGTGCCTCCTCAATCTGGAAAATCCATATAAAAAACTTTGGCCATCTCTTCTTATCAGAGAAGAAATCTGAATTTTTTCTTTTTCACTTATGGGCTGTTTACAGTACTTTATTGTAAAATTTCAATTGTTACATAATACTATACATATATTTTGTGCATTTCTGAGTTTCTAGGCTTTTTTGTGTCATGTGCTGGCCTTTAGTGTTGTCTGAGGCTTCCACAAAACTCCCCCAAAATTCCCATTCAATTTCTTATGCTGACCCAAAATATAGTGAAATTGTGATGGGGTAAGTTGTGATGTGGAAGGGATAACTACTGGGTAGTTATTTTTCTTGTATCGGACTCTTCATGACCCTATTTGGGGTTTCCTTGGTATAGATACTGGAATGGTTTGCCATTTCCTTCTCCAGCTTGTTTTACAGATGAGGAAACTGAGGCAAATAGGACTAAATGACTTATCCAGGGTCACACAGCTAGTAAATGTCTGAGTCCAGATTTGAACTCAGGTCTTCATGACTCCAGGCCAGGAAGTCTATCTACCTAGCTGCCTGAATAATTACTTACTATTATAATATTTATATTATTATATGAATCATTTATTTTGTGAATATTTTAAATTTACATGTCTGTGATGCAATATGTCCCACTCCCTTTAGTAGAATATAAACTCTTTGAGGACACAAAACATTTAGTTTTGGTTTTCTCTCCCCAACTCCAGGTATAATGCCTGGCACAGAGGAAAAGCTTAATAAATATTTGTTGAATAAATGAATTCTGACTTAGAAATAAAAGACATATTGCAATGTACCTTTTGGTCACCAGTTTCAGCTGTAGTGTAACAGCTTGGAAAGAAAATATACCAGAAGATGAAAAATTACGAGGTCAATTTTGTTCACATTCACTAAGATGATTGATAAGAAGTTACCCATGAAAGCCAGATCAACAGTGTTCAACTCCATTGCACTGCCTATGATGATCAGGATGTTGGCTCATAATAAAGAGTGATTTAGTTGCTTGTAACTACTTAGAAGAATCACTTGTAATCACTTCGAGATGAAATGGAAAGAAGGAAGTGTGTATGTTTCAATGGTGGAAGGAGGGTATAAAGGAAAGAAAAAAATCTTGATAATTGAAAAAAATTAATTTTAAGACAAAATAAGGCTTGTGTGCTATTCAGTGGGAAGGAGGGAGAAAGATGCATGTTATTACATGATAAATGAAGAAGGTGGGGAAAGATTGGGGTGGCAGACATGCTAGAGGCAATTTATCACATTAAAAATAAAACACCAAGTCAAGGCAAGGAAGACAAAAACCAAATTGGCCACCCATCTTGCAGAGTCAATCCCGCAGAACTGCAGTCATCCCCATGAGGGAAAACTCATTGAGGGTGCCAATGGTTGGATAGTTTGAGTGGAAATCAAAATGGTGAACATAAAATCATCCTTTTGGAATTCATTGGATTCCTGCTCTAAACCTGCTGAGAAACAAGAGATATGAACCTAAGAAGATAAGGAAAAACTTGCTGGCAATTAGGACTGGTCCACAATGGAGTGAACAGCTACATTTCAAAGTAATGGGACTTCCCATCACTGAATGTATTCTTTTAAAGAGGATTCTTACAGTGGGTAAGTGAATAAACTGGATAGCATCAATGCTAGGATTCTGTGAGATATATGGAAGGAAGAATTTCTATTTTGCTTTCTTAATCTCTTTTTCCCTCTGTCATGTGGGGACAGAGTTATTTTATAGTACCTCCTTTAACTTAGACAGAATGCAATTAAAATAGGCCTGAGGAGAAAAAAAATGTATAATTTGGGTCCAATTTTTGAGTCCCTATAGACTTGTGTGGTCTACCCTCTGATTTTGTATTTTTAATTCTAGTTTCCAACACCCAAATGAATGGCTCACTCTGGAAAATGAATCATGAATTGACGAACAGATGATTGTGCTGGGACAGATGGAATGGATATAGGGCAAAGATTGAACTGGGAGGTGGGGAGGTAGGAGATTTGGGTTTGAACACACGTTCTGCCCCTATCTTGGTGTATGATTAAGGGTCAGCCCCTTCCCCCCTTTTAGTCTCAGTTTCTTCCTCCATAAGTTAGGGACAGTCAGACTCAGTCTTTAAGATGATTTCCAGTTCTGACATTCTGTATCTCTGTGTCTATTAAAAACATGTTCAGACTATGTCTTAGTATCTCTGTGTCTAGCAGAAAGGTATAGTGAAAATCAATCTGAATCTGGAGTCAGAAGATCTGGGTTGAATTTGAATTTGAATCTCAGCTCCACCATTTAATACCTGGCTAATCATGACCCATTCATTTAACTTCTCTTTGTCTCAGTTTCCACATGTGTAAAACTAGGGAGTTAGGTTAAATAATTTCTGGGGTCCCATCCAAATCTAAATTCCTAGGATCCTACTTAATTATTCTGTCAAAACACAATTGCATTTACACGAACTCCAGAAAATATCCAGTGACCAACCAAACCCTATTTGTTCTGTGAAATTTGGATTCAGTCAAACAGTTGCACTTGAGGACCTAGAGGGCTCATGTGACCTTGAGGTCATAGTTTCCCCACCCCTGCTATAGTCCTTACTCTAAACTAGGACTTGCCCAAATATTTTAGAGATTATGTTTGAGGAAACTTGAATCATTTCCACAAGAAGCAGATAAGATTGTTATTCCAATAAGGGAAACTATTTGAAGTTTGGTGTTTCTGCTGCATTCACTCTAAGATGGGTTTGGCCAAAGTCAGTGGCATGTGGGGCTGCTGGCCTTTTTTCTATCTATGGATTTAAGAGTAATTACTTCAGTAAAAGACAATCAGAGAGCTGTATTCCTGGAATGGAAAGGTAAGCAACCTCTTCAGCTCTGGGTGCCAACAACTAAGCACTTGCTGCTGTCAGGTCTAAAGAAAACCTAGGAAAGAAAGGGAGTGGAGGGATGGGAGTAGGAAATCGATAAGAAGATGAATGGGAGAGGAGGAAAAGAGGAAGATGGGACAGAGAGAAGGAAGGAGAATGGAAAAGAAGAAGCATTTATTAAATGCCTACTGTGTGCCAGGCACTGTTCTAAGCACTTTACAGGAAGAAAAACAAAGAAAATAAAGGAAAGGTGAAGGGCTTTATATGACAGATGGTGACAAGTGACCACAAGCTGCTGTTTTTATTGTTTCTGGACTACATCCCATCTGGGTTGCTTTATGTCTGACAACTTATGATAATAATAATTGAAACCCTGGAGGATTACATCTTAATAGTGATGATGATAGCATTTATGTGATACTTTAAAGATTGCAAAGTGTCTTATAAATTATCTCATTTTATCTTCAAAACATTGGAAATGGAAAATATTATTACCTTATTTTACAGATGAGGAAATTGATGTATCCTGACTTGCCTAGAATCACACAGCTAGTTAAATGTCTGAGGCAGGACTCAAACTTGGGTCTGACTTCAAGTCTCATGCTTTGTCCATGGCATCATCTAGCTGCCATATTGTCACTTGATGGTGCAAAAGGATTGTTCCCTGAGCAGGTAAAAGAAATACCCACCAATTTACACCAAGGATTGTTAAACTCATCAAAGTCACTGGGGAGGCTTTAGTTTATTTCTGCAATAAGCAACAAGTACTTTTTTGTGGTAGCAAAGAGTTAAAAAAATCAAGTAGATGCCAAATAAATGCTAAACATGGTAGATGAAAGTCATGAATATGAAGTAACTGATTCATAAGAACTAATGATCATGGGAAGACTTCTATGAACGGATGCAGAGTCAAGGAAGCAGACAAGAGAAACAACATATGCAGTGACAACCATACAAATGGAAAGAACATAAGAGCATAAAAAATAGAACTGAGCACGAATTATAACAACCAAGCTGGGTTACCACAGAAGAGCTGAAAAAATTCAGCTTGTTCCCTTCATTGCAGAGGTGGGGGAAGATGAATGTTGACACTTATACACTGTTAGACCCAGGTAACATCTTGGATAATTTTATTGAACTGCCCCCCTGCTTTTGTTTTTCTAGTCTTTGTAGTAAGGGATAGCTCAATGGGTAGGGGAGGAATGAGAAGTATATATTAGGAAGTGAAGGTGATGAAAAAACATTATACCAATAACTTAAAATTTTAAAATAAAATGAAAGGGCAGAAGGGTAGGATGGAAGGGCAGTTTGCTCAGTTTCAGAAGACCTGCTAGCTCCAACTCTTTCGCTAGTTAGCCATACAAACTTGACCTCGAGAAATCACTTTAATCTCTCAAAGTTTCTAGTTCCTCATACTCTTTGTAACAAAAGGGAGCTGAACTAGATGATCATATGTATATAGGTTCTTAGATTTAGAGATAAAAGGGGTCCTAACTTAACCAAATTCCTTTAATTTACAATTAAGGTTGGTCACACAGGTAATAAGTAGGATTTGAAGCCAGTTTTTTTCCTCTGATTCCAAAACCAGCCCCTTTCTACTTCACTCACTACTCTGGATCCAACCACAATTTCCTTTCATTTGTGAAAGAGCCCCCACCCAGGACTATATATTTCTCTAGAGAAAGCAAGGGAGAGACAAAGAGCTATGTGCAAGGACTCTGGGTTAAGAACTCTTGCACTAGCAAAATAAGGTGAAGAACTGAGTAATTAGACAACCTCCCCATCCCCTCCCTCCAAACACCTCTAAAAATACAGCCTCAGTCAATGAATGAATCACAGTAATATGTATGGAATTTTGAGTTAAGGTTTGGGAGATTTTTTTTTAAAGCAATCTTGAAAAAAAGTTGAAAGAAACATCTTTTAAAAAGGATATTTGAAAAAACAAAACAACTTTGTGTGTTTTTGTCAGATTAAATAAAGCCTGTCCTATAGCCAATGTATTGTTAGCCTAAGTACTTACAGGAGAGCTAAGGGCCTTTGTAGAGAAAGACATGGTACAAATTCTGAGGTCTCCTAAGGAAATCCTGGTTTAGGGCAGGAGCCATACAGAGAATGATTGCTGAACCTGACCCATAGGAGTCTAGGACCTCCAGTCCTGGGCCACAAGTTAGATTGTGGGTTGTTTCTTAAGTACATTTACTAACTCTAAAATTCTATATCTTAGATTCACATCAACACTGTTTTCCTACTAAAGAAACACTAAACTACTAAAGAGCACAAGCTCTTATGAGATCAATATCTCCAGAAAGCAAGGATTCTCTTGAGTCCTCAATGAAGACGCTTCGATGAGGAGTCTAGAGCATTAAATTTAGTTCAAAGCAAGTTCTGCTGAAAGGCACAACATTTTCTGTCTTTCCACGGTAGGTCTAGGGAGGGAATAAACTCTCCTTCTTATCAGTAAGCAATGCTCAGGCTGTCAAACTAGGAGCAAATATCTGAATTGCACAACTCTTCCAAGAGAGCTGCAAAGAATGAGTCCCAGGATGGCTCATAGACATACTTATAAGCTAAAAGTGATTATCAGGAATGGGGAGATTTATTCTTTGGAACTCTATGGAATTAGGAAGCTTTGTCTTCTGGTAAGGTTTGTTACACTTACCTGAACTAGGGGATACCTGGGCCAAACCAATATAACCAGTTGCTATACAAAATGTAGCAATGACTATGTAAAATCAGTTAGAACCTTGTAGGGGCCCTGAGAAGCCACTGACTTCAACAGGGTCCTTGGCACGTTTTGTGGTGGCCAAGAATTGGAAATTGAGGGGATAACTCATTGGGGAATGATTGAATAAACTGTGGTATATGAATGTAATAGAATACTACAGTTCCATAAGAAAAGATGAGGGGGGCAGAGTCAAGATGGCAGAGTAAAAGCAGGGACTTCCCCCCAAACTCTCCAAACACCTGTAAAAAATGACTCTAAAAAATCCTAGACCTTCAGAATCCACAAAATGACAGAGTGAAACAAATCCCTAGCCCAAGACAACCTGAAAAGTCAACATGAAGGGTCTTTCATACCAGTCAGGGAGCAGAGTGCAGTCATGCTGGAGCAGGCTTCGGAGGACTGAATCATTGGCAGCTGTGAAAGTTTTCAGACTTCTCAACCCACAAACACCAAAAAGGTCAGTGGGAAAACTCTGCAGGATCTGAGTGAAAAAGGAGCCCAAAGTCTGACTGGGTCAGGCCCCAGCCCCAGGGCAATGGCAGCAGCTGAAGCTGCTTCTGGAGCTCTGGGCCCACAGACTGTGGGGGATCAAGTGACTGATATAAAATCCCTGAAGCCTGGGAGAGTACACCCACCCCCACCCCCAACCCCACTGGAAGCAGAGTCATACCTTGACAAAGAGAAAGCCAAGTGCTTGGCTGAGAAAATAAGTAAACATCATAAAAGAACCCAGACTATAGAATCTTACTTTGGTAACAAGGAAGATCGGGGCATACAACCAGAGGAGGACAGCAGGGTCAAAACTCCTACATCAAAAGCCTCAAAGAGAAATGTGAATTGGTGTCGGGTCATGGAAGAGCTTAAAAAGCTTACTTGAAAATCAAGTAAGAGAAGAGGAGGAAAAATTGGGAAGAGAAATGAGAGTTATGAAAGAAAATTATGAAAAATGAGTCAACTGCTTGCTAAAGGAGACCCTCAAAATACTGAAGAAAATAACACCTTAAAAAATAGACTAACCCAAATGATGAAAAGAAGTCCAAAAATCCAAGGAGGAAAAGAATGCCTTAAAAACAGAATTGATCAAATGGAAAAGGAGGTCCAAAAGCTCTCTGAAGAAAATAATTGCTTCAAAATTAGACTGGAGCAAATTGAAGTTAATGATTTCATGAGAAATCAAGAAATTATAAAACAGAACCAAAAGAATGACAAAGTAGAAGACAATGTGAAATATCGCGTTGGAATAGCCACTGACCTGGAAAATAGATCCAAGAGAGACAATATTAAAATTATTGGAGTACCTGAAAGCCACGATCAATTTGGGGACAGGATAGGATGGAGGGAAATATAGTTAGTCTTTCACAATATGACTATTATGAAAGTGTTTTGCTTAGCTACACATGTATAGCCTACATTGAACTGCTTACCTTGTCAATGGTGGGGAGGGAAGAAGGGAGAGAATTTGAAACACAACGTTTTAAAAACAAAAGGTAAAAATTTGTTTTCACATGCAACTGAGAAATAAGATATACAGGCATAACAGGGGGATAAAAATGCATCTTGCCCTTCAAGGAAGTGAAGGGGAAGGGGATAAAAGGGGAGGATGATAAAAGGGAGGGCAGATTGGGGGAAGGAGTAATCAGAAGGCATGCCATCTCAGGGTGGGGTGAAGAGGGGAAAGATGGGGAGAAAATTTGAAACTCAAAATGTTGTGGAAATGAATGTTGAAAACTAAAAATAAATAAATAAAATTAAGCAAAAAAAAAAGGGTGAGCAGGTAGATTTCAAAAAATCTGGAAAGACTCTGATATTGAATGAAGTGAGCAGAACCAGGAGAACGCGGAACACAGTTAGAGCAACATTGTGCAGTGACCAACACTTTGATAGACTTAGCTCTTCTCAGCAATGAATGATCTAAGATAATTCCCAAACACTCATGATGCAAAATGTTATCCACATCCAGAGAGAGAACTGAGGAGTCTGAATACAGATCAAAGCATATCATTTTCTCTTTTTTCTTTCTCGTGGTTTTCCCCTTTTGTTTTGATTCTTTTTTCACACCAAGACTAATGTGGAAATATGTTTAATATGACTGTACATGTATAGCTTATATCAGATTGCATTCTGTCTTGGGGGGAGGAGAGGAGGCGGAGAATTTAGAACTCAAAATCTTGTAAAAATGAATGCTGACAAATAAATATAAATAAACAATTTTAATAAAGCATTAAAAAATAAATAACTAGAACTTCCTTATTTTGACTCAAAAGAAAAAAAGAATATAAACTTCTTGAAGGTAAGGACCTTTTCATTGAGGTATTTGTATATTCAGCACTTAGCACACTGCTCAGCCCACAGTAAACACTTAGTAATTGCCTTTAATTAATTTGTTCTTTGGTTCATTTCAGCAATGAAGGAGGAGCACACTCTTTGGCTCATTGATTCAGTCATGCATTTATTTCCCTAGCTCCTTTTCTTTTGCTGATATGCATGCTCATATCTCCCTAATCTCAAAAACACCTTTTTCCCAATTCAGCTGTCTTCCTCATCCTATCCCTCTCTCCTTCCCTTTAATTCTGATGCCTCAAAAAAAGTGAATTAATCAATGCTTCACTTCTTTTCTCCACTCATTCTCTGCTAAACCCTTCGCAATCTGATTCTTGCCTTCCCTTTACTAATGAGCCTGCTTCTTCTGCATCACCTTGGGCAGTCTGGTGAACCCTATGCACCCCTTCTCAGTGTAACTTACATTGGAATAATGGTTTTTAAATGCATAAAAACATATAGAGTTACAAAAGAACGATATTGAAATTCAGTTATCAAATTATAAAAATGTTCAAGGACCACCCTTGGATTAAGAACCACTAATAGGTCACCAATATCTTTATAATCAAGAAATCTAATAGCCTTATTTCTCACTCAGGCCCCTTTGTCACACTGCAGAATTTGATCCAGGTATCAACACTGTCCCTCTGGCTACCCTGGATTTGAGAGATATCACACTCTGCTGATTTCTCCTCCCACCACATAAAGAGCTTTTCTTCTGTCTCCTTCTCTGGTTCTTTGTCACTTAATCCATGTTGGTTTATTTTCATTGCATTGTCTCGGAGCTTTGGCAGAAGTCACTGCCGGGGAGAAGTCTGGAGGTTAGAATCTGCTGAAGAGAGGGTCTAGGTCCAGAGAACCAGATTGGGAATTTTCTGGAAAATGTGGAGGCGGAGCTGGGGTTTAGTTGGATTCTGTGTGGGAGTTGTTGGGGATTAGCTGGTATTGCTGCAGAGGAATTGAGGATTAGTTTAAGGAAGTATCCTGTGTACCATTTTGTGGTGGACTCTAAATACGACATGGAAGTGGGAGCATGACCAACTGGAGATGAAGGAGGTGGCAGGTGCCTGGGGGTGGTGGTTCAGAGGCAGAATCTGAAACATCTCCACCCATTTTGAATTCAGCATCAGATTGGCTGAGTCATAGTGAGTGAACTTAGTGGCCTGCAAAAACTGAGGTCCAAAGGGGTTAAATAACTTACTCAGCATCATGCAGCCAGTGGCTGAGGCAGGATTTGAACTCAGGTCTTACTGACTAAAAATCCACTGGGCCAGATAATACCAAGAAATTCCGTTAACTTGCCATGAGTTTCCTCTTCTTTGAAATGCCAGAGACACTATTTACTTTACTGGGATGTAGGAACTGCCAAGGAGCTCATGCCTCTTCCTCTGCTATCTTCCTTGTTACTGTAGAGGGAAACATTATTCTCTCAGTTCCTCAAACTAGGATTCATTCTCAAGACCTCACTATCTCTCATCTCTTCCCATCACCCCAATTACAACCTGTTACCAAGGTATATCAATTTCATCTTTGCAGCATCTCTCAAATACACTGCTTCTTTCCTCTGACACTGTCATCATTCTGGTGCAGGTCCCCATCACCTCCTGCCTGGGCTATTACAATAGCATGCAGTGGTCAACCTGCTCAAGTCTCTTCCTTGCCCCAAAGGGATTTTCCTAAAGTTCAGGCCTGATCATGTCTTTTCCCTACTCAGTAAACCCCTGTGACTCCCTATGACCTCCAGAATCAAATAAAAAATCTTCTGTTGCCATTCAAAGCTCTTCAGAACCTTCACAACCCTTCCTATATTCTAGATGGCTACACAGCTAGATGGCACAGGGGATAGAGTGCTAGGGCTGGAGTTAGGAACATTCATCTTCCTGAGCTCAAGTCTAGCCTCAGACACTAGCTGTGTGACCCTTAGCAAGTCACTTCACTGTGTTTGCCTCAGTTTCCTCATCTGTCAAATGATCTGGAGAAGGCAATGGCAAATCGCTCCAGTATCTCTGCCAAGAAAACCCCAAATGGGGTCACGAAAAGTTGAAGAAGACTGAAAACAACTGAGCAACGACAGAGACATTTCTAGCCTTCTTCCACTTTTTCTGGCCACGTTATTTGTTCTGGTGGTACTGGTCTTATTGGTCCATGAATAAAACAATCCATGTCTCGAGCATTTTCTCTGCAGTCCCTAATGTCTGGAAAGCTCTCCCTCCTTCAACTCCACCTACAGATTTCCCTGATTTCCTTTAGGTCCCACCTAGAATCCTATCTTTTACAGGGAGTCTTTCACAATCTGTCTTGATTTCGATGCCTTCCCTCTGTTAAATAGCTCCTTTTTATCCTGGATAGAGCTTTTTGCATATAGTTGTTGTTGTCTCCACCACGAGGCTGTGATCTCCTTGAGGGTGAGTACTTTCTTTTCTTCCTTTTATATCCCACTTTTAGCATAGTGCCTGGCACATGGTGGGCATTTCATAACTTAATTGATGTAGTTATGATCCTTTGGTAAACTATAAACTATCAAGGTGAGGTCACACAGCTGGAAATAGAAAGAGCAAGGTACAAATGCTTCTTGGGTGACCCTGGGCAGGTCACTTAACCTCTGCCTATCTTGGTTTCTGCATATGAAAAATGTTGATGATAATGGCACCTATCAGCCAGGGATTTTTTGTGAGGATAAAATAAGATATTGGTCAAGTGCCTCACAAACATTTAAGTGTTATATGAAACTTAGCTCTGCTTATTACAAGTTGCACATCATTTTGTTTCAGTTAGACAATGCAGATTCTGTACAGGCAACTCTCACAGAAATCTGTCTTTCCTTGCTTTTTGAGTTGCTTTTCAGCCAGTGACACCAGCGGGTCTTGAACGGCCAGTGGAAAAATTGCAACGGATGTTTCATGGGCTGTAAATGGGGCTCCAAAGTCAATTAGGCTGTGTGATTTCATACATCATGTTTCTTATTGGCTTATTCACATCGCTGGCTCTGTGTCTGGCAGGATGAAGTCAATATCCGTGGTTAAATCTAATTCCAGATGGCAAGCTAGCATTTATGCTACATAGAACAAAAATGAAGTTAGAGAATCTTAGGGGAACAAAAAGGAAAGGAAGCAGCATCAGTGAAGAGGCAAAATACAGAAGTGTGAGATGGAGTTTTTACTCTCCTCAAAGATCTGAAACACCAACTTATCCTAAACCTTTGATTCCTCATCTGTATAATGGGTATAATTATAAGACTCTAATTCTAGATCCCTGGGGAGGATTGCACAGCTAGCAAATCATGACAACATATTTCCCTGACATAAAATGTTAGAGAAATGCTAGATAGCATGGAAATAAGAAGAAATATCTCTGACCCAGTAATCCAAATGTCCCCAAGTCAGACATGTGGAGACTTTTTTTTCAATATTCATTCTAGCAATGTTGCCCCAATTCTCTACCACTGTTAGCAATACTAACAAAAGTAATGTTTAGAAAACCTATAATTAGATAGAAGCCTTAGGGCTGGAAGCCATAGGGGGTTACTAAGTCTTTAGTGGTCATTTAACCCTCTTATTTTATAGATGAGGAAACTAAGGCTGAGAGAGAGGTTAAGTGGCTTTTCCAGAATCAAACTGCTAATAAATATCAGAGGTGGGATGTGAATCCAAGTCTCCCTGGCCCCAAGTCCAAAGTGGGGCACTCAGGCCTGCGGTTGGTATTTAGAACACAGTGAACCTAAGGACAGTGGAGTTCCAGGTGGTAAACTCTGGCCCAGAAACGGCTTAGCACAGCTGGCTCCTGAGCAAGGCAGAGCAGGGTAAGAGTTCGTGAAATCTCTTCTCCAGAGTAAATGGAATTAAAGCCTATGAAAAGTCTCACTAGCCTCTGGGAGCCTCCCCCTGAAAAGATCTAATATGGGTCATGGAATCAGATACTCTGCTTTTGCAGCCTGGCCGAGCCATGGCACCCCTCAAACGGAGGGAAGGAAAATCAGCTTTCTCTTCCATCTCTGGTTGAGTGCTCAGGGAGATTTTTCAAAGGGTGTAATTGCGAGAGGGCCTTATCTGAAGAGGAATAATCAGTCTACCTAAAAAGAGACAGGCCACTGAATGGAGAGCAGACATTCCTAAGGGGACTCCCTGAGGAGCTCCAAGCACTTCACAGATATTTGGGTTATTTTTTTTGTTCAGAAAGTTCATTCTCACCTCATGGGAATGGAACAGGTGGGAGGGCGAGGCAGAAGGCAGAGATAGTTTTACTCTCATGTTACAGATGATGAAACTAAGGAAATTAGAAATTAAGAAATTAGGTGACTTGCCCAGGGCCATACAGAAAGCTGGTGGAAGAGTCCCTGATGTATCTTAACCATCTAATCACGAAGTAATTACTTAGCAATAATTACTAGGTAATAAATCTATGTACTTCCCAAAGATTAAAGACTTGCTAATTCTGTAACAAAAAAAAAAGTCCTTGCTCAGAAATTTTCTCTATTTATTTCTCTTTTCTTTTTTGTTCTTGGCGAATATTTGAAGATGAAAAGATTGGTTCCCAAAGTTCTTTTTTTCCTACTGAACAGCCCTCACTCGTTTTTTTTTTTTTTTTTTTTTTTTTTTTTTTTTTTTTTTTTTTTAGCAAAGGCCACTATGTCTTGAGTGAAGGAGAAGGAAGAAAAGCAAAGGGGAAAAGGAAGAAGCATTTACTATGGGCCTACTGTGTTCCAGGCACTGTGCCAACTGCTTTACAAAGATGACCTCATCTGATCTTTGATTTGATAGGGAACGGCATGTAATTCCACTGTTACAATGACCTCCCTGATGAGGGTACTCCCTCTGCCAACACAGGCTGGCACATTGCCTATGAGGTAAAGTCTCACAGAGCTTCTCAAGCATCTCAGTGATTACATGACTCCCAGGATGTATTAAAAAGAAGACCTGAACCCAGTTCTTCCTGGCTCACTTTATACCCACTATATAACCCTGCTTTTCATGAACACATGATCCATTGAAAAATGTATGTGTGTGTGTGTGTGTGTGTGTGTGTGTGTGTGTGTGTGTGTGTGTGGGAGTGGGGGAGAAATTCTATTTTAATGAAAATAATGTGCTCATTTTAAAAAAATTAAGCAAATTTAGGAAGAAGAATAATTTAATTACAAGATTGCTAATGAGAGATCATTTGATAGCAATTTGTTGAGCATCCAAGGAATGTTTTTTAATAATTACCATAACTTCAATAATCCCAGAATCTACCCTGTACTTTAATGTTTTCAAAGTGCTTTACAAGAATTATCTCATTTCAGCCTCATAGCAAATCTTCAAGGTAGTTACTGAAATAGTAACTGAAGTTACTATTCCCATTTTGCAGCTAAAGAAACTGAAATTCAGAGAGGTAAGTGATGTGCCCAGAGTCACACAGCTAGTGTCAGAGGTGTGAGGCTTTCCTGACTTCCACAATTATTCACTCAAGGGCCCAGAGGACCTCCTATAGGTGGAAAGCCAATTTAGGACCACACATAGTTTGGTTTTCTGTTTATTTGTTCTACAGTTATAACATATGAAAGATTTTTCCCAGTCACACTGGTTTTATAAATTAACAGGTAAGACACAATTGTTTGCAGAAGTAGCATTTTATAAGATAAATACAAGCTATAAACAATAATAACAATACCCATTATTATACAGCCTTTTTCGTATCCCTGCAATTTATACAATCGGCAACTGTAGGTTACACCCTAAGGAAACCCCCTGTCACAAAACGCTGGGCTCTTCACTTGCTTGTTGGACATTTTCCACTGATGATGCCCACAGACTGGAACAGGTGAGTACAGCAACTCCACATGCAGGGATGTGATGGGTACAAGTACGTGGTGTTCTCCTAGTTCTTTTAACATTCCAGAGCACTCTGACTCCTGATCTGTTTCTCATGGCAACCCAATGTAAACACAGGTAAGAAAAATTATACCCCTGCTATTGGTTCTACAATATGGGAAAATGTTTGGGAATGGAGGGAGTGAGGGAGAAGGAGGAAGAAGCAGAAAGGAGACAGACTCAGAAGGCAAGCTCCCGTTTTTACGGCACCTTGAAAGACTCCGAAGCAATCCACTGAGGGCCAGGCATGGTGCTGGGTGCTGGGGAAATAGACAGCCTCTCTCATCAGGATGCTTGGAGGCTGTGGGGATTTCTTTTGGGTATAGGCTGGACAGGATTGCTGCTGAGATTTCTTCCAATTCTAAAAATCCTCTGACTTTGTGCTTCTTTGAGGTAGCCAATGCACATATTATTTCCATTTTTCAGATTAGGAAACTGAACCTTAAAGATTTCACAAGTTAAGTAGTTAAAGTTATTAAATTATTTACCATTATCCAAATAGCTTATCAATAATAATGATAATGCTTTTTACATAGCACTTTGAGGTTTACAAAGCACTTTGTGTATCTCATTTTGCCCTCATAGCAACCTTGGGTGGTAGGTGCTAGTAGTATACTCATCTTACATATAAGGGAACTGAGGCCTTTTAGGGTCACAAGTGGCTGGGAGAGTTTTCAAAAGCAGGTCTTCCTGACTCAAAGTCCAGTATTCTTTCCACAGTACCATCTATTTACTTAGCATATTCTTGTTGGGAGGTTAAAGGTTATGTCATTTGACTATCTTAGTCTATGTCATTCTACTATCATGGGCCATTCCATTAAAACTAGCACTCATTTCTTTATTCTGAGTCTTTCCTCTCCTCCAAGTCAAATCCAAGTCTCTGTTCTAACTGGGTCTTAGCAGGGATTATGCATAATGGGATTTAAAAGAAACAAACAAAAAACCCACTACAGTGGGAAAAATATTTAAATAACTTTAGGAATAAATGGGTTAACTTCATGCTTTGAGCAACGATTTATTGAATGCCTACCACTCACAATGCCTTGTGCCAGATACTCTGATTCAGAGGGATAGTTTCTAAGCTGAAAATTGTTCTCTGGGTTTATAACTCCCATCTCTGTACTTGCCAATGGAAATTAAGCCAGGGGTCAGAGTTGACAAAGAGGCTAGAGGTTTGCTTAATATATTAGCTTTCTGAATTGATCGAAGCTTTGTTTTCTTTGGTGACTGGATATGCCATAACCCATCAAGATGACTTTCCATGTTTTGATTTATTTCTCTAGCAAAATTGATCCATGAAACTACAAAGCAATGAGGAGGCAGCATCATTACAGAAGCATAGACTGAGAACTAGAAGGTATCTTTGAACCCAAGCTCATACAAGTGAGTGACAGAGGCAGGTCTCAGTGAGATGACCCTCCAGAGATTTGGAACTCCAGGGAACTAGGAGTTATCGTTCAAGAGTGATCATTTAGACTCTCTGTGCTTCAGTATCATTATGGCACAGGTAAGCAGCACACAGTGATGGGCCTTGTATCAAGAAGACAGGATTTCCAATATAGCCTCTGATACTTACTAGCTGTGTGATCCTGGGCAAGTCACTTAACCTGTTTGCACCAGTTTCCTCATCTGTAAAATGTGGATAATCCTAGCACCTACCTCCTGGGATTGTTGTGAAAATCAAATGAGATAATAGTTCTAATTATGTGCATCATAGATCTAAAGCAAGAAAGTATCTTAGAATTCATATATTCTGTCTCCCTCATTTTACAGATAAGGAACCTGAGCTTCAAAAATTTTAAGAGACTTTCCTAAGGTTACACTGCTGGTAAATGTCAGAGGCCTGAACTGATCTTCAGTCTTCCTGACTATCCACTATACCACACTGCCTCATAGTGATAGCCTTGCATCTTGGATACGAGGAACACTCTATAAACAGCAAGAAAACACCAAGCATTCCTAAATGAATGCTCAGTGACAGCACATTACCCCCATCCCACTAATCCATGCCCATTATAACATGCCTCAGTCACCTTTTGCACCATCTGCTTGGTCGTATTTGTTCTTCTCAATACTTCTGTTTACATCAGTCTATTCCCTGGGGACCAAGGATTAGTTTACCTTGGGCCAAGTGTGGGCTCCAGGTTTGTCTTTGTATGAATGTGTCATTCTTTGTCTTGTTAATGGGAATGTTATCTATTCTAGGCAGTGATCAATTCTATAAAATCACTCCTGGTGACTGTCGACTCTTTTCCTTACACAGGACGGGTGTATGGATTCCATATGGATGAGTATGGTTCATTCATGGCACCATCGCCAGGGTCCTCATTCAGAAAAGCTAGATTCCCAGCAGCTAGAGACAGCATTGGCAGTACATCATACCATGTCCCTCTTTAGGGCTCGAAATAGAATCCTGCCAAATATGTGCAGCTGGTTCTGCCAAGCCCTCCTGCCACTCCTGTTCCCGTCATTCCACAGTCCTGCTACTCATCCAACAATAAATTTGTTAAGACTGCTAAATTAAAATTGAGAAGCAAGTTTCATGCTTTCCTGCCAGGTGAGCAGAGAGGTCATCTAAGTGGGGTGCCGCATGTGGAAATCTTCCCATTAGACAACTGGCCTAAAGGAACTGAGCCCTACTCAGGGAGGACAGCTGAGTATCAAGGTCAAACTTGAGCCTTTAAAATCTCAAACCCTTAAACTCTCCTGTAACAGTTAAGAGAGAGCAGCAAGGAAAGAGGCTTTTGTTACTGTTTTGAATCAGTCATGCCCCTGGACCAGCAACATTTAAGGTAGCATAGTGATAGAACTCAAGTTCAGTCCTTCTTTCTCAGAGATCAGAAAGGACAGCCTTGTTATGGTGCCTTCGCCCCCCACCCTCTCAAGTCAAGAAACTCAGGCTTCATTGGAGATACAGCCAGAGATATTCTTCTTTAGCTCTGTTTAGACATCCCATGTGGACATATGTGGGGTACCTAGGTGGTGCAGTGGATAGAGTGTGAGGCCTGGAGGCAGGAAGACCCATTTTCCTGTTCAAATCTGGCCTCAGACACTTACTAGCTGTGTGACCCTGGACAAGTCACTTCACTCTGTTTGCCTCAGTTTCCTTATCTGTCAAATGAGTTGGAGAAGGAAATGGCAAAACACTCCAACATCTTTGCCAAGAAAACCTCAAATGGGTTTGTGAAGAGTTAGATTCAACTGAACCACTGTGAACATATACATAAGCATGCATTGGCAGCACTGCACCCCTCCCACCTCAGAGGCAATTCACTTTTTCTTACAGGTCTTTGCTGTGGTACAGTTGGGTAAAGACATCTGTTTTTCCCAGGCTGAGTTGATCTTGACTCCAAAGCTAACCTTATCATCTTCAGGGAGAAGAGTTTCTCATTTCATTCCCAAACACAAGGATACCTCTCCCTTGACAATAGCTAATGCGTTGCTGTGTTCCTCCCCTAGCTTTACTTCACCACACCGGGTCTTGGCTTTGATCTACTGACACAATTGATCTTGGGTTACTATAATTTTCCTCTGCCTCTTGCTTTGCGATGTCTCTCAGGGTTTTGTTTAATTTTTCCCCCCCAGCTTGTCTTTTTATGTCTCTCTGGTCTTTGAGCCCCCAGCTCAGTTCACCTTTCACGTTTTTTGCTTATCTCTTCTTAAGAGGATTTATTTAGCTGACCCCTACAGAGGCTTTGGGGAAGGAAATGTGGGAGGTATGCAAACCACATCAAGATGCTGTGGGCTTGCTGTATCCACTGTGCAGGTGGTTTTAAATGACTTCTTTTTGTCCCCAAGCATTCATGTCCTTGGAGGGTTCTTGCCTTGCAAAGTTTTTAAAAATTGGGTCAGTAGGGGCAGCTAGGTGGTGCAGTGAATAGGGCAACTGGCCCTGGACTCAGGAGGACCTGAATTCAAATCCAGCCTCAGACATTTGACACTTACTAGCTGAGTGACCTTGGGCAAGCCACTTAACTCTAACTGCCTTCTCTTCTCCCCTCTGAAAGAAAACTGGGTCAGTACACAGCAGAGGCTTTCTTCACTGACCCTCTGAACAACTCCTCTGTAGTTTATGTCTTTAATTTACTTAGAACCCTGGCTGGTTCAGGGTGGCTGTGCCCACACCCGAAGTCACATAGCTGATGAGTCAGAAGCAGAATTTAAGCTGATTCCAAGGTCATAAGCATATTCAGGAGCTACTTCTCACAATTTTTATAGTTTGGGTTGTTTTTATTTTGTTTTGTTGTTGTTGTAAAAGACACTGTGTTATAGAGGATAGAAAGCAGGCCTCAGAGTCAAGAGAACCGAGTTCAGATCCTACCTCTATCTCACTCTGGATTGGTGGACATGGATTCTTAGTTCCTCAGGTGACTGTCAAAGCCTCTAAGGTATAGAACAGATGCTGAATTGGAGGAGGAAATTTCTCATTGAGATTTCTCTATGCCAATAAAATCACAGGTCTGGTAAAAAAATATGCCTCATACAATATTTTCACCAGCCATCCCTTCCACCGGGAACACTCTCTCTTCCCCTCTACCTCTTTGTGTTGCTGGATTCCTTCAAGAATCAGCTGAAGTTCTTCTTTCTGTCAGAAGCTTTACCTAGGACTCCTTAATCTTAGCCTTCCCTCTAAGATTACCTTCTAGTTTATACCTGGTTTATACAGAGTTCTTTACCGTTGTCTCCTCTGTTAGACTGTGATCATCTTGGGTGGGGATAGGCAAGTCTCTGCTTTTCTTTGTTTGTATCTCCAGTGCTTAAAACAGTGCCTGGGACATAGTAGGTACTTAATAAATGTTTCTGGAATTGAACTGAATTCTATTCAAGATGGTCATTCTATTTCCAAGTCTTAAGGAGACATAGAACCATACAGTGGAGTCAATAGTCACTCAAGTTGTGGCTTCCATCTTCCAGGTTTTTCTAGGCGTGTTCGTTTGTTTCCATAACTTGCTGAGATTGAAATAAATCTATGCTTCTGGGCAATGGGTCACCAGAAGATGAAAGAGGGTTAGGGTTAGTCTTCCAGTCAAGAGAAAGCAGAAGCCAGGGAGACACAAGCTACTAGAATAATTGTCGTGATGTAGTGGGTAGATGTCAAGCTCCCTTTTAGCTGAAACTTATGCTAGACCCTTCATTTTGGCTAATTGTGTCCAAGGAGCTGGGCTGTGCAGTGGATACAGCACCTGGTGTTAGAATCAGGCAGACTCATCTTCCTGAACCTCAGACACTTAACTCATTGCATGACCCTGGGCAAGTCACTTAATTCTCTTTCCTTCAGTTTCCTCATCTGTCAAATGAAATGGAGAAAGTCACTTCAGTATCTTTGCCAAGAAAACCCCAAATGGGGACACAAACAGTTGAACACAACTGAAAAGACTGATCAAGCTGTGTCCATATGAGCTACAAAGGCAAAAACGGGGGTGGAGAGTCTGGAATATGATGTGGTATCACCCCTAACAGAGACTGGAGAGGTGAGCCACCTTGAATGCCTCAGTAAATAGATAATGATGATGATGAGGCTGTAGTTAGAGGCACATTTCCAGTGAGGTCTATGGGTAATTAGCCATGTGACTCTCATTAAGGTTAATGGAATTCCTGCAGTGAAATCCCCTTTCATTGTATTGAATTGAATATAGATCCTTTGGGCCAGTGAAGTGATTTGAGGATCTCTGCCCACATCTAAACGGACACTCTCCAAACCAGCCCCCTCCCCACCTCCTCCTTAACTGACATGGAAGTAATAGCTCCTAAATTACTGAGGGATGAAGTCAATTTCCAGGACCAGCATGTCAAGTCCAGACACTAGAGAGACTTCATCAACAAGTCAGATAAATAGAACTAGATGGAGCAAATCTTGGCAGTTGCTACAAATAAGGCCATAACTTCTAAGAACAGCAGGTAGGAAAATAGAGCCAGCAATAGGGAGGACTATAGAGGGAGAAGGGGGGAGGGAAGGTAAATCAGGAAGGTACCATGAAAAATCACCTGTCTCCTAAAATTACAGCAAAACAGTGGGCTGGTGAATTTAAGGAAGATTTTTATGCAGATGGGGATTTACTTTTCCTGCACCTGCTGTCAGCAAGCATTAGACCATAAACATTGGCAAACATTGATTAAGCATATTGCCTCGATGAAACTTCAAGCAAAGGAAGAAAAGGGCTGAGCAACTTTAATGCACAGAAGACAAATGACTCCTAGTCTAGCAATTAGAAAAGGAGAAACAGCCCCCTCTTCTGTGAAAAGGCACTTGGAGCTCAATTTCTGTAGCATATCTAGGAATAACTGATAGGACTTTAGGGAAAGTGCTCATTTGTTCATTATGGGTTTATATTTTTTTCTTTTGAAAATACTTTCTGGTATTACAGTATACCTGATCAGGCCACTGAAGTTCCATTCGTTTCGTGGTTCATGTTCAAGTTGAAACAGCTTGCTTCAAAGAAAGGCTCAGTCCTCTAAATTAAATGAGAGAAGATATGTGGAGACAAAGCATAATCCTTGCCCACCTCCACCCCCCAGTCCCCGGAACCCTGGGAACCTGGATTTGGTCTCCCTGTGGATATGCTCCCTGCAGGTCAATAACATGAATGTTTCACAAGCAACTCAAAAATGCATTTGTCATGTTGGGATTCATTTCATCATTCATTTCATCTACACTCTGACTACTCTTTTTGATCATACAGTTGAGGCTGTGATAGCGGCGTGGATCTCCTGTGACAGACTCCGTCAAGGTTACTTACCTATGCTGTGTGTTGGTAACCTAATAAGCTTCTTGCTCAAAATTGCAAGTTGCTTCTAAGTTGGAATAAAGATTAAGATCTTTCTTACAACTTGCACAGAGCTGCTTAGCTAGGAAATGATGGCTGGCTGTAACAGGCTTTTGCTTTCTTCTTTGAACAAAGTATTTTTTCTTTGCCTTTGAAAAATTCAAATATTTTTTTCCAGACAGATGAGAAGAATTTAACTGCTTATATGACCAATAGACAGTGTCCCCTCTCCTCCCCTCATTGTTACTTCTTTCACCCCCAAGAATATGAGAGGAAAGTTAACATTTTTTTTTTAAAAAAAAGTTGTTGGAGGCAAGTACAGGCTAGTTGTAAGATCTTTGGGCAAATTATGCATCAAGTAGAAGTGAACATACACATGACAGCTATTTTATTTCTCTTTTTATTCTGAATTTAAACGCCGAATAAAATGGGAGTATATATATATCAGAACAGAAAAAGGGGATTATACATGAAACTGTGAGTCTTTATCATGTACAGCTTGCTTTTCTTTTAAAACGCATAATAAATTCAAAATGTAACTTTCAAAGCTGATATGATGGTTCTTTTACTACTGCCAAAATCCCCCAAATCAACCTGGAAATCACAGTCCCACACAACTACAGAGACTCAACATGAACCAATATTTAATAAGTGCTAACAAGCAATGAAACCAGGAGTATTGTACAGGACCGCAAATGAGTGGCAAAGGTGAGCTTTGGATTCAGGACCTAGACCTCTGTCCATAGTGCTAGGCCATTCATTCTTTGCCACTTCTATAGAAGAAACTCTGGTCAAAAATTGAGCAATCACAAGAAGGCTTGTTGCTCTTACCTGGTTTTTGAAATTGATGTTTCATGGTTTGCACAACCCTTATCTTGTGTAGGGATAAGACCAGCAACAATGTTAAAGCAGTTTAAGGACATCACCGGAAATTCTGATTCCTCAGGTCCATTTTTCTTCACTTGGATACTGGATGTGGTCAAGAGAACGTAATACTTCCTGGAATCTTTTTGCTAATAAACTCCAGAGGGTTAAGAGAAAGTGCAGGTTGGATGTCATAGTCTAAAATTCAGCAGGGAAAGTCACTCCAAAATTGATAAGATGCTCTTTCTAAAAAAAATATGTTTATTGGCATTTTCTGTTTCTTACACTATCTAATATCCCTCCAGCCTTCCCAAAGAACCATCCTGTATGACACCGTATTTTTTAGAGCAGGAAAAAAGTCAGTACAATTTACTGATACATTGAAAAAGTCTAAAAACATGTGTAATATATAATTATATATATAATATTATATATATAATATATAAAATATATTCCTCCTACCTCCTCAAATGAGTGGGCTGGAGATATCTTCTCCTACCCCTTCACCTGAGTGTCATTTGATCTTTATGGTTTTGTTACATTTCCTTTTGATTTTGTGTGTGCTGTTCTTCCATTTACATTGTTGTATTGTATATATTGTTTTCATGACTCTGCTTACTTCACTGTGCATCAGTTCATATAGATTTTTCCATAATTATCTGCATTCATCACATACATCATTTCTTACAATACAGTATTATTCCATTACATTCATGTACTACAATTTATTTAGTCATTCCCCTTTGTTTCCAATACTTAGCTATCACAAGAAGAGCTGCTATAAATATTTTGGAGAATATGGGGACTTTTTCACATCAATGACTTTCATGAGGGATGTAAGCTCTTTAACAGACTCTCTGGTTCAAAGGTTGTGGACACTATAGTCACTTAATTTGCATAATTACCAAACGCTTTCCAAAATGGTCATACCATTTCACAGCTCCACCAACAATGTGATGGGATAGGTTGCTCTTAAGAACAAATTTTAACAAGAAAATATGAGTGATTTTAATGTGGAAGAAATGGGAGAGTCATAAAAGAGAATGATATAGACCCAGAAGGAACTCTTCAAGCACTCAGATTTAAAAAAAAAATCTTTTTATTGTTAACTTAGCAAATAAAAATATTTAAGTTAGCAAAAACCAGAAGAGAAGATTGCATGTGAAATTGTGGACTGGTTACATACGGTTTGATTTTTTTTAAGGGACTATTAAAGTGATCATTGTACTAAACTATTAAATTTGGCATTTTATAACTGCCCTCTTTGTTGTCTCCCCTTCTGGATTTCTTTCTGCACTTTTTATATGTTTTTAAAAATCCAACTTTGATGATTTTTAGAGATCTGGACGAAATGGAAGCTAGTGAAGAAGTGTGAGCATGAATGGCAAAGCATGACTCAGACCCACAAGGAAAGTGTCAAAACCACTAAGAATAATAAGCTGGTGACAATTGTTAAGGACAAGAAGGACTCTTTTTAGAGGTGACTCAAAGAAAGGCTACGGCCAGTGCTTAGACTGGATGGGACAAAAATAAGAGATGACAAGGTAAAGACAAAACTATCAAATTGTTATCTTGCTTATTCTTTAAATAACTAAAAGGTAGTGTGGTATAGTGGATAGTGCCCCTGGACCTAGAGTCAGGAGGTCCTGAATTTGAATGCTGTCTTTGGTACTAGATGTGTGACACTGGGGTTCTCTGGGCCTCAATTTTCTCCTCTGTAAAAATGAAGGATTGTATCCAATGGTGTCTAGGTCTTCAGGCTTTAAATCTGTGATCCTATAAATGATTTTCAGATTGGAAAGGGAAAAGCAAGAACAGTCAATGGGAAAATAGAATCCAGCATAACTGAGGAGATGATAAGAGAACCTCAAGCGGTCCTCAATTCAAGGCACTTAAATATCCTATATCTCAGGGTATAGAATGAAAAAGAATGTGAAAGTGATCTTAGAAAATGGGAAATATTGTAGTAACAGAGAGAGGTGAAGATTATCCCAATTTAAAAAAAAAAGTGGTGAAGGAATTGATCCTTCAAACTACAGAGCAGAGACACTGACCTTGATTGAAGGTAAAATTGTATTATTTAATTAGTCATTTGGATGAAGGCAAAAATGCATGCATACTAATATTCAGACAACATGAAGCTGGGAGGGGAAACTAATATGTCATGTGACAAACCTGGAATCCAAAAAAGATGTTGATATTTTTGTCTTTATATCCGCAACACCAGTAAAGTGCCTGGCACGTAGTAAATGTGTAGTTCAACAGGGAAAGTCATTCTTTCCTGGGACAGAATACTCTCAAGCATGAATTCTGGCAAGGGAATATGAAAGATGCTAATGATGAAAAAATGAGAGGAGTTGTATAAAGAGATTGATGTGGCCACATAGGGATCTCATCAAGAATTCAGATTTATTTTTATGTCCTTAACAAACAGGAATATTTTAACTTACAAAGATGACCAAAAATAATGACTTCATGTGAAACTATGAACTTGTTATGTGCAATGTTTTTTAAGCCACATTTACAAAGGGAAATAGTCATCAGAAAGCATCAATATGGATTCACCATGATGAGATCATATTTCACATCCTTTTCATCCTGGTCACTAGATTGGTAAGTCAAGAGACTGACATAAACTTAGTATTCCCAGTTTTCTACAAAGCATTTGACCCAGTGTTTCATGATAGTCTCCTGGACAGACAGAGATGTGGATTGGATGATAGGATAACTAGTTGGATTCATGGAGAATGATAGCTCTATTTCAATCTGGAGGAAAGTTTTGACTGGAATGTTCCAGGGAATCTATCCTTGGCTTTGTTCTATTCAATATTTTTTAGAAATTTCTTGGATGAAAGCATAAATGTTATGCTTAGCATTTGCAGATGACACAATGTTGGGATGAATAACACATATATTGGAGGATAGAATCGGGATTCTTCTTCCTCCTCCTGCCCCACCAAAGAAAGATCTTGATGTGTTATAATGATTGGCTGAATCTAATAAAATTAAATTTCATGATGATTAATGTAGATGAGTACAGAACATTAACCTCATATAGGTTATATATAGGAAGGGCCAGGGTGAGATACAGCCAAATCATAGACTGTCAGAGTCAGAAGGGTTCTCAGAGAACAACTTATACAGTATCCCCAGCAAGAGTCCCCCCAGTCTTTAAGAGATTGGTCAGACATCAAAGATGTCAATGTCGTCCACTGTATCCTGGGCCATGGTCAGTTGTCCTGATTTTTGTGCTGCCACAGGACTTCAATGCCTCTGGAAGAGAGAATGAGGCTGACAACTTTGCACCATTCTGTTTGGCTTAAATCTATTTCCAAGTCAAGACATCACCCTTGATGTCCTTGGTCCTCTTTAAAACGAAGGATGAACAAGAAGATGGATTCCAAAGCAAGGTGGCAAGGCTTGTGAGAGAGTTGGACCTCTGCATATGACGATTAATTGAAAAAAAACTGGAGAGGTTTTCCCCAGAGAAAAGAAATCTTAGGGAAAGAAATGAGAGCTGCCTCTAATTTTTATGAGGATTATCATGTGGAAGAGGAATTATAATTTATTTGGGGAGGGGGTGTCTGCAGAACTAGGAGCAAAGAGCAGGAGTTGCCAAGAGCAGATTTTGACTCTATGTCAGTTTAAACTTCCTCACAATTAGAGATCTCCAAAAGTAGACTGGGCTGTGTTGGAAGGTAATGACTTCCTGACTGAAGTCTCAAGTAAGGGCTAAATGCCCTGAGAGGGATCTTCTAGAGTGGATTGCTTTTCATTTACAGGTTGCACTAGATGACAGTTGAGGTCCAATCAATGCTGAAATTCTGTGATTTTTTTTTTTACTCTCATTATCAGAAAATCAGTAAATTATGAAACCTAAGGTTTGGGGAATCACTGGAAAATTCCAGGAGCAAGAGGAATTCTCAGCAGAGGGTGCTTAAACTGGAATACCTGTCAATGAGTAATTAAGGAGATGCAACACTTGACCTTACATCCTGGACGTTACAAGCTATTGACAAGTTTGAGCATGGCCAACCTTTACAAAGAACTTTCCCCATCAGCCATTGGAGAGATTATTAACTATAGTCCCTGATTATATAGGTATTACTTAAGTGCTATAAAAAAAAATCCCTTCCTATTATGGCAAGAGAACAGGGATTAAAAATCAGCAGCCACAACTGGGAGCTGAGGGTGGGGAACATTACAGAGACATTCTGGGTTCTGTGAAAGGAGTTCCTAGCCTGGGACCTCTTAATTTGCTTTTTTAATATTTATTTTCAATATAATTGGTTTTCTTTTTCATCCTATATATTTGATCTCATTTATTTAAAATCTTTATTTGAACAGAGATTCATAGGCTTCCCCAGACTGCCAAAGTTAAAAGCATCACACAGGGAAAGAGAACACTGTCTTGCTGGCACCAAAAAGTCTTGACAATGGAGTGAGTCAGGCCGTGCAAAAGCCAAGGGAAGAGGCAGAAGTGGAAACCATAACATGAGCCAGGTTGAAACAGGACAAGGGAAAGAAAAGCAGCCAAAATCATATGAAACAGGAGACAGAGGAACCAGGAAACAAGCCAGGGTTCAGAAACGGGCAGACAACCAAATGGAGACAGAACCCAGCCAGTCACCGAAAAGGTTATTATGTGACATGAAACTACCTACATACACTTTCATTTTGCTGGAGAGTGGGAACATGTTGGACCCCACCTTTATATATTAAAGAAGATTTCTATTTTTAACTCCCTTTGAGTTACAATAAGGTCTTACCATATTGTGGCAACCACTACTACATTCAGGTCTCTAGATCTTTTAAGAGGTTCACAATCTAATCAATTACTGCTTACCCCTGGATATCCCCATGACCAGCTAGCCAGTGTGAATCATATCAACAGAGCAATTCAAAACGATATTGACTTATAAAATAAATAAAATAAAATGCACACTATATTACAAGAGACACTCAAGAGGCAAATATTCTCATCATTGATTTCCCAGATTATTACTCCCAAACATTTGTTCTTGTTCAGACGTGTCTGACTCTTCATGACTCCATTTAGGATTTTCTCAGCAAAGATACTGTAGTGGTTTGTCATTTCCTTCTCCACTCATTTTATAGATGAGGAAACTGAGGCAAACAAGGTTAAGTGACTTGCCAAGGATCATAGTAAGTGCCTGAGGCAGATTCGAACTCATGAAGATGACCTTTATCCACTGCACCACCCACTTGCCCCTTCCCACACATTTAGTGAATTTCAAGCAGTGAATATTCTCATCACTGATTTCCTAAACATTTAGTGAATTTAGGCGGTGAACCCTCTCAGCATGTTTCTTTAAGCTAACAGAACAGGAGAAAATATCTGGGAGTTCTCTTGGCACTGCCTCAGCTGCTCTATCAGCATGGTGCAGTAACCTAGGAGAGGGTAATGGGATATCAGTAACCTCTCTGACAACTGAACCCAGGAGCCTCATGATCTGAGAGATAATGTGTCACAGTATTGGACTGGGGATTAGGAAAGGCTTCCCTAAGAAGGAACCACATGAGCTTGGAATTCTAAAGAGGCATAAGGGGCAGCCTGGGTGAAGGCAGAGACCATGCTAAGTTGGGGGGTACAGCAAATAATCCATTTTGGCTGGAATGTAGAACCCCTGCAGTAAGCCTGGAAAATCAGGCTGGAGCTAGATCCTGAAATGTTTCAAGTTCCAAAGGGAGAAGTATTTTATCCTAGAGGTAACAGGGAAAGATTGAAGAGTCTGGAGCAGATCAGGGACGCAGTCAGACCTGTGTTGAAGGATACCAGTTGGGCAGCCATGTGGAAGACGGAACGGGAAGGGAGTTTCTAGATGCCAGACGTCCAATTAGGAGGCTTCAGCAATAGCATAGGTGAGAGGTGATAAGAACAGCCTGAACTAAGGCAGTTATGGTTTGAATAGGGAGAAGTACAATGTTCTGAAGGCACAATAGATTAGATTTGGCAATGAGTTGGCTATGGGACCAATATGTTTTCCACTATACTACACTACACTATATAATAGGGCAGTTAGTTGGCACAGTGTGTAGAGAGCTGGCCCTGAAGTCAGGAGAACCTGAGTTCAAATCTGACCCTAGACACAAGTCTGGGCAAACCTGCCCTCATGTTTCACTTTAATTTCCTCATCTGTCAAATGATCCGGAGAAAGTAAGGGCAAACCACTCTTTACCAAGAAAACCCCAAATGAGATCATGAAGAGTCAGACAAGGCTAACTGACTAAAGAACATCCACAAATATTGCATGACGGTATAGCAGCTAGATCAGGGGTGGGGAAGCTGTGGCCTTCTAGGTCCTTAAGTGCAGCTTTTTGACTGAATCCAAATTTTACAGAACAAATCCTTTTATTTTTATTAATATATTTTTGTTTGTCTTCTATATTTTTATTTTATTTTTAAGATGAGCATATTTAAAATACCAAAGAATAAAATAAGTTTCAACAAAATAATCCTTGCAGATTGACTGGCACAACTAGACTACCAGTAAACCTTAACAGCTAAATTGATGGCTACTATGCTCGTCATTTAGTTCCAACTTCCCAGCCTTACTAGTACCACTGCTGCATGAGGCTGGTTGGAGAGAGTTTATGGGGGTCGCGTGCACCAGTGCGTGATCAGCTCTTGACAGTGAGATGCCGTCTTTCCATTTGAAGTGATTTGTAAATAGTTGCACAGTTCGACAACATTTTTTAAATTTTGTCTGCCTAACAGCCCATCATGTCAAAGAAGACCAAAAGAACACTGAAGGAAGAAACTGGATTTTTTAAATAAGGGTTCGGAATTGCAATATCATCTTGTTTCTGCTAAAGATAAGATGATTTGCTAGCTTTGTGACACAGCAATTTCAACATTAAAGAAATTCATGCTCATCAGCATTGTAACACTCATAAAGACCATAAATATTTTAAATTAGAGGGAGAGGTGTGAGAGATTGCACTCCAGAAATTAAAAGATGAAAGGCAAAAGTAAAGACAATTCTTTCAAGCAGCAATAAGACCTGAAAATAATTCCTACTGCCCTTAGGTGGCACAGTGGATAGAGAATTGGGTTTGGAATCAGGAAGACTCATCTTCATGAATGCAAATCTAAGCTCAGATACTTACCAGCTTTGTGACCCTGGGCAAGTCACTCAACTCTCTTTGCCTCAATATCTATCTTGTTTGTATTGACCCATGTTTTGTTTTTTTTTCTTTCTCTGTATTTTTAGTACTTAGTATAGTGTCTCATGTGCTGTATATTTTTGCTAAATCTCTTCAGTCATGTCCAACTCTTTGTGAGTCCATTTTGGGATTTTCTTGGCAAAGATACTGGAATGGTTTTCTGTTTCCTTCTCCAGTTCATTATGCATCCTTACCAGTTTTCTGGGTCATGCATGGTCCCTCTCTTCACCTTCTAGAAACCATTGATGGAGCCCAGAGCAAATGCATGGATTTGTTTACCCTTTGAGTCTTTTAACTCTCTTCTGGTAAGAGGCCACAGGTATTCCTTGTACTTACACTCCAGGTTGCCATCTTGAAAATATATGTCTTTGGCCAGAAAAGCACTATTTGAGATAGAGTGGATGGTGAAAGGGAAAGGGTCCCTGACTCTGGAGTCCAAAGACTTGGCTTCAAATCCCTCCTCTGATCCTTACTTACCTGAGTGACATTGGGGAAAGGGAAGTGAGAAGTATTTCTATAGTGCCCACTAAGTGTCAAGTGCTTTACAAATATTATTTCATTTGATCCTTACAATCCTGGGAGGTTATTATTCCCATTTTAGTGCTGAGGAAACTGAGGCAAACAAAATTAAGTAACTTGTCCAGGGTAGCACAACAAGTAAATGTCTGAGTCCAACTCATTTAATCTCTTTGGCATAGAGAAGGAAGGAAGGAAAGATGAGTGGAAGGAAAGGAGGGAGGGAGGATCAAAGAGAAATAAAGAAAGAGAAAGAGGGAAAGAGAGGAAAGGAAAAGAAAGAGAAGGAAGAAAGAAAAAAGACAGGAGCATTCATTAAGAACCTACTAGTCTGCCAAGAGCGTTACAAATATGATTTCATTTGATCAAAAGAAAGGAAGGAAGGAAAGAAGGAAAAAGGAAGGAAAGAGGCATTCATTAAAAACCCACTTTGTGCCAGGTATTCTGCTAAGAGGTCTACAATTATCTCATTTGATCCTTACAACAATCCTGGGAAGGAGGCAACTGCATGTATCATTATCCCCATTTTGCAGGTGACTTACCAAACCAAACAACTAAAAATATCTGAGGATGGTTTTGAGCCCAGATCTTCCTGACTCCAGGTTCAGCATTCTATTCACTGTCACCTGGTTTCTCTAATAGGTAAGGGTTTAATAAGTGTTTGTCGACTGAATAACTTACAACATTTCAGGGTCTCTTTTCTTATCTGTAAAATTAGGAAGTTGAGTAAAGATGTCCCCTGAGGTCCCATCCAGCCCTGAATCTAAGAGCCTATGTTGAGTACAAATCCATCCCTATTATTAAAAACCAGCTTAAATCGTATGGGGACACGTGTCCAGTTCTCTAACATATTCAGCAAAAGCCAAAGGGCAAAAAACCCTTTTTAGTGATCCAGCTATGCACAGACAACTCATCTCCTTCTCCATCTACTTCCCAGACACCATTCATGCTCTCCCAAATGGAATCCTGATGATTGGACTACAGATGTCTGTCCTCATCCTTTCAAGCATCCCCATCTGCCTCAACTATACCTTTCTTCTCCTCTCTTGACATCACAGCACCCAATCTTTCTTGATTTGATGTTCCTGCTCTCAGATTCCCCCCAAAATACCCTGCCTGGCTGTTAACCTTTGTCTCCCACTGCTATATGTCTGTTCAGTCCCACTGAAAATAGATTGATGTTTTAGATATGAAGATATAAATATGAAGAAAAGAAAACATTCTGTCTTTGTACTTATTTCAATTTACTTTCCAATTCTAGCTACTCCTTTTATCCTTTCCGTATTCACTGCCCTTATCTCTCTCAAAAGAACTGTAGATCAATCTGTTTCCATGAGCCTTTAAAATAGTGCCTAGGAGTTAAGAAACTATCTTAATGGACCAAGTTAATTGCACTGAACAGAAAGGTTGCTTCCTTTCAGCTCGATTTGCAGCCTGAAGGTGCTCTGGTTTTATGTCTGTGTTGCTGAGTTTTCAGGACTTCAAATATTGATAAGGGTCATCAAATGATCCAATGCCTTTAAAAATTGAAACCCTGTGCTATGTGTGAACTAGGAGTATACTATACTGAACATCTAAATTTAAAACTCAGAAAAATAATAAATGCCTGGGAGTAGAATTCAGTTCATCTGATTAGAGAACAGAGACTCAGACACAAATCAATGACCCCCTAAGTCTGCCATGAAAATGAGTTACCATGCCACCTGCCCAGGGTGTAAAGTAAGTCAATGTGACTCAATGAAATTTTGAAGATTCTTCGTCTCTCTATTCTCTTAGTTTCAGGTTTATAGAAATCTGTGGATGTGAGCAGAGTCTTAAATAGGACAGGAGTGATGAGAGCTTTGCCCCAGAATGCCAAAATTTGAAGGACACCGAGAACATTTACAACCCTTCAGCAATATAGAAACAACTGAATTTTAGCACCTACTTTGCAAGAAGAAATAGGGAGTTTCCAGATGGTTTTTTTCTCCCACTCCAATACCTCCACCACCCCAAGCTGCAGCCTGTCTGGCTTCTCTCTTCTCCCTCCCTGTCCTCCCACCTACAAGTCACCAGCAGCACTTCATGCAAATACTGTGTTGCCTGCCCTCAGTGTTTTATGATATTTGACAAAAGTGAATTAAAAAAATAAGGCTCATTATAACTCGAAGGGGAGGGGGCCACTGTGCCTTGATAGCATATTCATGCCTGGATTGGGATTGGGCAGAAGGGTGGAAATGTGAGGTCATCAATCAATTCCTAAGCATTTGTGAAATTCCTATTCTGTGAGAGATACTTCACCAGGCACTGGAGAGATCAGGACAGAAATGAGCCATCTCTGTCCTCAAGGAGCTTGCCTTATATTGGGGAAAACAATATGTACACATATGAGTACATTCAAAATAATAGAAACAATTGAGGAAGAGGTCATAGGATCATAGAGTCATATCATCTAGAACTGGAAGGTCATCTAGGTTTAACCCCTTCATTCTACAGATGGAGAAACTGAGACTGTGGGACATTAAGAGAGTTACCCAAGGTCACATAGGTCTTAGATTGACAGAAGCAGCATTTGACATGAGAATACATCTGAACCTTGAACATCAGGGAGGGGTCTAGCCCTGCTACCTCTTCAATTCCACTTTGGTAATTTCTTCTATGAGTCATAAAAAGTTTGGAAGGGAAGGAAGAAAGGCAATGAGGAAAGGGAAGGGAAAGAGAAGCAAACAAGGAGGCAAGAGAAAAAGTGAGAAGTCGTTAGGATTAACCCAGAGCAGAGGGAAAAGGTTAGGATTTAACACTGCTGCTCTCTCTAATACCCCAAATTCCCTTGCCATCCAATCATTATTGGAAATGCCAATCTGAGCCCTAGAGCACTCCCATTATCCTTTATTCCCCCCCATTTTTGCCACTGAGTTGCAGAGCATTTCTCGGAAAAGTCAAAAGACTAGTTAAAATGGGTCACTATCATCAATTCACGCTAACTTTGGAGGGGAGGTGGTTCTATGTCAGTGGGCAATACTTTATGTGCCCTTCTCGGAGTCTGCAGTATCATCTCCACCATGGAATTCCATAGCTTTTCTACTCTCCTCTAATCCACAAGCCACTAATACACACACACACACACACACACACACACACCCATCAAATGATATTGCATCCTATTTTATTCAGAATGTGGAGACCATCAGGCAGCTTCACTTAATCACTCAACTTCACTTTTCCCACCTTCTACTTCAGAAATATTTTGTCCACATGACCCTAACCCTAAACAACATCTAGACTTTGCATTCACATTAACCTCTGGCAGATAATAGAAGATGGTATTTCTGTGACTCCACCCTCCCCTCTTCTATTCCTTGTCCTCCAAATGTTATGACCACTGTCCACCTGCCACTAATTGGCAGGTAAGCCCAAGGGCCCTGGAAGATGAGGGATTTCTTCCTGGCACTATGATTATGGGCCCTGGGCTAGAAGGAGAATTGGGGATATGGAGGGACTTGCAACTTCCAGGGCCCTTGGGCTTACCTGAAACCTTTGGATCCCTTCTTAGAATGATGTTTTTAAATTCATGAAATAAAACATAAGGAGTTAACAAATGAGACCAATTATATTGCAATGCGGTTATCAAAATTTTTTGAAAAACTTCATTTAAATTATGTTAAGAAGTCCTGCACTAGTCATATGTGTGGCATATGACTTAAGAGCCTAAGTGCATAAATGGCATAAACCTTAAGAGCCACTGATGCATGGGAGATGAGTTAAGAACACCTAAGTGATGGGTATGAGAAAAGGTGAGAGGATACATGTGGGAAAGCATTGCTCTCACTCTTCCTGTCACCTTTTCCTCTAAGTGGTGAGTATAGTAAAGTGTACAGCAGGGATAAGCTGGTAAATGATATGCTTACCCTTCAGAATTCTCCCAGTGAGTTCAGGAGAAGGGGAAGGGAATGAATGAATGAATGAATGAATGAATGAATGAAAAATCATTGTTTACGATACATAAAGCACACTACTGAACACCAGAGATTTAAGTAGAAATATAAAACAGTCCCTTTGCTTTCAAGGAGTTCACATTCCAATGGGGTGCAAGGGTTTCAGCTGCCAAATCATAGGGTCCAGTGGCCCTTAGTGGACAGCAGATAATGAGTCTTCTTTCAAGTTATTTCCAGTGATAAAACCATAGCTATTTCTGATGGTGAACTATCTGACAATGCTGAGAATTTTGGTGGTGAAATCTCTCTTTTCTGGTTTTTCAGTTGTTGGGTCTGCAGCGCCCACAAACTTAGTTGTCTGAACCTCAATTTCCTCACTTGTAAAACTGCACCTGCCTCACAGGGTTGTTGTGAGGACCAAATAAAATCATACGTATGGAAAGCACTTGGCAAACCTTAAAAGTTGTGATGACTGTGCTATTGTCGTTATACTACTTTTCTTATGCTCTGGCTATTCTGCTCAGTTTAATATTACATCCCACACTAGTTTCTTATCTTTTATGTTTGCAAATCTGGTTTCTCCTAGATTTCAAATTTTTCATGGCAAATAAGACCCTATCTTATACTTCTTTTGGTCTTCTCTGTAGGGTTTAGCATGATCCCACCCACCTTCTATATCTACAATGTGTCCACTCTTCTCCACTCACCTTGTCACCATCCTCTGCCTTCAACTAACCTAAGAAATTGGAAGTCTCCTCTCTGGTCCTTCCTTTTTCTAGTTTTTCTGTCTTCCTTCTGTCCAGTTCATCTGCCAAAATAATGCACAGGTCTGATCATATTATCTCTATGTGTCAAAAACTTCAATGACTCCCATTACCTACTATATAAAAACCTAAACTCTCAATCCCAGCATTGAAGGCCTATTTTCCCAGCTTTGTGTAATCTATGTTAAACCAGTCTGGATTGCTAACACTTCCTTAACTTTGTCCCATAACTTCCATGCCTTGGTGAAGACTCTAGTCCTTCAGTTCTCCACATCTTTGCCTGCTGATGGAATATTCTTCAAGAAGCCTTCCCTGATCCCCTTCAGCTGAAAGTGATTTCTCCTTTGTCACAGTTCTGATAGAGCTTTGTCTGTATCTCAGTTTACCTTGCATCATACTTATCTATGCATGTGTCTTATCCCCCCATTAGATTGTAAACTCATTGAAGGGAAGGCCTGAGTTGCTTTCTTCTTGAATCCCTGGACCTACCACAATGTCCTATATAAAACTGGCACTTAGGAGATGTTTGCCACATCCAATTGACTCATTGATGTTCAAATAAACACCTGCTGGTATATTGGGTAATGGTTGACCTGTATGACAAGTATATTAAAGTTCAAATCTGCCCTTTTTAATGCAGAAAAATACAGTTAACTTATAAGCAAGGTCTTAAATTCCAGGATATCTGTATTCCCTTCATTTTTGAGTTCTTCATGGTCTGACGCTATTGACAAAACAGCTGAAACTTGGAAGTTAGAGAGCGTGACTGCTTCCCTCCTCTGATGGCCCTGAAGCCTGACCATCTTGCTTCAGGCCTTTGTGTTTACATGCAAGTTTCAACTCCATCTTTCTAACGATTTTATGATCCTGTTATCCAGTGTAATTGCTTAAATGGCTTTTTAATTAGCTACTTTAAATGGATGTGTTTTACTAAAAGCACTGTGTGTTTTGCTTGAAAATGTGGTCATTGAAGTTTGCTTTTTTGAGAAGGATAACTCTGCCCAAGACCAGGGAAGGTTAAATGAATATTCTATTTTCAGAGATTTCAGTGAATCATTTCTGCAGCCCTGGAGCTTCAGGGTATTAACATCCAAGTATAGTACCAGGTTGTGACACAGGGCTTTATTACATTTGTGTTCATTTGAAATAATGTTGTGTTTTGTTTTTGTATTTTGAAATAGATGTTCTACTGTTTCAGATTCAGGACAAGTTAAATTGAACCTCAGTTGAGTGGGTAGGGTGTGGGGGTGTGTATGTGTGCATGAGTATCTGTGCATTAATGTGTGTGAGTGTGTATGTGAGTGTGTGTATGTGTGTGTGTGTGTGTATGTGTGCATGCTCATACATGGGAAAGGAGTGAGTCAGATCAATTCTCTTCTAGGAAAAAACCTCCCACAGATTCTCAGATTTCCTTCATGACAGGCGCTGCTGCAGTTCACTGGAAAACATCTAAAGGTTTAGGTTCTAAATATTTCTTCCCCAAATCCAAATCCTTCAACCAATCCAAGGGAATTGCTAAATGGGAAATAGTAATAAGTAATAGTAATTTTTGTGATTTGTTACAATGTGAAATGTAAAAATCTCCCGAGAGGGAAAACCTTCCTTAGAGGATGACTGAAGTATGTTGAGATAAGGGACATTTCTGAATCCGGATTTAAGAAAATCCACTTTGTTTTTATTCATATGTAATGCTATTAGTTATGTTCTCCCCTTAGAATCTTGAGTAGCCACTATAGTGGCCAGGTTCCTCTGACGGGCATTGCTTGTTTTCCGAAGGCTAATCAGGCCTATTTGCAGCAAGAATTTATCAGTTCTTAGAGAGATTTTTGTTTGTACTTTGTACTTTATGTGACTGATCCTATTTCATTGTGGGCTTGAAGGATCCCTAAAATACTTGACTTTTTAAAACCAACACAGCTGTTATAATATCTCTAACAGTCATTGAAGCATGCTCTTTAAGAGCTGCAACTTTTGTACATTTCCCTAGTGATGTCAGACTCAAATAAAGGACAGCTACTGATCCATACACAGCATCCCTGCAGCCTGAATCTTGACTAGTTTTAAAATGTAATGTTACTATGAATTATCATATTTTTTATTTATGTGGGGGATCTCTGACAAGTGGTTGACAACTCTGCTGTAGAAAACTGTCTATTCTTTTTCCCCAGATGTCTATTTTTTGCAATGTATTTTTATTTCTTTAATTAAAAATTTCCCAAATACATGTAAAAATTTTTAAATTCATTGAAAAAGTTTTGAATTCTAAATTCTTTCCCATCTCAATTGAGAAGGCAAGCAATATGTTATCAATTACACATATGAAGTGATGCAAAACATATTTCCACATTAAGTACATTACAAAAAAAAAGAAAGAAAGAGAGAAAGAAGGAAAGAAAGAAGGAAAGAAAAAAGCGAAGAAAATGAGACTGTGCTTCAGTCTGCACTTAGAGTTCATCAGTTTCTAGGTTTTCATCATGGATCCTTGGAATTGTCTTAAATCATGATATTAATCAGAGCAGCTAAGTCTTTCACAATTAATCATCATGCAATGTTACTGTTACTGTGCACAGTGTTCTCCTGGTTCTGCTCACTTCACTCTGAATCAGTTCACGTAAGTCCTCCCAGGCTTTTCTGAAACCATGTTACTTATCGTTTCTCATTACACAATAGTATTTCATCACATCGTATCTCACAATTTATTGAATCAGCCCCCAAGTGATGGGCATCCCCTCAATTTCGAGTTCTTTGTCACTACAAGAAAGGGTTGTTATAAACATTTTTGTGCATATAGATCCTTTTACCTTTCTTTAATTTCTTTTGGATACAAACCTAACACTGGTGTTGCTGAGTCAAAGGGTATGCACAATTCTATAGTCCTTTGGGCATAGCTCCAAATTGCTCTCCAGAGTGGCTGGACTAGTTCACAACTCACCAGCAGTACATTAGTATTTCACTTTTTCCACACCCCCTCCAGCATTTATAATTTTCCTTTTCTGTCATGCCAATCTAATAGATAAGATGTGGTCTCTTAGAGTTTTTTCTTTTTTTTCACTTGCATTTCTGCAATGAGTAGTGATTGTAAGCATTTTGCTTTTCATGTGACTATAGATAGCTTAGGGGCAGCTAGGTGGCACAGCAGATGGAGTGCTGACCTAGAGTCAGGAAAACTTAAGTTCAAATCTGGCCTCAGACACCAGCTGTGTGTCCCTGGGCAAATCACTTAACCCTGTTGACCTCAGTTTCCTCATCTGTACAATGAACTGGAGAAGGAAATGGCAAACCACTCCAAAATCTTTTCCAAGAAAACCCCAAATGGAGTCTTGAAGAGTTGAACATAACTAAAACAACCGAACAGATTGAACAAATTACAACAAAAATTGATAGCTTTGATTTCTTCTTCTGAAAACTGCATATGCATATCCTCTACCTTTTATCAATTGGGAAATGGTTCTAAATTTATAAATTTGACTCAAAGGAGTATTCATTTTTGAAATCCACAGAATTAGAAATACAACAAAAAAGAGCAACCAAAGCACATTTTTGGCCAGAAATAAAAATAAATAAAAAGTAATCCAGACATTGATCTTACTAAAAGTGAGGAAACCAGTTCAATTCAATTTCATCCAGTTATGGTTATATGTCACCAAGTCAACCCAGTGTCAGTAGAAGCACACATACATGACCATCAGTTTTACAAAATGAAATGTTATTAAAACTTTATAGCATGTCCTAAGTTATTTGCACATCATGTAGATCTAGATCAAGGACTCTTTACCTGAGGTTCTGGGGTCCAGAGGTTGATGGATAAATTTCAATGGGTCTGTGAATTTGAATAGGAAAAATATATCTTTATTCCAATATAGTTGGCTTCTTTTGTAGAATTTATTTTACTTTATGCATTTAAAAACATTATTTTAAGAAGGGGTCCAAAGGCTTCACCAGACTGACAAAGGGATCTACCACACACAAAAAGGTTAAGAACTCTTGCTCCAGGGAAAAAAAATTTTTTTGCTAAACATTTAATGCCCTTTGAATTTTAAAGATTTTCCTAGTTAGTCTGTCCTTCAATTGACTTCATAGCTACCATTGCCCTTGGACATGCCACTCAGAAGTGTTCAGTGGGAATGTCATGTGACCTCTAGAATCTAGTCCACCATTTGTGATCATACTAAATTTGGTTGGTCTCATTGAAGGAGGTCATGGTCATACTAGAAGATCAGGGTCTCATTTCTAACTAAAAATAACCATCCAAGATCCCTGGAAGGAACCAAGACAAGAGTACTCTCCTTCTCCCCACTCCAAATCCCTATCTCACTTTTACCTGAGGCTGCCAATGCCACTTCAGGTAAGTTTTATTGAGGACTCGCTGCTTTGGGTATTACCAGGGGAGAAAGCAAGAGGCAGCTCAAGGCAATTGACAGAGGGTCTGCCTGAGAATCAGGCAGATCTGGGTTCAAGTCCTTTCTCTGACCCTAGGTAGGCAACCATGGGCAAACGATTTAAACTTTCAGTGCCCAGGGCAACTTTCTAAGCTGCAGATCAGGTGAAGCTTTGTATTGGCAGAGGGAGCTTCCCCATCTGGGAGTCCCCTGCCTAGATGAAATCACAAATCTGGACCCTTCCCCAAGTTGTGGAGCAGGACAGGGAGGAAGGGAAAATAGAGGAAGGAAAGGAACGTCCTAGAAAAAGAACTCAGGTATCCATAAATAGTTTGATAAAGAGAAGAACTAGAGACCTATTTGTCTAAACACATTTCTCATCCTTTCTATTATTTCTTTTTGCCCTCTGGCTGTCCTGAGGCTAACTTATGGATGGGACCCAGAAGCTGAGATATTGAACTTTAAATTAAATATGTGTGTCTTACTTATGATTGGGAGTGGGAGTGTTTAGGAAGGGGCTTGCTGGAATATACAGGAGCTCTTGAACAACAGATAGATTTGACATAATGGGAATGGGAGAGAGAAGGAATATGTTTGTGGTTTTTTTCCCAGGCATATATTGATCACCACCTTAAAAGTCAAACAGAAAAGCTGATGAATATACTTCAGGGTAAACCACGGAAATACAAGGTTAAGAATATGAAAAGCACTTGCAAAGCTTCAGTGAACTGGAAGGGCTAAGTCTGGGCTAATCAGTTCCTGTTTGGAACAGCCCCTTGCAGCTGGGGTCAGTAGGTGAATATTTGTTACACTGGGCTACTTTTATTTATTTATTTATTTTAATAAATATTTATTTATTTAACTTTTTACATTCATTTTCACAAAATTTTGGGTTCCAAATTTTCTCTTATCCCCTCCCCCCACCCCAATACACTGAGCAATCTAATTTTCCCTATCACCAATCTGCCTACTTTTCTATCATCCCTCCCTTCTCTTGTCCCCATCTTCTCTTTTGTCCTCTAGGGCCAGATGATTTTCTATTCCTCATTAACTGTATGTCTTATTTCCTAGTAGCAACAACAATACTAAACAGTTGTTCCTAAAACTTTGAGTTCCAAATTCTCCCCATCCCTCCCTTCCCACCCATTCCCTTTGGGAAGGCAGGCAATTCGATATAGGCCTTATCTGTGTAGTTTTGCAAATGACTTCCATAATAGTCATGTTGTGTAAGACTAACTGAATTACCCTCCATCCTATCCTGCCCCTCATTGTTTCTGTTCTATTTTTAGATCCTGTCCCTCCCTGAGTGTTGACTTCAAATTGCTCCCTCCTCCCATTGCCCTCCTTTCCATCATACCCCCCCTTGCTTATCTCCTTCTCCCCCACTTTCTTGTATTGTAAGATAGGTTTTCATACCAAAATGAGTGTGCATTTTATTCCTTCCTTTAGTTGAATGTGATGAGGGTAAACTTCTTGTTTTTTTTCTCAGCTTTCCTCTTTTTCCCTCCACTAAAAAGTCTCCTTCTTGCCTCTTGAATGACATACAATTTACCCCATTCCATTTCACCCTCTTTCCTCCCCCTACCTTTCTCTCTCACCATTTACCTTAATTTCTTTTAAGATATGGTCCCATCCTATTCAATTCACTCTGTGCTCTCTGTCTCTGTATGTGTGTGCATGTGTGTATGTGTGTGTGCATGCATACGTGTACGTGTGTGTGTATGTGTGTGTGTGATCCCACCAACTACCCAGATACTGAAAAGTTTTAAGGGTTACAAATATTGTCTTTCCATGTAGGAATGTAAACAGTTCACTTTTGGTAAGTCCCTTATGACTTCTCTTTGCTGTTTACTTTTTCATGCTTCTTCTCATTCTTGTGTTTGAAAGTCAAATTTTCTTTTCAGCTCTGGTCTTTTCATCAAGAATGCTTGAAAGTCCTCTGTTTCATTGAAAGACCATATTTTCCCCTGAAGTATTATACTCAGTTTTGCTGGGTAGGTGATTCTTGGTTTGAGTCCTAGTTCCTTTGACTTCTGGAATATCCTATTCCACGCCCTTCGATCCCTTAATGTAGAAGCTGATAGATCTTGAGTTATCCTGATTTTATTTCCACAATACTGGAATTGTTTCTTTCCAGCTGCTTGCAAGATTTTCTCCTTGAGCTGGGAGTTCTGGAATTTGGCCACAATGTTCCTAGGAGTTTCTCTTTTTGGATCTCTTTCAGGTGGTGATCGATAGATTCTTTCAATACTTATTTTACCCTCTGGTTGTAGAATGTCAGGGCAGTTTTCCTTGATAATTTCATGGAAGATGATGTCTAGGCTCTTTTTTTATCATGACTTTCAGGTAGTCCCATAATTTTTAAATTGTCTCTCCTCGATCTATTTTCCAGGTCAGTTGTTTTCCCATGAGATATTTCACATTCTCTTCCATTTTTTCATTCTTTTGGTTTTGTTTTGTGATTTCTTGGTTTCTCAGAAAGTCATTAGACTCCATCTGTTCCATTCTAATTTTGAGAGAACTATTCTCTTCAGTGAGCAGGTGTGGCTGCTATTCAATTTGAGCTTAAGTTCTGGTGCTGGGGTGGGGGCAGGGCCGCCTCCCAGGCTCAGTTCCCTCAGGGGGTTTATGCAGAGACCTGAACTTCTGCCTGCCTGCTTGGGGAGTCCCGGTGGCTGCCGCTGCCTCTGCTGCTGCCTCTGCCGCTGCCTCTGCTGCTCCCTCTGTCTCTACCTCCACTGCTTCCTCCCGAGGGGGCCCGAGCCACGGAGACACCCTGCTCCCCTCTCCGCCAGCCCAGATGTCTCTCTCACTGACCTGTAGAGTCTGTGGGTGGAGGGACCTTCCTGGCCACCAGAGATTCCGTCCCTGAAGCCTGCTTGGCTCTGCTCCTCTGGGGCCATGGCCAGGGAAGCCCAGAGGTGGACTCTGCTTTCTGGGGCACGACAGACCCTGGGGACGGCTCTCCAGTGCTCTCTGGAATGGAAATCTTTTCCTCTGTGTTTCTGCGCGCCTTGCAGTGATCCAGAATTTGTGGGAAGTTCTTCTTAGAGGAAATTTATGGGCTGTGGATTTGGAGCTAGCATATGTGAGTCTTTCTACTCTATCATCTTGGCTCCACCCCCCTGGGCTACTTTTATAAAGACAATATGAAAAAGCAGATTGTTGGATAGCCAGACAACATGGTGCCCTTGGCTCCAGCAACATTTGAGAAGCAAGGTGTAAATATATTCTGTATGGGGCTTGCTATAAGGCTCAATGAAGATATTGCTTATAATTCTTCTTAATATCTACAAAATCTGTCTCTGGATCAATCAATCAACAGCCTACTCTGCACTAGGCACTAGGCATATAAAGACTAAGATGAAACTGAACCTATATTTAAGGAGTTTATATTCTTTCAGGGAGACAACAGCTGTATATAAAAGTATATGGTAAATACGTGTATTTTTTTCTAATTAGACTGATTTTGTCAGTATAGAGAAATCCTAGCAAGGACTTCCCTCTATCAATACAGATTGATGCTGGCTCTATAACTAACAGACCTAAAGCATTGCCCAGCATACTGACGTAAAATGTCTTGACTAAAGTCATGCAGTCAGTATATATCAGTGGCAAAATTTGAACTGTGACTTCAAGGCCAGCTTTATCAACCATCCAACATTGCTTCTATTTATCTACATATTTATCTATCTATGCACACACACACACACACGCACACACACACGCTACCAAATACTGTAAGCAGAATAACAATACAACTCACCCTAAATACCTACATTCATATGGACAGCTAGGTGGCACAATGGATAGAGTATCAGCCCTGCAAGAAGAAGGACCTAAGTTCAAATGTGACATCAAATTTACTAGCTGTGTGACCTTGGACAAGTCACTTAGCCCTGTTTGCCTCAGTTTCCTCATCTGTAAAATGAGCTAGAGAAGGAAATAGGAAACCTTTCCAGTATCTTTGCCATGAAAACCCCAAATAGGGTCACAAAGAGTCAGACACTATGAAAAACAATCGAACAACAGCATACATACATGTGCATATTTATATACAAATGCATATGTGTATATATGTATATGCACATTATACCCTTAACACACAGAGGTGCTATGTCACACCCAATGGGCTCACTCCCCCACTTTGCACTGGTATGACAGATTGGGTCCCCAGAGGGTATCGTGTTGTTTCTTTTCTATCTCTCTTGTCCCTAAACCAGGTTTCCATTTCCTTTCAACATTTCAGCATGATTTCTCTGGACACGGGTTCATGCCATTGTTGTAAGATCTCCTGCATGAAACTGACAGAGAAGCATCTCAAACACTGCAGTGATTTACCTACAGAAGGAGAGTCAGGCACACGCTAGCCAGGCTCTGTGTGATTATAGTCAAAGAATTATTAATAAGTCTAGGTTCTGTTGGATGAGATTATGTAAGCCAATAAATCAGCGCAGAGAATCGAGGTGACTTTTCCAAAGTCATTTAGGTGTCAAAATTGGAATTTGAACCCAGTCTCTTGATCCTGGAACCATTATTTTTTCCATTTCACCATATAACTCTCCTTCAATTAGGGCATAATATGAGTTTAAAAATAAATAATAAAAATAAATGTGTGAGAGGGCTATGATCTATGAGTGGAATCAGAAAACTCCCTGTGTGATATCCACATAAACTGAGCCAATGATATACTAACAACAAAGTAGACGAATGGCTGAGTCCTGAGTGTTTGCTAATTGAAACAGAGGGGTTTAAAACGGCAGTTTAGGACCAGGTCTTTGCCACTAGAAGTTATAGAATGCTTACCTTTAGGAAGCCTGGATGTATAGATCAGTACATTCATTTTTAAAAATATACTATTATTTATTTCATTAAATATTTCTTAATTATATGGAAAAAACTTTAACACTCATTTAAAAGAAACTGTTAAGTTCCAAATTCTCTCTCTCCTTTTTGCTCCTCCCCTCTTCCCTGAAAAGTCAAGCAATTTGATATGAATTGTAAATGTGAAGTCATACAAAACAACTTTCCATATTAGCTATGTTTTAAGGAAAAGAAGGACCAAAAAAAAAAAACTCCAAGAAAAATGAAGAAAATAGAAAAAAGCATGCTTCAGTCTGCACTCAAAATTAGAGTTCTCTCTAGAGGTAGACAGCATTTTTCATCATGGATCCTTTGGATCACAGCTGATCACCCTTACAATATACTGTCACTATGTACAATCTTCTCCTGGTTCCATTCACTTCACTTTGCATTAATTCATATAAGTCTTCCCAGGTTTCTCTGAAATAATCCTGCTTGGTATTTCTTATAGCACAACAGTATTCCATGACAATCGTATATTACAATTTGTCCAGCCATTCACCAACTAATGGGCCTCCCTTTGATTTCTCATTCTTTGATACCACAAGAAGAGCTGCTATAAATATTTTTGTACAAATAGATCCTTTTTTCCTTTTCTTTGATGTCTTTAGGATACAGACCTAGTAGAGATATCGTTGTGTTAAAGGGTATGTACAGTTTTATAGCCCTCTGGATATGGTTCCAATATATCCTCCAGAATGACCGGACTAGCTCACAACTCCACCAACAGGATTAGTGCCTGTCATAAAAGGAAACACTAGAAGCCAGGCAGCACATCACTAAAAGCTACAAAAATTTAGTACTCACTAAATAGCTAGCAAGATATGATCTGGCATCTAGGATTATCCATCAGAAACTTGCTATCTTTCATAATATGAAAACAAATCCTCATACTACAAACACGGACACCAACATGTCCTTGAGATGTCAACCAATAAACTGTACTATACTGCACCTGGAGTCTGATCACAGCCCAAATAGTTATTATTACAGCCCAAACTATGCCCCCAATCACCCAGATGTAAGATTGCTCTATAAAAACTCAAGAACAGCTTTTTAAATAGACATTGCCATACTCTTTCTCTCTGAGCTATGTAGAATGAAAAGTTTTCAGAATCTAGAGACCTAGCAGAAGAAACTAAAATCATGTAGGAACAGAAAGAGGTCCATATTATCAATTCAAATACTTTAATTCAACAACCAAAAACAGTTATTTTATCTTTTCCTTAGGCAATAGTTTATAGAATATTAAATAAAAATAAATAATATCCAGTTAGTGGCTGGTGTCCCAATATCCTTTTGTCTTCCTTGATCCCAGCATTCCATACTACTGCAATGCTGAAAAACAGCACTGAAAACTCACTTAAATGTTAATTGGGATATAGCGTAGTGACCAGTATGCTGGTTCTGAAGCCAGAGAGCTTAGATTCTTATTCCACTGCTTAGCTCAGTGTGTGGCCCAAGGCAGGTGCTTAATAAATATTGATTGATTGATCACACCTCTAAATTTTTACCTATGGGATCTTAACCTATCTGTGCCCTATTTTCTTCATCTGTAAAATGAGGCCTGGATGGCCTATGAGCTCCTGTGTGGACCAGGATTTATCATTTCGTACTTGCAAGGATAAGGGAATTATTTCCTCTCCAGTAACTGAAGTCCCTGCATAGTTCACCCTGCCACAGCTGCAGTCTGAGTTTTGTTTATTTCAGCTCAATCTAGCATTTAGAGCCCTGGCCAGTCTCCACAGAGCTGCCCTACAAAGTGCACTGCCACACCTTGGGATGGCTCTCTTGGACCCCTGACCTGTACAAGCCTTTGGCTGTCTTCGTCCTGGTCCATGTGGTCCCTCTTGTCAGTCTTGCCATCTTTGTGGGTAGAAGAAAGGTCCCTATGAATAGGAAATGGCTTAACTGTTAGCATATGAATGTAACCCAAAAGCATTGGGCAGCAAGAAACAAGGAAGAGGAGAAATTCTGGGACTCCTGGGAAAACATATAAGTGGGGAGATGAAGAGCACAGTGAGCAGAGCCAGGCAAACAATTTAACACAGTGACCACAAAAGATGTAATTTTGTCGTTGAATTCTTGTTCAGTCAGTGCCTGACTTTTCAGGATCCCTTTGGAGCAGTTTGACCTTTCCTTCTCCAGTTCATTTTACAGATGAGAAAACTGAGGCAAACAGGGTCAAGTGACTTGTCCAGGGTCACACAGAAAGTATCTGAGGCCAGAACTGAACTCACAGAGGTGAGTCTTCCTGACCCCAGGCCTGGCATTCTATCCACTGTGAGACCTAGTCGCCCACAGTAATGAAAATGACACTAAAGATCAGTCCATTGCTGATGAAATGTAATGAGCAATCTCCATCCTAGAGAAATGATAAGGAAGTACACTTTCCTTCTTTCAGAACAAGACTACTGTCAGATGTGGTTACCGTACAGTTTATCTATATTTAAATGCTTTTTTTTTTGTTACAAGGGATAATTTAATAATGTAGAGGGTGAGAAGGGGAAATGATTATGGTGCAAAAACAAAAGGTAGGAATAAAACCTTTTTTAAAGAAATTGTAGTGGGGCAGGGGACAGCGAGGTGGTGCAGTGGATAGAGCACCCTAGCTTTAAGAGGACCTGTGTTCAAATGCAGCCTCAGGCATTTATTGGCTGTGTGACCCTGGGCAAGTCACTTTCTCCTGTATGCCTCAGTTCCTTGTCTGTAAAATGAGCTGGAGAAGTAAATAGTGAACTACTCCGGTTACTTAACCTTGATTGACTTAAAAAAAAGAAAATTTGAATTTTTTAATTGCCATTTTTATCTCACCATCAACATTATTTTACTCTGTTTCTCCCCACCCAAAAAAGAGAAACTCAAGAGATTTTCTTTTCCTAAGCTCTGGCATACAAACCAGCTCAGCATTGCCGTGACCAACTTCCTTCTACAATAATATCATTAACACATTATTAATAAGCCCCACTAAACAACATGAAACCCTACAATAACAGCATTTCACTAGTTGTCCAAGATATAAACCAGATTCCTTGTGATGCTGTCTCATCTAAAGTTAGGTTTTCACATAACCATTGAATACCATTAGATGCGATGTACTTCTTTTTCCTGATCTACTCACCTTTTACTTTTCACCATTTGAATTTGTCACCTGTTCTGAGTTGGTCTACAGTAGGGTTGGGAAATCTGTGGCCTTGAGGCCACATGGACTGAATCCAAATTTCACAGAACAAATCTCCTTAATAAAAAGATTTGTTCTGTAAAACTTGGACTCAGTCAAAAGGCTGCACTTGAGGACCTAGAAGGCCACATGTGGCCTGAAGGCTGCAGGTTCCCCATCCCTGGAGAATATGTATTTACTATAATCTATAGTAGAAAAACAGGGTTCATTCATTCAACCAAAATTTATTAAGTGGCTCTAGTATGCAATACTGTCTTTATCTCCGAGAGAGACAACGTTCAAAGATCTACACAATATGGCAGTTTTACAATACTTTCAACATGACTTCACTCTGCAAATATTGCACTTTAACAACCAATCAATATGCATTTATTAAGCACTGTCTTTGTTTCAGGTGTAGAACTAGGTTGTGAGAATACAAAGACAAAAAGTAAAACAGTCCTTGATGTGAAGGAGCTTATATTCTGTCTGGAGAGACAGTGTGTACATCAATAAGCTTATACAAAATACATAGTAAAAGAATACAAGGCATTTTGAGGGAGCTGGGGAAGGCAGACCTAAGGGCTGAAAGAATTGGAGTGGGACTCAAATAGAAGGCAAAGATTTAGGGTTAGGTAGCCTTGAAGGGGATGCTAAGAGGGGAGGGGAGGACGGAGGAAAAATGCTTAAAATTCATATGAACATTGGAAGGTAGATGATTCTCACATTGACAATGCATTTCTTATGAGGGGATAAATGTCATTATCTCATACCATTTCTTCAGCAGTGATGCACTCTCTTCTCCTTTTCATCAGTCTTTGTTGTAAAAGGACTAAGATTTACCAGAATTTTCCTGATACAGCTTCTTTTCAACATGGAGTAAGCCCAGTCTCCTCCTCCTTTCCTCTTCTGACAGGGATTACTGCTGTTTAGTCATTCCTGATCATGTGTGGGGTTTTCTTGACAAGGATACCATTTTGCCATTTCCTTCTCCAGTTATTTAACCTCTGGCAAACAGAGGTTAAATAACTTGGCTAGGGTCACATAGCTAGTAAGTTTCCAAGATAGGATTTGAACTTGGATCTTCTTGACTCCAGGCCAGGTGTTCTATCCACCATACTACTTAGTTGCCTCTTGACATCTAGTAGCATTCCCTAAAAGGAGAAAAAGCTATCCTCAAGACCTGATTGGCACAGGCTTCCCCTCACAGATAATCAAGGCTTCTCTGACTTGGTGGATATCTGAATGCCATGGGAGTCACCATGTTCTTCATCATATCCTGACCTGATGACCAGTTTCCATATGGAAACAAGATGGGACCATGTTTAAGAAACTGTCTATCTCTGTGTTCTTGTTGCATATCCTTGCTGAGTTAATGCCTAGTGCATTATCTAGAACATAGTAGAAACCAAATAAAGGAGTACAGAATTCAACAAATATTTATTAAGTACCTACAATGTGCTAGACAATAGGGCTACGAAAGCAAAACAAAAACAATCTCTACCTTTAAGGACTTTCTGTTGTATAGAGGGATTCAATATGCACAAAAGAAGTACTGAAAATACAGGACAATGTGAAGGTTGCCAGTCACAAGGACATAGGGAGCTGGACCTGGAGGCAGGAAGACCTGAGTTCAAATCCAGTCTCAGACATTTAGTGGCTGTGTAACTCTGGACACCATCTACCTCAGTTTCCTCAGCTGTAAAGTGAAGATCATAACAGCACCTCCCTTCCAGGGTTGTTGTGAGAATCAAATGAGAAAATATTTGTACAGTGCTTAGCACAGTGTCTGGCAATAGGGGACTTAATAAAAGCTTACTGCCCTTCATTGGGGAAGAAGGAAATACTAATAGCTTTGAGGAGTTAAAAAAACCCGACCATATGGGAGGTAGTGCCTGAACTAAGCCTTCAAGGAAGATAAGATTGTAAGAAACAGAGACCCGAGGAGGTAGTGAATTCTAATATTGGAGACAGACTTGCAATGGCATGAAAATAGGAGATGTTGGGGTTCAGGAAGAAGCTAGTAGACCAGTTAAATGAAAAAAGGGAATAAGAAATAAATATGGCAAGTATATGGGAACCAGATTGTGGAGGACATTAAGTGCTTGACTGAGGAGTTTGCTTCATCTTACCCTAGAGGCAATTGTGAACCACTGAAGTTTTTTGATAAAGTACATGGCCTGAGTTTTAGAAATATTATTTTGTCAGGTAGGTGGGAGATGGACCAGAAAAAGGGGAGAAAAGAGAAGCAGGGAGACTATGGAAATGTCATAGAAAAGAGATGATTAGGATGTGAAGCAAGATGGTGGCTTTGTGAATACAGAGAAGGACCAGGAAGGAATTGGAAGAATCAGTGAGACTTTCTTTGGCAGCTGGTTGGATGTGGAGACTGAGGCAAAGGGAAGACTTGAAGAAGATGTACCTAAGTCAAGACACTGAGGTTGCCAAAGAGAGTGATGAATGAATAGTGCTGCCCTGACAGGAGAACATTCAGGGAGGAAGAGAAGTTCCATTTTGGATCTGAATTTAAGAAGCCAATGGACCGTCTCTTAGTGGGCCTGGATTAGAGTTAGACAAATGGGGTCTGGCTACGTATGTATGGCAGTCATCTGCATACAGCTGATAGATGGACCTATAGAAGATGATGACATGATTCAGAATGGAAGAAGTGAAGAGAAAGTGGCCCAGCATTGAGACCTCAGGAATGCCCAAAGTTAGGATTTCAGGATAGGGATAATGAATGAGAAAACTGAGACAGTTATGGGGAGGAGCAAGGGAGTACAGTAGGATAAAATGTCCTTGATTAGAAGAGAGTCTTCTGTCTCTTGGCATTTTCTAGCACAGGTGATAAAGCTGATGAAGAAGAAATATTTGAAATACTTTGAGATTTACAAAGGACTTTTGTCATGCCAAATCTCTGAGGTTGATAATGCAGATTGTGCTTCCCCACTTTGTAGCTGGGGAAACTGAGGACTTGCCCAGAGTTACAATGATTCTACATATAAGAGCTAAGTTCTGAGCCAAGGTCATCAGGCTCCAGTACTCTCTCCACCTATACTACACTATCTCTTTGCTGCTTATTACCTGAGGGGATTAGATGACACTATGGAGAGAATGCTAGGTCAGGAGTCAGAAAAACTCCTCTTCCTGAGTTCAAACCCAGCCTCAGACACTCCCTGAGCAAGGCACTTAGCCCTGTTTGCCTCAGTGTTCTCATCTGTAAAATGAGCTGGAGAAGGAAATGGAAAACCACTCCTGTGTCTGCCAAGAAAACCAACAACCCTTAGCATCTGACTTTGAGAAAAAAAGATTTCCTCCCAACTTACTGCTGTTGTTTTCTTCTTGAGGCAGCCGTTGATGCAGAGGATAGAATTCCGGAGTCAGGAAGTTGTGAGGTCAAATCCAACTTCAGACACTTACAAGCTGTGTCACCCTGGGGTACTTTATCCTCCGCTTGTCTCAGTTTCCTCAACTGTAAAAGGAGGATATTAATTGCACCTATCTCATGGGGTTGTTGTGAGGATGAGCTAATATAATATTTGTAAAAAGCACACAGCACAGTACAGCACATGGTAGGCATTGTATAAAGAATTATTCCCTTCCTCTTCCTCTTCCCCTTCCCCTCTTTCCCAGATGACTCCCACTATCTGGTTTAGCCCTACCTGGCTCTTTGTGCACTAATTTAAATGAAGGCTTTGTGGGCCAGCTCTGAGGAAAAGGTTAATTGGGATCAAACTACCACAAGTCAATTTAAAATTCCAAGCTTATTTTGTTAGTTTATATGGCTATTATGCATATTTATTTACATTATCAAATGAGTGTCAGCTTGCCTGAAGGTATTAAATTACAGCAGAATTTTAAAAAAATCAGCCCACAAAGGTCTTACTCACCTTTCCCACACCTATTGTCATAGCAATAATCTATCTGAAGTCAGTGATTGTTAGTAGTAATGCCTTGAGTCATCATTTAAATTATTTAAATTCTCATTCAGCTTTATTTTTTTTTACTTTTCCTCAAGCATTTCTTTTAGGTCTCAGACTAATGATCTTGTGGTAATTTAGAGTATTTCTAAATACCTTCCTGGAAACAGTAAGTAACTGACCAAATGCAGACCAAGAAAACTGGATTTTTTTTGGAGGAAAAATGAGCTGTCAAATGACGGGTTATTAAGCCACATATGTGTGATGGCCAGGGAGCCCCAGTTCATGAAAGTGCGTAATATGGGGCGGACAAAGAACTTTCTTTTCTGAATCAGAAATATTCACGTATTATAGATGGTTGGGGACCTACTGCTGTTAAGCTGATAGAAGGCCATCATCATGTATTCTAGAAAAATGAGAGTATGTTCCCCGGTGAGCCTTGTCCACATTTTCCGAGTCAGTAAGTGAGAACAAGAGATGGGTGATTTACCAAAGAGGTTAGGTAAAAGGAAAGTGGTGGGGGAGAAAAGTGGGGAAGAAAGATTGAGAGACCATGTGAATAACATACTGGCAGTCTTTGTTTCTTCTGAACCTACAGCTTCATGTTATAGCTAAAAGCTGGCTAATCGCCCCAGTCAAAATGAGCATTGTTCATTTTTCCAGCATGAAAGATCATCACCTGCTCATTTAAATAAGATTTTGTGCCTTGATGATAATGGTGCCTAAGTCTGTGTCCCTGCTATGAAAAGTGTGATGTGTAAAATTCAAAAATCCTTGTGGAAATGGAAAGACATTTTCTTTACTCCTGGCTTTGAATGGCCTTGACCACAGAACAACACGGTTCTTCCAAAAGAAGGGTACAGATAACGCTGAAATTTGCAAAACCTGTCTCTGTCTGCCGTTCTCCCTTTTAAATTCATGATCTTAATCATTTCATTAGATTGGAGGCAGGCTACTAGGTGATCTAATGGATAGACAACTGGGCCTGAGTTCAAATCTGCCCTCAGACACTTACTAGCTGGGTGACCTTGGACAAGTCACTTAGACTCTCTCTCCGTTTCTTCAGGTGTAAAATAGGGATAATAACAGCACCTACTTCCCAGGGTTCTTGTGAAGATCACATGAGATCAGATTTGCAAAGTGCTTAATACAGTTACATTATTAGCAATTATTAAGATATAAGGAAGAGACACTGGTTCTGGGAATTTACAGAGTAAATAATCTCAATTTAGGATCCAGCCACAGAGAATTCTCACCTGCAAGGTAAGAAAGATTAAGTCAGAATCAAAAGCCAAGAAGAGTGTCTAGAGGTAAATATAAGTCAATAATTAAATAAAAAAGTGAAATTTTGGAAATCAGAACTTTTTGAGATGTAAGGTTTTGAAATTTGGTTTCTTTACTATGTATACATGCCATGTCTTTCCTTTCTAATGAAGAGGAACCAAGAGACAGAGTGTTTGGCAGGGAAACACTTTACCCTGGAAACTAAGTTACATAAAAATAGAGAACAGTGAGAAAAATGCTAAGCAAGTCAGTGAATTGGGCAGAGTAAAGTAGAGTACGGAATCTGGAGTCAGGATACCTGAATTCGAATCCACCCAGCAGCACACTGAGGGTTGACCACAGACATCTTACAATCTCACTGAACTTAAATGTCCTCATCTGTGAAAATTCAGTAGCAATTCTAATCTACCTCATAGAGTTATCTGAGGAAAGGTAAATTTGAATGCATCGTTGAAATATTAAATAGGATAATTTTATTATTAATATCTTAGTGAAAGTGGAAATTTAAGATTATAGTAGTAGCTCACTTTCTACAATAGTTTTCTTTCTGGAAAATTAAATTGTGTAAACCAAATAACATTTCCTACTGATTTCAGAATGATGTTATTTTCATTTCAAATAATTCTCCTATTGACTGTGGCTCCTGACTCTTGGACCTTAAGTTTTTTTCTTCTTCTTCTTCCTTTCCCTCCTCCTTCTCTCCTGTACCCCCATACCCTTATTCCACTCCACCCTCTCTGCACCTCTCCCAACCCTCCTCTTTCTTTTTTTCCTTATCTAACAAGAAAGACCCATTCCTTCTCCAAAAAGGGCCCCTCTGCTCTGCACGCAATGCAAAGGTCCAGACCAGAATCTGTCCTAGCCTCTACCAAAAGCAGTCAGGTTCCTTTTTCTCACAACCTTGGCTTGGAATTCTCATTTTCCCCTCCTTCCACCCCTCTACCCCATCCATTTTCCTGGGGACAAATTATTTAAAGTTTAGGTTTATATTCATGCTTTGTCTCCCCAAAGTTGGGAATAAAAATCTACTCAATGTAAAACAGAAAGAACAGGGACTGGCTTTGTGATGTCATTGCTACCCATAATTCCATCACTCAAACTGGTTGGCACCTTGCCTACAGCTTATATTGTATTCTATTTGTAAAGTATTAGAGAATTGCCTAGAATGCTGAGAAGTTGAGTGATCTTCTCAGGATCACAAGAAGGTCAGCTAGGTGGCACAGTGGTTAGTGCCAAGCCTGGAATCAGGAAAACTGATCTTGAGTTCAAATGTAGCCTCAGACACTTACTAGCAGTGTGATCCTGGGCAAGTCACTTAACCTGGTTTGCCTCAGTTTCCTCACCTGTCAAATGAACTGGAGAAGGAAATGTGATGACCTTTAGTGATGACCTTGGTTGATCCTCTTGATTTTATTGTGAGCTATTTTCTTTCTGAAAAGGAAATTTCCTCACCTGTTTGTCTTAAGCCTTGCTTTTAAAACCCTGTGACTACATGATTGGCTGTCAGATATGGCTTATGCCTGGAATAAAACAGAGCTAAGGCTGCTTTCCTCCCTGTTATGATATATGACATTGTTATAACTATATACCCTCTTTTTCCTTTTATAGCATATTTTTATAATCAAGAAGTTTTGTAAGTACATTATTAAATCTATTAAATAATAGATTGATATATCAATCTGGAACATCTGAGTTAGTATATAATAGGAGGAAAATATGAATATTTTACAATTTTAGCCTATATTTGTGGTCATATTATAAGGATATTTTATATATATATATATATATTAATGTGTATGGATGATATCATGCTAAGAGGGGAAATGATTAAAGTAATAATACAAAATAATACAACGCAAATACAAAATAATGCAAAGTTGTAATACAAAAAATTTCTACATATGGCAAATTTTGAGAAAGCAACAGAATACAAAGACAGAAGTGAAACAGACCTTGTCTTCAAGGGGTTTACATTTTATCAGGGAAACGTGTTCATATGTGGGCATATGCAAAATGGACACAGGTTCAACGCAAATTGATTTAGGGAAGGAGGGCATTTGTAGCTTGGAGAACCAGGAAAGGTCTTGAGCTGAGTCTTGAAAGAGAATAGGGATTCTAAGACACAAAGGTCAAGGAAGGAGGGCATTCCAGTCATAGAGAATGAAATCATAGAGACAAGAGATAGTGTTATGTATGTGGAATGTTGAGAAGACGTGTTGTCTAGCTATAATGCACATGATGAGGAATGCTTGGAACCAAAGCCAGAGAGGTAGATTGGGTCCAGATGTGAAGAAAAAAATATCAGAGAATATTTTTTTGCTTCTGGAGATCATCATCAAGAAAGCCTGTGTTCAAATCTGGCCTTGGACATTTACTGTGTGACCCAGGGCAAGTCATTTTATCTCTACTTGTCTCAACTTCCTTCCCTATAAAATGGGGATAATTATAGCACCTACCTCTCAGCATTGTTGTAAGGATAAAATGAGATGATATTTGTAAAGTTCTTTGCAAATCTTAAAGTACTATATAAACGCTAGCTGTTGCTGTTGTTGTAATTGAGGAAGGGAAGGACATGGTCAGACCTACACTTATAAAATCACTTTGATGGCTTTTCGCTGGATGAATTGCAGTGGGGTAAGATGAGGCAGGGAGACTAATCAGAAAGGTGCCGCCATAGACAAAGTAAGAGAGAAGGAGACAAGTGGAGAGACTGATGGAGGTAGAAATGACACAATCCAATAACCAATTGGACATGTGGGGTGAATTAGAGTGGAGTCAAAGATGGTACTGAGTCATGAACCCGGGTAACTGGACAGATGGTGCTACCCTCAACAGGCGTAGGCAAGTTCAGAAGAAGGGTAGCTTTGGGGAGAAAGGTAATGAACTTAGGTTTGAACTCAGGTTTGGATATTGGATTTGAGATGCCTACAGAACTTGTAATTCTATGTCCAGGAGGCAGTTGGATATACATGACTAAAGCTCAGGGGATAGACTAGGGCTTGCAGCTAGATGGTGCATTGGATAGGGCACTGGGTCTGAAATTAGTAATAACTGAGTTCAGATCCAGCCTCAGACATTTATTAGCTGTGACCTTGGGCAAGTCACTTAAGTTCTGTTTGCCTTAGTAACTTTAACTATAAAATGGGATAAAAATAACTCCTACCTCCCCAGCTTGTTAAAAGAATCAAATGAGATAATATTTGAAAAATATTTAATGCAATGGTTGGCACATAGTAAGTGCTGTATAAGTGCTAGCTTGGAGCAGTAGTCGTATACAGATCTGCCAACTGATCAATAAGTACATTAATTAATAATTAGAAAGTCAAGTAATAATTAATTGGCATAATTAATGCATAGATAGGGCAAGAAATCAATGATTAATTAATCAATAAGAAGCATGTATCAAGTCCCTGCTATGTGCCAGACACTGTGCTCGGTGCTGAAGATGACAAGGCAAGGAAACCCTCCTTCTGTCAAGAAAATCTACCTGGACACATATGTCTATAGAAAACAAACACAAAGTGCAGTGTAGTTAGGAAGAGAAGGAAAGAGGTGGGAAGAGGGAAGGCTATGAGGCAGATGTGAGGGTAGAGCAAATTCCAGATGGGGAGCGGACAGCCAGAACAAAAACATAAAGACAGGCAGAAAGACTATTGTGTGGGAGCACTAGAGAGAACACCAGCTTGACTGGATCTTACAGTGAAAAAAGGAAGATCACAGATAATGAAAGTAGAAAGAGAGTGGGGTCACATTATGAGAGGCTTTAAAAGCCAAATAAAGGAATCTATTTTGTCAAGAAGCAATAGGGAACCAGTGGAGTTTATTGGGGGAAGAAGGGAAGGAAAATCACTTTGGCAGGTATAAAAAAGATAGACTGGAATCAATAGAGACTTGAAGCAGATAGTCCCGGCAGGAGGGGATGAGTCTGGATTATTACAATAACTGAGCAGTAAAACAAGAACAGATCAGAGAAATGTTGCAAAGGAAGCTATGAGAAGATTTAACCTGCAAAGAGATGACGATTAAATCCATGATAAATAAATCCATTATGAGGTCAGCAAGTGAAAGAAAATAGAGAGAAAAGAGAAGAGAGACCAGAACAGAGCACTGAGGCACGCTCACTGTTATGATCAATGAATCAATATTTATTGCTCACCTACTCTGGGCTGGGCACTCTGCTAATCGCTAGGGATACAAAAAGAGAGAAGACAGTCACTGCCCACAAGGAGTTTACAATTTTATTGGGGAAACAGCATGCAAACAAATATATATAAAGCAAGCTATATACAGGACAAAGAGGAAACAATTAAAAGAGGGAAAGCACTGGAATTAAGAGGGATTGTAAAAGGCTTTCTCCAGAAGGTGTGGTTTTAGTTGGGACTTAAAGGAAGCCAGGGAAGGCAGTAGTCAGGAGGAAGACAGGAGAGCATTATAGACACGGGGGACAGACAAAGAGATTTCCTGGAGATGGAGATGAGAAGTGGAGTGTCTTCTTTGTAGTACGATAAGAATGATGATTCAGAAAGAAAATTGAGGGTCAGATGGGTTCAAGGAGAACCAAGAAAGAGGACTGCCACAAAATCCCAGAAAATGGAAAATGTTCAGGAGGGGAGAGGGTTCAGCAGTGTCAAGGAGAAGTCGAGGATTTAAAAAGGCCATCAGATTTGACAGTTAAGAGATCCTTGGTAACTTTGGAGAAAATAGTTTCAGCTCAGTGAGGTCCTAGGCTAGTTTGCAAGGGTCTGGTAAGTAAGAACAGAGGAGGTGGACTGTTTACCTGCATGTTGTCTACACATTTGAAACAATAACTGTGAATACATAACATGCATATTAACAGATTTTTACAATGTGTTCCTATAGAAATACCTGTGCATCCAATGTGATTTTTAGGGACTGCACATTTTTAACTCATGGAAGAATATAGCCAGTGCTTCTTGGAAATAGGGTACCAGGCTATGATTCACTTCTCTCTCTTAAGAGTGGAAGAGGTTAACGTCACACCTATCAGATTGACTAATATGACAAAATGGGAAAATGATAAATATTGAAGAAGATGTGGGAAAATTAGAACACTAATGCAATGTTGGTGGAATTGTGAACTGATCCAATCATTCTGGAGAGCAATTTGGACCTATGCCCAAAAGGTTGTAAAACTATGTACACACTTTGACCCAGCAATACCACTACTAGGTCTGTATCCCAAAGAGATCATAAAAAAAGGAAAAGGGCCTACATGTGCAAAACTATTTGTAGCAGCTTTCTTTGTGGTAGCAAAGAACTGGAAATTGAGTGAATGCCCATCAGCTGGGGAATGGCCAAACAAGTTGTGGTATATGAATGCAATGGAATACAATTATTGCATAAGAAATGATGAGCAGTCAGATTTCAAGAAAAACCTGGAGAGACTTATATGAACTGATGCTGAGTGAACTGAGCAAAAGCGGGAGAACATTGTACATATTAAGAGCATCATTGTTGGATGAAGAACTGTGAATGACTTAGCTCTTCTCAGCAACACAATGATATAAGACAATTCCAAAAGACTCATGATAGAAAATGCCATCCACATTCAGAGAAAAAACTGTGGAGTCTGAATGCAGATTGAAGCACATTATTTTCTTTCTCTCTTTTTTTTTTCTTTCTTATGGTTTTTCCCTTTGGTTCTGATTATTCTTTAACAACATGATTAGTGTGGTAATATGTATAATATAATTGTACATATACAACCTATAACAGATTGCATGCCATTACGGGGAGGGGGAAAATTTAGAACTCAAAATCTTATACAATTGAATGTTGAAAACTTAAAATTAATATTTTTTTTTTAAAAAGAGTGGGAGAGCTTAATTCTGCATGTAGAAGGGAAAATTTCTCCCTGCCAGAAGAGAGAATTTATAAGTGGGGAGGTTTCTTGAGCAGCTTCTTTTTTTTCCTTCTTTTTTTCCTGTTCCTCCCCTCAGGGAGGGACGCAAGTTTGTCTCACCAAAATAGAGTAATTATGGGAACATGCAGTAGAAAAGTCAATGAATGAGAAAGTAAATGTGGATGGGAGAGAGAGAGAGAGAGAGAGAGAGAGAGAGAGAGAGAGAGAGAGAGAGAGAGAGAGAGAGAGAGAGAGAGAGAGAGAGACTGGGCATGAAGAGATGATCAAGAAAAGCAGGCAATCCCAGTTACAGACAGCCTAGCCTTTCATTGATATCTTCAGTCCTAGAGACATATCTGGGAAAACATGCCTGCTATCGAAAGAGACTGAGCCTCCAATTTTACAACCAGAATCATGCATCTTGGAGTAATGATTTTTCTAGGCTACTCTCTTAGGAACCAAGGATGAGGGGGTGAGCTCATTTGAAAATGAGTATTGAGATATGTGGTACAATGGAGAGTGCCGAACAAATGCAGAGTCACAGGACTGAGTTTGAGCCACAGTTCAGCATCACCACAGACCTGCCCATAGACCTGCCTATGATGCAGCTCCCCCTCCCCCGAAGGGAGGCAGCTTATTATCCACTGTGACTCTGAGTAAGAACTTAACCCCTCAAGGCATCAGTTTCCTTTCAGTAAAATGATGGACTTGAAAGGAACTAAATGACTTTTGAGGTCCCTGCTGGACCCAAAGCTATGGTCTGTCTGTATACTTTCCTCTTTCCTTTCTTTTTCAGTCCTACTCTAATTAAAGATTTTATTATTTCAGCATCTGGTCCTTGCCTAATCTGTTAGTAACAACCTGAATTTGACTTCCCAGTTTGGAAATGGAATGGGGGCTTGAGGCAGAGGAGACAATTATTATCATTTAAAAGTTTCCATAAATCAAACCTGGAACTGGAAGGTACAGAGAAGGTCACACCAGTCCACATAACATAAACATATTAGTATGCACATAATATACATAAGCATATTACTATTGACTTTTATGTATTAAATTTTTGATCTTGTTACTTTCCATAATTCTTGTGATGTCTGTATGACTCTTTTGAGACAGCTTCTATCTTGAGTGTTTCCTTGTAGTACCTGGGATATCATAACTACTTAATAAATACTTCTTGATTCATTAGTAATCAAATAAAAGCCAGAGTATCTTCCAGTATGAGGGCAGCTAAGTGGCACAGTGGATGGAGTGGTCCAGGTCTGAAGTCAAGATGACTCATATTCCTGAGTTCAAATATGGTCTTAGACACTGCCTAGCTATGTGACCCTGAGAAAGTCACTTAACCCCGTTTGTCTCAATTTCTTTATCTACAAAATGAACTGGAGAAGGAAATGGCAAACCACTCCATTATCTCTGCCATGGAAACCCCAAATAGGGTAACAGAGTCGGACCTGACTGAAAAACAAACAACTGAGGAACATCTATCTCCTTGTCTTGGGCTCTAAACAATTGTCTCTCCAGTATATTTAGGTAATCTTCCTTTGGGAAGGGCAGTTTACTGGAAAATGAGATTCTTTCCATAACAATCAAATTTATAGGAAAAAATAAATTGAACATAAATGTATTGAATTTTTTTTCTTGAGTTGGTATCCAGCAAAAGCATGCAACAGGGCAGTATTGAGGATTCAATACTTCTATCAATATTTTCATCTACTCTTTAGTTGATGGAATGGATAACTCACAAATCAAGTTTTCATGGAGACCTATAGCTACTCTGGAGGATAAATTTTAGAATAGAGAATGAGCTTCATAAATCGAAAATATGAGCTGAAATCAATAAAATAAAAATTTATTCCAATCAATACAAAGTTATTCAGGTGAGAAAAAATACAGTGGATAAACACACTCTGCCTATGCGGCAGCCAGTCAATTCCATCATTCCTGCAAAATCCTTCGTCAAACCAAAAATATTTGGTTAGAGTTAGATATTTAAAAAGTACTGATGGCCAAAATTTGGCAGAAAAAGTTATAAAACCAATCAAGGAGTACATTCCTCACATTTTGCCGTTTTCCATAGAAACAAGTCATGACTGATTTGGAGGTTAGTCTTTATCTTGACCATGGACTACCTGGGGTGCCTAGGTGGCATAGTGGCTAGAGCACCAGATCTGGAGTCAGGAAGGCTCCTCTTACTAGTTGTGTGACCTGGAACAAGTCACTTCATCCTGTTTCCCTCAGCTCTTCATCTTCAAAATGAGCTGGAGGAGGAAATAGCAAAGCACTCTGGTCTCTTAGCCAGGAAAACCTCGAATAGGGTCATGAAGAGTGGGATAGAACAACAACGACCAAAGGGGCCAATAAATTGAGGCCTCATCTGGCTCTTCATCAGATACAATGTTTTAGGCCGAGGTGGATGTTACAGGAAGCTAGACCTCTCAGAAAGCAACTTTGAAAAAAATTAAACTTACTAAATTAAATTTTTATGAGACAAGGTCATGAGAAGTTGAGCAATTGTTCCCTAAGAGAAAACAGAAGCACTATTTATGAGATGAACTGCAGCTTGTTAGTCACCAAAGATCAAGAAACAGCTCAACATGGACATCAGCTGAAGTCATGAAGAAAGCCAAAGGAGCACCATAGCCTTGAGGACCAAACATTAGGTGGGGCTGATCCCCCGTACCCCAAATCATGGGAGATGGAACTAGCTGATGATAGCTATCACTTAGACAAGTATGAACTACCTAGGAAAGTATCTTCAATTCATTATCTCACTTGAACCTCACAACAGCTGGGGAGAGGGGGGAGCAGCAGGGTGGCATAGAGAGCTGATTTCAGGTTTAGAGAGATCTGGGTTCAAGTTAAGTCCTTCTGACACTCATAGCCTGTGCCAGTTTGGGCAATAAGAAACAGAAAAGGTACTCCCATATTTTGGAAGAAGGAATCCTCCTAATACAGTGAAGAAACATTATCTTCTAATAAATTTGTCACTGAAAACTTTTCATTTCCCTAGTAAACTGACTGCCCCAAAATAGATAATCTAAACCAGAAGAATCCTTCCAAGCTCACTTTCATTCCCATTTTATGATGAGGAAACTGAGGCAGGCAAACTGATACCAGGATTTTCATTCCCATTTTACTGATGAGGACACTGAGGTAGCAAAATCTTAAGTGACTTTCACAGAATCACAACCATTTTTAACGGGCAGAGCTGAGCTTCAAACCCACAGCCTGTGACTCAACAACCATTTACTCCTTGTCATACCAAGGACATTAGTAGGAAAAAATAAAGCACCCTTTTTTTCACCCAGTCCCAGGCAGACAGGCTATACCTCTTCTGCCCCCTTCATTGTGTTCTCCTCGTCCCCACCCCCAGTACTGTGGGCACCCAGTGTCGCTCATGTCCCCCCGCCTTTACTCTCTGTGCTGAATCCCCCCCTAGCTCTCTGCTCTCTGACTACCTAGGTGTTAATACATCAGAGAAAGTGACAAATATATGCAGATTACCGAGAGGTCAAAAGAGAGCAACTCTCACTCTCTTTTATGAGTTACCATTGAAACAAGAATTCATTTGATGCTTTGAAAGTTTGCGGGGGACCTGGGAGAGGGGGCGGTATTTACAAGTCAGTCACTAATTTCATTGTTGCAGATAATACGCTCTGCAACACCCTCCTGTTTCGAGCCCTGGGCATGAGATACAATACTAGTGCTGTGCCAAAGCTGGCTTTTTGTGTTGCATCAAAAACAAGAGAAAATCTAAGCCTCAGTTTAGCCCTTGAAACTCTCCCACTTTGGTATATGGAGCTGTCCTCCCAAACAAAGCTACTAGACAGCATCCAGCACATCTCTCCAATTCATAGCTGTGAAGGTTCTTGGGTAACTGCGCACCCATCAAGCTTCCTTGGACCAGCACTGAGCATTGTCTTGCCAATGGAGACTCACCAGCAGTGTCAGCCTTCTTCATCCCAGTTCTGTTTACCGTCTCTTGGTACACCTAGCAGTTCATATTGAGAAAGTCACAGCAGCTTCTGAGGGTGAGATTACAGAGGCAGGAGCACAAATTAGCACCATATGCTGATGGGGTTTTGCTATTTATTCCTGATCCAGATGCTTCTATCCCCTCCGTTGTATCTGCAGTCAATCACTAGACTTCCTTTTCTAGATGCAAAGTCAACTTAATAAAAGAATTCATGCTTTGTTGTTTTTTTTTTTTTTTTTCCCATGGCTAGGGGAGCTCTCCTGACCAAATTACTTCATTATTTCATTTCTGAGATGCTTCCCATGGAATTAATTACTTTGAAATCAAGATATCTCTGAACTACAAACCTTTTTTAAAGAGATCATTGGCACTCCCGTCTACCAGAGAGGAGTCTGTAATTGGATCTGATTTTCAGGACAGTTTTACAGAGCAGGTTTGGAACAATAAAAGATACAGCTCAGCCTCCATCCCTATCCCTTTAACCTGTACAACCTTTCCAATCCCATTTTCAAAGGCTTTTTGAATAATAATGGATTTTTTTCTTTTAACTTTGTGAAACCGATGCAAAAAAAATTATAATGCAATGTTAAGTCTGTGAATTTAAACATAAACATATGGGACTCTGGAATATCACAGCACAACCATGTCATGTAGTATAACAGTATCTCCTAGTGGCTTCACTTCTTAGTGGAGAGGGAGCAGCAGTATGGTGGATGCATCTGAGCGCTGGCTTTGAAGTCGGGAGACCTGGCTTGGAAATCCATCCAATGCTATTTTCTGTGATCTTGTACAAATCGCTTAGTCTCTCCTTGTCTGTAAAATGAGGAAGTTCGACTTAGTCTTTAAAGTCTCACAAAGCTTTCAATCCAGCATCCTCTGAATGATCTGTTGTTTACAATTTGAGAGATGGAAGGAGATGGAGATTCTGAACCTAGGATTCATAGAGATCTAGGACTGTGTGAACATTAGTAGGAAAAAAAATACATCTCTATTTCAACATTATTGATTTCCTTTGTAATCTTGTATATGTTAGTTTATGTATTTAAAACTATGTTTCTGAGGCTTCCCCAGATTGCCAAAGTCTTAGATCTAAACTCACAGAAACAAAAAAGATGCCCAGATATGCTGATGGGGTTTTGTTATTTATTCCTGGTCCAAATGCTTCTATCTCCAGTGTTATATCTGAAAATGCTCACTACAGTCCCCTTGTTAGATGCAAAGTCAGTTTCATAAAAGCATTTACATTTGCCTTCCCCTCTACCCACCATGGCTAAAGGAGCTTCTCAAAATCTCAAATTCCTCAGGTGTCCCTTTCCACATTGGAGCCCATCCCACCCCTTACCTGTTAGTTCTCTTTGTATTTCTTCTCCTTCCTCCTCCAGACCATGTGAAACTAGGGATTATTGTGTGTGTGTGGGGGGTTCTCCTTACCTCCCAGTGTCAAATAATAAATATTTGTTGAGTTAAATAAATTAGTTTGTCTACTCCAACCCCTTAATTTTACAAAAATGGAAACTGAGTCCAAGGGAGGTTAACTCACTCATGGCCATTCTACCTTGGGTAGTGGGGAAAGTAGGCCAGGACCTGAGGTTCCTTCCTGCTACCTAATATCAAGGCCTTTCTGACAAACTAAGGGATGAATGTTTTGGCTAGAATTTTGTAACATCATCTAACACCCTCTTACTGATATTCTCCACTGGCCGTTTTTGTAATCTGATTTTGGTGACTCATTTCCCTACACTACCACTCTGCAACACACTAGTGATTTGTTGTGATGTTGTTGGGACCCTCCTGCCAAAAAAACTGGAGAACAACCCAGATCACCAGGTTGGCCTTCCTCCATCCCTGCCAGAGACCATACTGCAAAATAACTACCTTTATGGAGATACAACTGGGCAAGTGCTTAGGCAGATCCTGTAGCTCCTAATTCCTTAGCAGCCACAGTTAATTGAAGATTCAGGAAAAATCCAGAAAATCACCAAAGTCCTTAATGCTGTCAAATGATTCAACATCAAAAAACAGATATGGTTTTCTAAATGGAATTAACATTAAAGAAACGCATGATCTTGGGCCTTGCCACTGGGCCCTAAGGACCACTGGACCTTTCCATCTGACTTGGCAATTGAAGCTGTCTTTGTGTTGTCTCCTTTCGCTTGGTATATGAACTCCTTGAGAATAGGCATTGTCCTCCAACCCTAAATACGTATCCCCCATAGTACTTGGAATGTAGTAAGCATTTTTACAAAACTCATTCATTCATGCATTCAGGCATGTGTGCATGTTGACTGTGTGGCTAAATTTCCAATAGAATAAAAGTGCCCTAAGTGCACTTTTCAGGTTTTGTACGTTTTCAACACCAGCACAGTGCCATGAACATAAGTACTAAATATATGCTCCTTGAATTGAATTGAATTGGTGTATTTTCAGTCACCAGTGTTGACACTACATGTTCACTTTCATGTTTTTTTAAAAAAAAACATTTATTTATATTTAGCATTCATTTTTAAAAATTTTAAGTTCCAAATTTTCTTCCTCCCCCCTTCCCCCATTCACTGAGAAGGCAAGCAATATGATGTCAATTACACTTGTGAAGCAATACAAATCACATTTCTGCTACCAAGAAAGGATAGGAAAAATGAAGAAAATGAAAAAAAATGTTTTTCAATCTGCACTCAGAGTTCATTAATTCTCTCTCTGGAGGTAGATAGCATTTTTCATCATGGAGTCTTTGGAATTGTCTTGGATCATTGTATTAATGAATATTTTTGTCTCTGTGTACAATGTTTTCCTGGTTCTGTTCACTTCCCTTTCCCTCAGTTTATATAAGTCTTCCTAGGTCTCTTTGAAATCATCCTGCTAATCATTTCTTCTAGCACAGTAGTATTCCATCACAGTTATTTACCACAACTTGATCAGTCATTCCCCGTTTGATGGACAGCTATTGTGATCACTGCAAAGACCCAAGACAATACCAAAGGACTTGTGATGAAAATATTATCCATCTCCAGAAAACAAACTGATGGAGGCTGAATGCAGATTGAAGCATAGTTTTTTGGCTGTTTTTACATGTCTAAAAATAGAAATATGTTTTCTATGATTTCACCTGTATAATTAATATCACATTTCTTTCCTTCCCAACAAGGGGAAAGGGTAGAAGGGAGGGAAAAATTCAGCTCAAGTTTTTAAAAAAGTATTAACAACAAATAAATAACAAATTTTTTTTTAAAAAGTAAATGATGGGCATTACTTCAATTTCTAATTTTTTGTCACTACAAAAAGAGCTGCTATATAAATATTTTTGTACATATGGATCCTTTTCCCTTTTCTGTGATCTTTTTGAGATAGAGACTGAACAGTGGTATTACTGGGTCAAAGAGTATTCATCATTTTACAGCATTTTGGACATAATTCCAAATTATTCTCTAGAATGGTTGGACCAGTTCTTGGCTCCATGAACAGTGCACTAGTGTATATATTTTTCAACATCCTCTCCAGCATTTGGCAGTTTATTTTTCTGTCATGTGAGCCAATCTGACAAATGTGAAGTGGTGTCTCAGAGTTGTTTTTATTTGCATTTCTCTATCGAATAGTGATTTAGAGGATTTTTCCATGTGACTATTGATAACTTTGATTTTTTCTTCTGAAAATTGGCTGCTCATATCCTCTGAGCATTTATCAATCAGAAAATGGTTCTTATATTTATACATTTGGCTCAGGGCCCTATATATTTTGAGAAATGAGACAGGTGGATATTCTTTTTTAATAGCATTTTTTCCATTATATGTTAATCCAATTTTTAGCATTCATTTTTACAAAATTTCTAGTTCCAATTTTTTCTCCCATTCTCCCTCCCCTCTCTGCTTCCTAAAAAGTAAGCAATTTGATATAAGGTTATATACGTGAACTCGTGTAAAACACATTTCTCTATTAGTCACATTTGTGAAAGAAGAAGCAAATCAAAAGCAAAATGAAAAAACAAGTGAAGTGAAATAGTATGCGATCTGCATTCAGAGTCCATGAGTTCTTTCTCTGAATGTGGATAACATTTTCTATAATGAGTCTTTTGGAACTATCTTGGACCATTATACTGATGAGAAGAGCTATCACACAACATTTCTGCCCTGTGTATTCTGTTCTCCTGGTCCTGCTCATCTCACTTTGCATCAGTTCATACAAGTCTTTCCAGGTTTTTCTGAAATCTGACTGCTCATCATTTCTTATCATTACATTCATATGCCACACCTTGTTCAGTATCCCCCAATCCCCCAATTCCCTAATTCTCTCAGTTTCAATTTTTTGGAGAGGTGCCTATTCTTAAGAGCACCTCCTGGAAGGAAATATCTATAACCCCCAACAATGAATGACCTTCCCACTAGCCAGAACATCCCTTCTTGAACCATTGAGCTTATCTATATACCCTTTCCCAAGTCTTCCCAAGAGCAGACCCCCAACCCCAGCCTGGTTCACACTCTAGGTGAGTCTTCATTTCTATATTGTATGTCTGTGATGTTGGAAGTACACAACAGCCTTCCACATCATTGAAGTTTTCCCCATTTTCCCAGCTAACAAGTTGTTCAGCACAAAAAGGTAGCTGATGAATTCTGAGCAGATATCCAGTGAGCATGCTTTAACCACTTGCCTCTCATTTCTAGAACAACCCAACTGTGTCTGAAGAAGGGAGACTGGGCTGAGTTACTCCGGAGCAATCCAATTGCTCCTGAAAAAATCAGATGGAATTGAGTTGGTTGTTGATTTCTTCAGGAGCAATTCATTGGTGCCTGATGGAGTTAGAAACAACTCAATTGCATTTGAAAATTTCTACTTACTATTCAATTGAGCTTGAGAATTATTAATGGCCTGATTCCATTGCATGTAATAATTTTTCTGTACTCAAAGTCCAGAGTGGGAGGGCGTGGAGGGAGAGCCTTGATAAAAAATGTGACTGATAATGTTTATCCAGTTTCTCTTCAGTATTTTCCAAAGTTTCTGAATAGACGTTTTAAGGCTCAAAAAAGCATTTTTCTTTTATTTTTTGGAGTGTAAGGAAGGTGAGTATGGTAATGGAGATGTGGAAGAAAAAAAGTAAAAAAGAGATGGACACAGACACAAACAGACAGAAAGACAGAGAGAATTTTCAGATGCAAAATGTAGTCCTAAATTCAGAAAAGGGGGTCTGCATGACAGCAATTATGAAAGCTCCAATCCTTGTTCTCCCTTTCTTATTTTTAATAAATGTTGTTTTAACTAATTTTTTCACAATGTGTCAATTCTCAATAAACACCACCAAAAAAATAGAATTTTTCCTTGTAACAAAGAGGAATAGTTAAGTAAAACAAACCAACACATTGGTTACCTCTGACAAGGTAAGTCTCATTATGCACCATAGACTGATATTTTTCTTCTAAGGAGTGGGGACTACGATTCACTATCTGTCCTCTGAAATCAAAATTGGTCATTGTGTGAATTAGAACTCTCATGTCTTTCATCTTTGTTTTACTTTATGGAAATTTACTTGTTATTTTTAATTCATTCTCTGTAGAGATTCCAAGCCCCCCAAAGGAGAAAGATATAAAGAGGGACAGAGACAGGTAGGCATACAGAGAGAGAAGGAGGGAGGCAAGGAAGGAGAGAGAGAGAGAGAGAGAGAGAGAGAGAGAGAGAGAGAGAGAGAGAGAGAGAGAGAGAGAGAGAGAAATGATTATTTCTCCTCTCTCATCTAGGTCCTTTCTGACAGAAGCCATGACAAAAGATAAAAGGATGTTATCTCTACCTAGTACTCCCTTGCAGGTATCCTTTCTCTCTCTGAGCTTGCACCTAAGATGTTCAGCACCCAAGATGGAAGTGGTAAAGCCTGAGACCTAGGCAGGAATGATATGAACAGTTTGAGGAGGATAGGGGAATAGTCAGGCTTAGCCAATTAGCCACCATTTGGGCCTCCAACAACATCACCTGGTATCAGCTGAGGTCTGGCAGCCATCAGCACTCTCCTGCTTGCACATGGGAGGATGAGCTTTGGGGAAAGTGTCTCCCCTGCTTCCAATTCATAAGCCTCAGGTGGGAGGAAGTAAATGTCTCTCTCTCTATGCTCAGCTGTGCATTTAGGGAGAACTTGGTTTTCTTCACTGAAGATGTGGGAGGAGGGTATATGCTTTGTGAAGGGGAGGTTTGTGCATTTTTTTGCATGTTACTCCATTTAAAAAAAATTAATGATCACATGAATCTGAAGTTATAGTTGTTGGGGAAGACATTCTGAGAGTGTAAGATATTCGTTGGGTGGGGCACTGAGTTAGTAAAATAGTGTATTTCATGTAATACTATATGATTAATATCACTTTTCTACTTAATTAGGACCTGTCCAATCAAGGGTTAACACAAAAGGCACTTTGTCGCCAAGGCCTGAAGGCTATGTTAGAGAGTGTAGCCTAAGTATTTACAGACTCAAGCACCTTCTAGTGGCCAGTGGGCACACTGCAGCCAATTAAAATGTGTTTTGTTGCAACTAGAATTTATGTAGTGCTTTAAGGTTTGCAAAGCACTTCACAAATATTTCACTTATTCCTCCCAACAATCCTTCAAAGTAAATACTATTATTATCTTCATTTTACTGGTGAGGAAACTGAGGCAAACAGAAGTTAAGCAACTTACCCAGAGTCACAGAGTTGTCTAATAAGTGCCTAGAGTTGGATTTGAACTCTGCTATTCCTGATTCTACGGCCAGGACTTTCTACGGCCAGGACTCCAACCACTACAACACTTAGTTGTCTCTAATAGACAGCATTTATATCATAATTTAAAGTTTATAAAGTGCCTTATATTGTTATCTCATTTGATTTTCACAATATCTCATAGAATACAGGTGCTATAAGCATCCGCATTTTACAGGTAAAGAGAAAGAGGCAAAGATAGATTTTCTTTTCTTTTCTTTATATTTATTTATTTATTAAACTTTTTACATTCATTTTCACAAAATTTTGGGTTCCAATTTTCTCCCCCTTTATCCCCTCCCCCCACCCCAATACCCCAAGCAATCTAATTTTCCCTATCTCCAATCTGCCCTCTCTTCTATCATCCCTCCCTTCTCTTGTCCCCATCTTCTCTTTTGTCCTGTAGGGCCAGATGACTTTCTATTCCTCATTAACTGTAGGTCTTATTTCCTAGTAGCAACAACAATACTAAACAGTTGTTCCTAAAACTTTGAGTTCCAAATTCTCCCCATCCCTCCCTCCCCACCCATTCCCTTTGGGAAGGCAGGCAATTCAATATAGGCCATATTTGTGTAATTTTGCAAATGACTTCCATGATAGTCGTGTTGTGTAAGACTAACTGAATTACCCTCCATCCTATCCTGCCCCTCATTGTTTCTCTTCTGTCTTTTGATCCTGTCCCTCCCCGAGTGTTGACTTCCAATTGCTCCCTCCTCCCATTCCCCTCCCTTCCATCATCCTCCCCACTTGCTTATCTCCTTCTCCCCCACTTTCCTATACTGTAAGATAGGTTTTCATACCAAAATGAGTGTGCATTTTATTCCTTCCTTTAGTCAAATGTGATGAGGGTAAACTTCTTGTTTATTTTTCTCAGCTCTCCTCTTTTTCCCTCCACTAAAAACTCTCCTACTTGCCTCTTAAATGACATATAATTACCCCATTCCATTTCACCCTCTTTCCTCCCCCTACCTTTCTCTCTCCCCATTTACCTTAATTTCTATTAAGATATGGTCCCATCCTATTCAATTCACTCTGTGCTCTCTGTCTCTGTATGTGTGTGCATGTGTGTATGTGTGTGTGCATGCATGTATGTACATGTGTGTGTGTGGTCCCACCAATTACCCAGATACTGAAAAGTTTTAAGAGTTACAAATATTGTCTTTCCATGTAGGAATGTAAACAGTTCACTTTTGGTAAGTCCCTTATGACTTCTCTTTGCTGTTTACTTTTTCATGCTTCTTCTCATTCTTGTGTTTGAAAGACCAATTTTCTTTTCAGCTCTGGTCTTTTCATCAAGAATGCTTGAAAGTCCTCTGTTTCATTGAAAGACCATATTTTCCCCTGAAGTATTATACTCAGTTTTGTGGGTAGGTGATTCTTGGTTTGAGTCCTAGTTCCTTTGACTTCTGCAATATCCTATTCCACACCCTTCAATCCCTTAATGTAGAAGCTGCTAGATCTTGAGTTATCCTGATTGTATTTCCACAGTATTGGAATTGTTTCTTTCTAGCTGCTTGTAAGATTTTCTCCTTGAGCTGGGAGTTCTGGAATTTGGCCACAATGTTCCTAGGAGTTTCTCTTTTTGGATCTCTTTCAGGTGGTGATCGATGGATTCTTTCAATACTTATTTTGCCCTCTGGTTGTAGAATGTCAGGGCAGTTTTCCTCGATAATTTAATGAAAGATGATGTCTAGGCTCCTTTTTTGATCATGACTTTCAGGTAGTCCCAGAATTTTTAAATTGTCTCTCCTGGATCTATTTTCCAGGTCAGTTGTTTTTGCCATGAGATATTTCACATTCTCTTCCATTTTTTCATTCTTTTGGTTTTGTTTTGTGATTTCTTGGTTTCTCAGAAAGTCATTAGACTCCATCTGTTCCATTCTAATTTTGAGAGAACTATTCTCTTCAGTGAGATTTTGAACCTCTTTTTCCATTTGGCTAATTCTGCTTTTGAAAGCATTATTCTCCTCATTGGCTTTTTGAACCTCTTTTGCCAATTGAGTGAGCCTACTTTTCAAGGTGTTATTTTCTTCAGCACTTTTTTGGGTCTCCTTTACCAAGGTATTGACCCATTTTTCATGCTTTTCTTGCATCTCTCTCATTTCTCTTCCCAATTTTTCCTCCATCTGTCTAACTTGCTTTTCAAAATCCTTTTTGAGCTCTTCCAAGGCCTGAGCCCACCGGACATCCCCCTGGAATGTTTGGGATACAGAGGCCCTGTCCTCCACGTCTTTCCCTGATGGCAGGAATATCTCCTCATCATCAGACCGAAAGGTCTGATTTGCATCTGCTCAAAAAAGCTCTCTATAGTCTTATTTTTGTCCCCTTTTCTGGGCATTTTCCCAGCCAGTTACTTGACTTCTGAGATTCCTGTCCACCCCAGGCTAGATCTGCCCAGCTAGTGCTTGGGGTCTGAGATTCAAATGGGCTTTCCGGGGCAGACGTGGCTGCAATTCAATGTGAGCTTTAGTTCTGGTGCTGGGGTGGGGCAGGGGCCGCCTCCCAGGCTCAGCTCCTTCAGGTGGCTTATGCAGAGACTTTCAGTTATGAAGATCCTGCCTGCTCAGGGAGTCCCAGGGCCCCCCCTGCTGCCTCTGCCTCCACCGCTTCCTGCCCCTGCCTCTGCCTCTGCCGCTTCCTCTCGAGGGGGCCTGAGCCGCAGAGACACCCTGCTCCCCTCTCGGCCAGCCTAGACGTGTCTCTCACTGACCTGTAGAATCTGTGGGCAGAGGGACCTTCCAGGCCACTGGAGCTTCCATCCCTGAAGCCTGCTCCAATCTGCTCCTCTCAGCCACGTGGCCAGGGCAGTGCTGGAGTGGACTCCGCTTTCTGGGGCACAACGGACCCTGGGGACAGCTCTTCAGGGCTCTCTGGAATGGAAATCTCTTCCACTATGTTTCTGCACACCCTGCAGTGATCCAGAACTTGTGCGGAACTCTTCTTACATTAAATCTATGGGCTGTGGGTTCGGAGCTCGCATACGTGAGTCTTTCTACTCCGCCATCTTGACTTCGCCATTGATAGATTTTCTTATTTAGTCTTCATAACACCCCATGGGTGATAAGTGCTATAGTGTTCCTGTTTTACAGATGAGGAAACTGAAGCAAAAAGGTATTAAATGAGTTACTTGAGGTCTCATAGCTAGTAAGTATGTGAAGCTAGATTAGAATTCAGATCTTCCTAAGTCAAAGTCTAGCACTCTATGCACTAAGCCGCTTACCACTCACCAAAGACAGTTTGGCATCCCAAGTAGAGAACCACGTACAAGTTCATTCAGATAATAATTTTTGCCCTAAATCATCATCTAAATAGAAAATGGTAAGTGTCTCTCTGCATACTTAAGAAAGGCAGTATTGAGCCAACTCCCCCAAAATCTCATTTACATTAATGTAGTAGCTATGTAAACTACTCTCTTGATTTTGTTTTTGTGTAATGGAAGACTGGTCACTGATCCCAGGGTGTCCCTCTGCAATTTCCCATGAGGAAGAAGCTTACCTTGGGGAGAGGGAGGATTACTTGGAAGTGCTGTGGAGAGATATTCTGTCCATAACTCTAGTCTAGTAACCATGCGATGAGGAAGAGTCTTTTTAACCGCCCAGGAGTGCTTTCAAAAAGCACCAAGCCTCAGCTTCTGTCTCTCTCTTGGTTGGAACCCCTCTTTTCCCATGGATTCTACTTATTCAACAACATGTGGTAAGTGGAGGGGAGAGGTATCAGGTCCTCTCTTCCCCAAGGCTAATATTTGGCCCTATGGATGCAAGCCTTGATTCTTTACTTCAGTATTTTTTTTATTGTAGGTAAAGGAAGTTAGAGGCTACAATCTTGTAAATTTTAAAGGTTGGGAGAATGTCATTCAGAAGACCAGGAATCCAGGAGCACTGGAATGTAGGATTTAAGTCCCCAACAGTGACTGAGAAAAGAGCTCGTACTGCATTGCTGCCACATTTGGATATGAATTTGGTGGGAATCAATGCTGGAACCTATGCTATCTCTGTGTCCGTTCTCCCCAGAGACTAAGGTTATATAGGGGAGAGGATGCCCTTGAGGTAGCTTAATCTTCTGTTCTGGCTACATGTTCAAAGCAAATATTTCTTTGTGAGCATTTATTGATGTTAATTGATTAAATAGTACTTGGACACTAGTCATTGAAGAATAACAGTGTAGGGAGAGAGGGAGAAATACATCCAAAGGGAGCTCAAGCCAATGGAACTAGAGAAAGACACCCCAACCCCTCAGAGTACCTCTAGAACCCTGAGGAGAAGACTGTAGCAGGCCTTGCTCTGGGATGACAAGCTCAGGACATCTCTGTTTTACTCTGCATTGCTTCTGTGCTTCTCAGGGTTTTCTGAATTCTCTTTATTCAGTATTTCTTGTGTCATAATTATATTCCATCACATTGTGGCATGGGGGAAAAGCATTGGCTCTGGATTTAATCAATAAACATTTATTAAGTGCCTAGTATATGCCAAGCATTGTTCCTATCCTCAAAGAGCTTATACTCCAATGGGAGAAACAACATGCCAATAATTATATTCAAAGCATGCTACATATAGGATAAGTAGGAAAAAGTAACCAAAGGAAGGCACTAGAATTAACAGGGGTTGAAGAGGGCTTCCTATAGTAGAGAGGATTTTAGTTGGGCCTTAAAGGAAGTAAGGGAAGCTGAGATATAAGGAGGAAAAAAAGAGCATTCCTAACATGGGGGACAGAGAAAATTCCTGGAGCTGAGTGATTGAATGTCCTGTTTGTGGAATGACCAGGAGGCAAAGGTATGTAGAGGAGAGGAAGGTGTAAGAAGACTGAAAATGTATGAGGAGCCTTGAAAGCCAGAGAACCTGGGTTCAAATAGTACCTTGAGTCATTGAACTTCACTGGAACTTAATGCTCTTATCTATAAAATAAGGAGGTGGGACTCATCCTTTTGAGCTTGAAATCAATGATTTTATAAACTAGATTTTGTTTAATCTTTCACCAATTTATGAGCATTCACTTTCTTTCTAATTCTTGAGTCTGTCAAAAGGGTTGCTATAAATATTTCTGTACATAGGGGATTTTTCCTTCTGTCCCTGAACAGAAGGGTATATGTCTTTAGGGTATATAACTAGCAATAGGATTGCTAGATCAAATACTATTTCTAGTAGATCGATAGTTTGTAGGCAAAGATTCGATTATAACTATGCCTCTATAGATGACCTTCATTAAATGATGACTTGACATAGAGAATTTTATTTTTCATGAAGCATGGAATGAAATTCACATTAATGAAATTTTATCTCTAGCTAGCTCAGACTTCTACATTTCTTCACCTTTACCAATCATTTCCAGTTAGTTGGGTGCTATCTAATCTTGGTAGTTGCAAGTTTCAACCTCTAGGAAGTTCAACATGAGACAACTGAGTCTAGCAAGAAACAAAATTCTCAGGATTTTGCTTTTCTCATGTAGTCTTCTCCAGGGCTGGTCTTCTGATAATCCTGTGAAGGACACTTGGAAAGGATCAATTCATAAGAACACAATAGATTAGCATCATGAAAATGCAGAGAGGAGAAAGTAGCCTGAAGGAGGAATTGCTTAGTATGAAAAGCTATAGAGAGGTCAAGAAGGATAAGGACTGAGAAGGGGCCATTGGTGACCTTGGAGAGAGCAGTTTCAGTATAGTGGTGAGATTCAAAGCCAGAACACAAGGAGCTGGGAAGTGGGAAGTGAGAAAATAGAAGCAATGAGAATCAGATTCTTTAGAAGTTTGGCTGAAAAAGAAAGAAGAGATATAGGACAATATCTTGGGGGCTGGGGATTTCTGGACATGTTTGCAAGCAGCAGAGGAGGAGTCAGTAGATAAGCTGAAAATTAAGGATAGAGAGAGGAGATGATTGAAGGAAAAGTTCCTAGAGAAGCCTGGAGGTAGGAAGAGATAAGATCAAGGACGCAAGTAGAGGGGTTCTCCATTACTCATAGGTGACCCAGGGATCTTGTATGGACAAAAACAACTTAATAGCCAGGTGATGAATATGTATGGAGACCTTGTTATGAAAAATGTCCCGAGAAGTTTCATTATTGTATGACAAACTCCATATCAGGAGTTATGATGGAGTAAGAAAGTGGACGCAAACATGGATATGTAAACTGCTGCTGATCCCTCTCCATATGGAAATTCATTATTGTTCAGTCATTTCAGTCACATCTGATTCTTTGTGACCCCATTTGTGATTTTCTTGGCAAAAATACTGGAGTGGCTCATCATTTCCTTCCTAGCTCATTTTGCAGATGAGGAAGTGAATCAAAGAGAGTTAAGTGAATTGCCCAGTGTCTGAGGCCCGATTTGAATTCATGAAGATGCATCTTCCTGATTTCAAATCCAGTGCTCTATCTACTGAGTTACCTAGCTGCTCCAGCTGGAAGTTCACTTTTGATTAATCCTTTCTATGGATATCAGGCAGTCAGCCATCTCTTACCTTCATGTACCAACATTCCAAGAACATTTTAAGAACCTACAGTCTCAGGCAATCAAGAAAGGCTGATGAGATTTCTACTAGGGCTACTTGAGAAAGGAAGGAGAATAATCTGGGGCAGATTGTTAACCAGCAGCAGGATCCAAATAGAATGACATACCTGGATGAAGTGAACCTCAAAGTAAGGAAGGTAGATGAGTAATGATGGGGGACAGGGTGCAGTGAAAGGGAAACCTGGAAGTGACAATGAGGAACAAAAAGCTTGACTATTCTTCCCCCTCCTGGTCCAGGATATGTGAGTGGAAAGGAGGGTGGAGTATGAAAGGTACATTTAGTACTATAGATGGGGGCCAGGAATGAAGTGTCCTCCAAGGGGAGCCAAGTTTCCATGATAGCAAGAAAATAAATTAAGAATCAAATTGTGCCTCCAAAGTATATTTGCTAGGGGGGAACATGACAAATGAAAGAACCAGAGGTACCTGGGCAGAGTGTGTTTGTTTTTTTAATTAGGAAAAAAATATCCCTACATCTTCTTTGCTGGAAAAAATTTATCTTCCAACGGCTCTCAAGAATTTCCTTACAGAATGCAATGCGTTAGAAGAGCAAGAATTAACCTCTAAATGGGAAGCATTTTATTTGCTTGGTAGAGGCCCCTTGCCATTACAAATATAGAAACTGAATATTTCCCAAACTACATGGGCAGATCTCTGTGACTGTAGAGATTTGGGATCAGACCACAACAATGATAATTATTCTAGCTCTAGGCTGGCAAAAGAAAAAAATGTTATTATGGGGGGAGGGGGAATCTTCTCTCACAAGTTAGATTGCCAACTTTGTCCAGCATGCTGGAAAATGTAGACAGCCTGAGGCAAAAATGAGAATCCATGGTGGGGACCTTAGCTTTAGCTTGTTCTTTGTAGAATGAAGGGTGTAAAGTGTATTTATTCATGGTCCAATATCCCCAGATCTTGGGTTATTATGAAACAAATCTAGTCCATTGGACTACCTTCCCTGCACTCCCCCTCCCAATCACCAACTCTTTGACTCATGTTTTCTATACTATGAGAAACTTCTCAATAGGTTTGTCTGGGTCATCAGAGATGAAGATAAAGTCTTCCCCTAGATCCCATATAAGCAATCAGGATAATTCTTTATAAAGAGAGAGGTGAGGGATAAGGTAGAAATTTAGGATATGCCCGCTTTTCAGACAGAGTGACAATAAGTAGATTAGAAGTGAGGAAATTGTCTTCTTTTCAGAAAAAGTGGGTGTCAATATAGAAGAAAGAACATTGGTTTTAGAGTAGTCAAATTATGGGTTTCAATGTTGGCTCTTCCTTTACTAGACACATGGCTGTGGATAAGTCGCTTAACCTGGCCTCAATTTTTTCATCTGCCAAATGGGGATCAAAATAATTGTACAACTCACCTCGTAGAGCTATTGTGAGGAAAAAAAAACTCTATAAAATCCTACATGAATATTGACTAGTCATAATTTTTATATGTATCATGGAATTTTGATGTCCCCAGATGAAACTATCAGAGTGGCACAGTTTTACCATCACTCAGACTTTCAGCCTACCCTAGGCTGAAATGAGGCACATGTTGAGAAGAATATAGAGCTCTGGAGTTAGGAATGCATACCCTCATCTAGCAGAAATAGCTTCAAGGGTGAAAGGGGTGAAATTGGTAACAGGAAAGATGAAATATATAGCCCCTAAGAGTCTACAGGACAACATCCATCAACTGAGACAGGGACAAAATACGTTCTGAATGCTGATAACATATACACAGGTCATGGGATATTTTTCAAAATGCTTATAGGCTGAATTTAATACTTAGTTCTCTCTATCAAAAGAACTAGGCACTGATGTGGTGGGGACAGAGAGAGGTAGTCACTAGCCATGGATACAAAATGAGTACTAACACCTCTCCCTAGGAGTTGGTTAAAATTCCCTAAGAGGGGGAGATGTTGAGAGAAGCCTTAGAGGAAAGAAGGGAAGTAGCAAGAGAAGTGGAAAGTAGGAATTGGAAGTGAGAGAACAGAAAAAGAATGGGACCTAAATAAGTATTGAGAGATTAGAATGCATTAAGAGGATCCCCTTAGGGAAAAGGAAAGGACAGGTATTCTAATAACAAAGATAGCCTGAAGAGGGGTGACAGTGTATGGAGAGGGTTGGCTCACTTCGATTTGGAGGGAGCCAGACCTTTTATAGGGTATGTATTCTATCACTTTGTGTGAGAAAGGAAGATTATCCATCCAGGCCAGTCAGAAACCTTCAGGTCTCTTAAGTCATTTGGATTTGTGCAGCCCATAGCTGCTTGTAAATGCTTTCTGAGAATTCAGCCTTGTCACAAGCGATATGAACCCATAACTTTGTAATGCATGAGGCAACGGAACAAATGAAAATCAAATAGGAAAAGGCAAGAGAACTCCATGCTATGTGTCAAGAGACAGGGGAAGCAAAAACATAACTTTGTAATGAAGTGATTGAAAGATTGTTAAGACATCCCATGTACAAGATAAATCAGCAGCTCAGCAACGTTTGCCTGGTTCCCTGGCAGGTGGTTTCCTCTAGGTGAACTCCTCCTCTGCAGAAGAAAGCAATCTTGCCCTGAGACAAGACCAATCTTCCTGTGAATTGCAGAGGAAGTGACAAGTGCCATTCTGGATCAGGAATGGAAAGTACCTGTCAGGCATGTTCTCACAGCTTCCCGTTTCTCCAACTGCCTGGATGCTGCCCAGAGAACTGCTTCTTGCATTTATAGCTAATCTAGCCCTATATTCAAGAGGAAGGTGGAATGCAAGCAGGCAGAGACTGGTTGCTGGTGCCCCTTGCTCCCAGAGAGACAGTGATCCCACCAGCCAAGTGACCACTCAGTTACTCTGTCACCAGTGGGGAGCTGGGGAGTTGTCACCAGAGGGTTCCTTCTAGGCACAAATAGATTAGACCACAGGCTAACTTTCAGAAAAATTCATCCTCTAAAATGCAAATGGTATTGTCTTGGCACCTAAGTGGGGTTTGACTGATGATAAAATTGAGGGTGAATTTCAAACAGACCATTTCCTTTGACTATTTCAGGGAATGGGTATAATGAGGAGTGTTTTTAAGACCAAAGAGAAGAAGAGATGGTCATTAAGCCTAATGAGTTGCTGAATGCAGATAGTATTCAGAGGTATTTGCAGCAATTATATTATTATTTATACATTTCTATAATAAGACCTTATATCCAAGGGAACTCAAACTGTTTTACAAATATTATTTTGATAATCCTTATAGTATCACTGGGACCAAGATTAGGGGCTATTTTATTTGCTTCTTTTGGAGACATACAGAAAACTAAGGCAAGAAGAGATTGTTTCCTGTCCAAGGTCACTTAGCCAAATGAGGTGGTGAGATGGGAATGGAACCCAAGGTCCTGACTGGTATTCTAAGTCTCTATCTATGGGTTCCCAAAGTGGGAGATACTGTCCTCCAGTAGGGGCTGGAAGAGGGAAGGGTAGTAGCCTTCAGTGCAATTAGGAAGCATTAAATGAAAATAAGGGGGCAGTGGAAGGATAAGGAAAGAAGAGAAGAAAAAATTTGAAATACCATTTGAACATGTTTCATCTGTTGTGTAACAGAGCTAAAATTATAGTGATTACATTATTTTCCAAATAAACACACAAAATGCAAATTATGACCAATCAGTGGTCAAGTCCCCCAACAGGTCTTAACAAGCACATGTTGGCAGGTAAGTATGCTGCACATTGTTGGGAAATCCAGCATGCATCAATAGGAATATGTGAGTATAATGACTTGTTTACAATATGATGCTATATGGTTACATGATGCAATATCATATCATCAAATTTCTTTTTTTATATGAATTTTATTTATTTTTAGTGTTCTACAATCACTGCCATAAAACCTAGATTCCCCCCCCCCTCACCAATCCTCCCACCCTGTCCCTCCCCAAGATGGCATACAATTCTATATAGGATCTACACATACATTCCTATTGAATACATTTTCCCTATAGTCATGCTGTGTAGAAGAACTAAAATAAATGGGGGAAATCATATAACAAACTAAAACATTAAACATACACCCAAAAATGATCTGCTACATTCTGCAATTGAATTCCATAGTTCTTTCTCTGGATGTGGAAGGCATTTTGCCTTAGAAGATCATTGGGAATTTTTTTTTAAGTTCTTGCATTATTACAAAGTTCCAAGTCTACCAGAAAAAAACTCTTGTACACTGTGGTCATTTCTGTGCATAAAGTTCTCCTGGTTCTGCTCCTTTCACTTAGCATGAGATCATGTAAGTCCTTCCAGGCCTCTCTGAAGTCTTTTAGTTCATCATTTATTATAGCACAATAGTATTCCATTACATTCATATACAATAATTTATTCTGCCATTCTCCAATTGATGGTCATCCCTTTGATTTCCAGTTCTTGGCCACTACAAAGAGTGCTGCTATAAATATTTTTGTACATGTGGGACCCTTTCCCATTTTTATGATCTCTTAGGGATACAGTCCTAGAAACGATATTGTTGGGTCAAAGGGTATGCACATTTTTGTAGCCCTTTGGGCATGGTTCCAAATTGCTCTCCAGAAGCTCCCAGCTCCACCAACAGTGAATTAGTGTTCCAACTCTCCCACATCCTGTCCAACATTTATCATTTCCCTGTTCTCTCATGTTTGCCAATCTGATAGGTGTGATGTGGTACCTCAGAGTTGTTTTGATTTGCATCTCTCTAATCAAAAGTGATTTAGAGCATTTTTTCATATGATTATAGATATCTTTAATTTCTTCCTCTGAAAATTGCCTGTTCATATCCATTGACCATTTGTCAACTGAGGAATGACTTGTATTGTTGTATATTTGACCCAGTTCTCTATATATTCTAGAAATTAGGCCTTTATCCCTGAGATTAGCTGTAAAACTTCTTTTCCAATATACTATGTCCCTCTGAATTTTGGTTGCATTGAGTTTGGTTGTGCAAAACTTTTCAGTTTAATGTAATCAAAATTATCCTTCTTGCACTTCATAATGCTTTCTATCTCTTCTTTAGTCAAAAATTCTTCCCTTCTCCATAAATCTGATAAATACACTATTCCTTGCTCCTCCAGTTTGTCCATGGTATCAATCTTTACACCTAGATTGTGTACCCACTTGGACTTTATTCTTGTGTATGGTGTCAGGCATGGGTCTATGTCTAGTTTTCACCACACTGTTATCCAGTTTTCCTAGCAATTTTTGTCAAATAGTGAGTTTTTATTCCAGAAGCTGGGGTCCTTGGGTTTATCCAATAGGAGATTGCTATGTTCATTGCTTACTGTGTCTTGAGTATCTAGCATATTCCACTTGTCTACCCTTCTGTTTCTTAGCCAGTACCAAGTGGTTTTGATAATTGCTGCTTTATAATACAATTTGAGATCTGGTAGCACTAGGCCATCTACCCTAGCATTTCTTTTCATTAGTCCCTTTGATATTCTGGACGTTTTGTTCTTCCAGATGAATTTTGATATTATTTTATCCAGTTCCAGAAAATAATTATCTGATAGTTTAATTGGTATGGCACTTAAATAAGTAAATTAATTTAGGTAGAATTATCATTTTTATTATATTGACTTGGCCTATCCATGAGAAACTGATGTTTTTCCACTTACTTAGATCTGACTTTGTGCAAAAAGTGTCTAGTAATTGTGTTCATATAGTGCGTAGGTTTCTTCTGGCAGGCAAACTCCCAAATATTTTATAGTGCCTACCCTGGTTTTAAATGGGATTTCTCTTTCTATCTCTTGTTGTTGAACTTGGTTACTAATATATAGGAATGAAGATTTGTGTGGCTTTATTTTGTAACCTGCAATTTTGCCAAAGTTGTTTATTATTTCAAGTAGTTTTTTACTTGAGTCTCTGGGATTCTTTAAGTATATCATCATATCATCTGCAAAGAGTGACAACTTAGTTTCTTCTTTGCCTATTCTTATCCCTTCAATTTTACATCATCAAATTTCAATGTAGGAAAAAACCCCACAAATTTCCAATAAATTACCAAATTTAAGCTGCCTCTTTTCAAAAGCAATGTATATTTTTTGAAATAATTCAAATTGTTTAACAGATAGTTAACACATTAAAGAAAGTAGATTTACAGGGGGGCACTGAGTAATTTTCTTTTACAAGGGGGCAGTATGCCAAATAGGTTTGGGAACTAAAGAAAGTCTTCTTGAAGAAGATCAGAGGCAATGCAACTACTACCTTATCAATCTGGACATGGTAAAAATAGAGTGGTATAAGCCACATTTTGACTTTTCATGGTAGCAAATAATTGGGAGCAAAGTAGATAGCCACCCATTGAGGAACAGCTGCATAATTTGTGACACACATATGTAATGGACTATGACTGTACTGTAAGAAGCAACGACCATGCAGAAGCATGAAAAGACTTCCCTGAAGTAATACAAAGTAAAATAAACAGAACTAGAAAAATAACATACACGAAGACAAAACATAAATGGAAAGCACTACAACAATTCAATCTAAACACTGCCAAATTATAAGAACCAAGCTTGGTCCCAAAGAAGAGAGATGAGAAGATATCCCACTGCTGGCCCGTTTCTCAGATTCTTTGCTGAGTGAGGGATCATCCTTCTCCAGACTGCCCTCTGGATCTCCTGGATCACCCTGAAGCCTCACCATGCCCCTAGGTCTTCATCGTGGGAGCCTACTCCAGCCCTGGAACTCATCCATTGGAAATATACTCTTCTCCCTTGCAGCCTCTCCCTATGATTGGATATTTCCTCCAAGAACCTCCATTGAAAGGAAGTGTGCAGTCCAACCATGTCCTCTCCAAATTTCAATGAGGACTTCCTGTCCCATACTTGGTACTTCTGTCTCTACCTGCCCCACCTTCCCTTTCGACTTCCTTTTCTGTGTGGTCTTCTCTCATCAAAATGTAAGCTCCAGCACAGCAAGGATTGTCACTTTTTCTACTCGTCTTTATATTCCCACCATTGGGCTCAAGTCCTGGTATATAGCAAGAGTTTAATAAATTCTAGTTGCATCTCTAGAGAGATGCAAATCAAAACAACTCTGAGGTACCACATCACACCTATCAAATTGGCTTTCAGACAGAACAGGAAGATGATAAATGTTGGAGAAGATGTGGGAGAGTGGGAACACTAATTCATTGTTGGTGGAGCTGTGAGCTGATCCAATCATTCTGGAGAACAATTTGGAACTATGCCCAAAGGTCTACAAAAATATCCATACCCTTTAATCCAACAATATCGCTTCTAGGACTGTATCCCTAAGAGATCATAAAAATGGGAAAAGGTCTCATATGTACAAAAATATTTATAGCAGCTCTCTTTGTGGTGGCCAAAAACTGGAAATCAAGGGGATGCCCATCAATTGGGAATGGCTGAATAAATTATGATTTATGAATGTAATGTAATGATGAACAGGAAGACTTCAGAGAGGCCTGGAAAGATTTATATGATCTGATGCTGAGTGAAAGGAGCAGAACCAGGAGCAGAACCAGCAATGACCACAGTGTGTGAGAGTTTTTTCTGGTAGACTTGGGACTTCATTGCAATGCAAGGACTTAAAAAATTCCCAATGGTCTTTTAAGGCAAAATGCCTTCCACATCAAGAGAAAGAACTATGGAATTCAATTGTAGAATGTAGTAGATAATTGTCTTTTGTATTATGCTTTGGTCTTTTATATGATATCTATGATTCATTTTAATTCTTCTACACAGCATGATTATAGTCAAAATGTATTTAATAGGAATGTATGTGTAGAACCTATATAAAATTGTATACTGTCTTGGGGAGGGAGCAGGGAAAGAAGAGGAAGGGAGGGGAAAAAATCTAGGCTACATGGTAGTGATTGTAGAACACTGAAAATAAATAAAATTAATAAATTAAAAAAATGCTAGTTGGCTGACTGACTGACCATAGGTATGGAACACTGCATATAATCTCAAAATTATCAATATGTTATTTTTGATGAGCTTTTTAAATCTTTTTTAAAAAATTCTTTATTGTAAGGGATAGCTACAAGGGAGAAAGTGGGAATGTAGTGCAGTTATGTAGGAGATAGATGTAGATATGGATATTGTACAAAAACAGTTTTGGTAAGACTGATGAGGGAAGGGATACTGAAAAGAGCACTATACCTGAAGGAAGAGATTAGGACTCTGCCTGCTTAACCATCTGGACTATTTCTTTAAAATAATAACTCACAATTATATAGTGTTTTAAGGTCTGCAGAGAACTTTCCTTATTTAAAAAGATGGGGTAAGAAAGGTAGCACAAGTATCATTACTCCCCTTTTACAGAGGAGAAAGCTGAAGTTCTAAAATGTTAAATGCCTTGCCCATGATCTCTTAAGTCAGTATGTGAGGCAGCATTTGAACCCAGGTCTCCTGACTCAAATCTAATCCACTTCTCTCTCTGCACCAGGAGGCCTCACAGGTATCAATAACTGTAACATCCATGGGTCACTATCTCTGCTCTCAAAAGAGAATTCATCATAGTGAAGCAGAATAATTATCCTAAGCCCCAGGCTTTGGAAAATCACCTCCATGGATCTCAACAAAAACAGGGAAAACTGGAAGGTAGATTGGCAGAAAATAGGGTTAAACTAAGATTTCCCACAATATGCCACAATAGATTTCAAGTGGATGATCTAAATATGAAAAGGGTACATCAGAAAGAAACTAAAAGAGCAAGGAAGAAGATGCCTTTTGCAAATCTTAATACAGGAAGAGTTCATGATCAGATAAGGGATAAAGAGGCTGATAGATAATCAAATGGAAAGTACTGGAAATTATGACAAAATGGAAAATTTTGACAACAAAACTTTTCAAAAAAGTTTTGGCACGACCAAAATCAATACAGTTAAAATTAGAAGAGAAATAGCTAACTAGAAAAAATAAGTTTCTCTGATAAAGGTAGACATATAGAGAACTGATTCAAGTATATAAGAATGATAGACATTCCCCTTACATAAATAGTTGAATGATATTGAACAAGTAATTATCAAAAGAGAAAAAAGCTAAATAAAAACAACTGAGTTTTCAACTCAGATCTATCAGACTGACAACGATGAAAGAAGGAAAAGACAATTGTTGGAAGGGCTATTGGAAGACAGGAACTACTGGCAGAGCTGTAAATGGATCCATCGATTCTGGAAAGCAATTTAGAACTATGTCCCCTGAGTCAATAAACTTAAACCCTTTGTCCTTGTGATATCACTACTAAGTCAATGAGATTAAAGAAAGATGAAAAAAACTCAAATGTACCAAAATATTTATAGTATCTCTTTTTGTCATAGTAAAAAACTGTAAGCAAAGTGAATGCCTATGAGTTAGTGAATGACTAAAAAAAGTTTGGCATGTGGGCAATGAGTTATTATTTTGCATTAAGAAGTGATAAAAGGAAAGGTGTTGGAGAAAACCAGGAAACCATGGATAGACTAATGCAGAATGAGGTAAGCAGAGCTGGGACAATATTTTCTACAGCTGCAGCAACATGGTGAAGAAAAACAAATTTGAAAGAATTAAGAAGTGTCTTTAGTACGGTGACCAACCACAACGAAATGCAAAAGAGTGATGAACTCAAGGTGCCAAATAAGACAGAATGTTTTTGGACATGGCAAATATATGGATTTGTTTAGCTTGACTACGCTTATTTGAAAGTGCTATATAATAAGTGGTGGTCGTTATTGTTATTTTCATAATTGTATTTTTCTTTTTTTTGTAGAGAAAGAACCTGCTTCTCATCCCCCAAAAGAGAAAAAATAAAAGGTTTTTTAATTATTTTGCAAAATTCATAGAAGAAAAAAGAAGGAAGTTCAGAAGGAAATGAAAATGAAAAGAATAGCTTTGAAAGTTACATATTCGACCTATTATATGCCTTGTAAAAAGCAAGCTATATGTAGCAGAGATATTTTTCATTTATAATCTCCTTTTTCAATTCTACCTTATATGGAAATGTGGGGAGTACAGCTTCTAAAGTTCAATAAGTTCAGGATAAAAGCAGATAAAGGTTTTTTTAGAGCCCAGGCCAGTGTTGTCAGATTCAAATAGAAACACAGGCACTAAAGCACACATAAGGATTTGACTGAATTTCATGTTGACTTAAAAAAACACAAATGACCATTATTTATGTTTTATTGTCTGTATATATATACATATATACATATATATATTTGTGTGTGTATAAATTTTGTTAAATATATTCCAATTCCATTTTGATCTGGTTTAGCTGGCACCAGGGAGTGTTGTTCACTTTGTAGGGCCCAGTGGTAGAAACCTCTGCTCTGGGCAATCATTTCAGGAAAGACAGACAAGGACAAATAGAGGGGGTGGCAGGGAGGGAAGAGGCTGCTTCTCCTGAAAAGTACATTGAACTTGGAGTCTGAAGACCTCAGTTCAAACCTCAACCTTGACTTCCTACTTGTATGACCTCAAACAAGCAAGTCATTCAGCTTTCTGAGCCCCTGATTCCTCATCTATATAATGAGAAATCTGAGCTCTGGCTCTAAATTGTATTGTACTAAAAAACAGCAGAGGCTCATATAGTGACTGTCAGCCCATAAATCCCTGTCACTATCACCAAGGTCCCTTAGAATCCTTGTTACCTTTTGGTGACTTCTTATCTTCTCCAAGGCTACTCTTGAAATTTATTTGAACCTGATTTTACCTGTATTTTGTAACTCTAGCCTCTCATGTTAAGCTGATGACAGAACTGGATGAATGAAAATTGTTTGGGACAGTACACATATACCCCCTACATGATATGACCTAACTATGAGGACCTTTAACCTGGCTTGGGACTCCCCACAGTCCTTAAAATCCTAGACTTCAAGAGAGAAAGGATCTTAGACATCATTTATTCCAACCTCTTCATTTTATAGGTGATCGGGCCCAGATTGGTATGGGGATTTGTCCAATAGTAAAAAAGAAGAACCAGGCTTATTCTAATTCCCATGCTGTTGAATGCTGGGGGAGCATCCTGGGTTGACAGAAAAGCCCAAGAATCTTCCAAGAACTCCTGTCAGCTCATGCCTCTGGCTTAGCTGCAGTCTCAGTCCCTCCACTCCCACCTCTCCACCCTTGCAGAATCCTACCTCAGCTACTCTGGTAAAGCAGGGTCAGTAGGACAATGTCATCAGGACAGCCACAGTGCATTTGTACACTCAAGAGGATTTAGAAGTTAAAGTGGTTTGAAATAAGACAAGAACATAATAGGCAGAAGCAGGCATTCTGCTGTTTTGTTGACCTTTATTTGTGGTATAAAAGGTTTTGCAGGAAAATACATACATGCATATATACATACATACATGCATGCATGCCTATGTGTATGTGGCAATATATGTATATAGTTACCAAGTCTGATTAGCTAGGCATAGGATAATATTCTTGAAATAACTGTCCTTTTTGCTTACTTGCCAAGGAAAGCACTAGAAGAAGGTTACCAGTTTTAAGTTTGAGACTGAATCATATTGGATTGTCAAGAATTTGATACCTAAGCAGGATACCTAGACATCCCAAGAGCCATTGGTATCCTCATCCCTCTGATTCCAACCAAGGCAAGGGAGGGCAAATGGGAGATGGAGTGGGAATGGGGACAAATCAATACCTCACTGATTTATACCCAGTAAAATACACCCATGCTTAAATCTGAATTCTCAATCAGTCACAACCTGAAATTAGGCCTCAATGAATGGGAGTCTAAACACTTTACCCAAGGAATATACACATCAAAGCACTGGCACTTTTTCTGGGGAGTAGAGAGTTAGAGATGGAGTCTCCTAGCTTTAGTTAAATGATAAGTTCATTTCACTATGTTGACCAGGAGTGTGCTGGAAAAATATTTAACAAGTGGCTCCGGAGTGGGAAAGGGGGAAAGAGTACCCATTAAATACTTTAAATTTAATCTGCGCTATTAACATTTTATTCCTCACTTTCTTGAGTCTAGACAATCAACAGAACAATACATCAAGCATGGATTTGTAGTAGTAGCTGATTTCCCAAGTGTAAATGCTCACACTGAAAATTTAACAATCATCTTGCAAGACTTGGCTCCTGCAAAACTTTGACCCTACTCCTTTCATTACTTCAGGGTTAAGGAAAAAGGAAGCAGACTTTCTAATGGTGTTAACTGTCTGTTTACGAAGACATAACAAACAGTTACAGAATCTTAGTACTGGAAGGGACCTTAGAGACCACTGAATCTAACCCACTCATTTTACAGGTGAGGAAAATTAGGCTGAGAGAGGTTAAGAGACTTTTCTCACAGTCACACAGCTATAGTAAGTTTCTGAGATCTTTGAACTCAGGTCTAAAACCTACTGCTTTAGCCAATGAATCACTTAGCAATGACAGACTGAAGAAATTAAGTTTGAAAAAGTTATGTGACTTGCCCAGGGTCACGCAACTAGTGTCTGACACAAGATTTGAACTCAGGTCATCCTGGACTCTCAGCCCAGCAGTCTATCAACTGTACCATTTAGCAAATCCCTCTTTTTACAAATAAGCAAACAGATTCAGAGAGGAAGAAGAAATTTCTCAAGGTGGTTAGTGGCAAAATCAAGAAGAGAATCCCCACAACAACCCTCCTCCTGGTCCAAGGATTTACCAAATATAGCACACTGCCCTTCATATCCAAAGAACAAAATTCCTTCTCCATTCTGGCTTCAGTAAACACAGAGGGTGTTACACACAACAGGGGATGGACCTACATAAATGTTTCTGAGGAAAGTCCACTTCTGTTTTTTAATTCGGGCTTCCTTTTCTCTTCTGTAGGCTTCTCTTGAGGTTAAGCAGCTCATTAGCTGCCAGGTGCAGAATCTACAAATATACATATATCCTCTTTCTTTTTTATTTAATATTTTATTTTTCCCCAATTACATGTAAAACAATTTTTAACATTTGTTTTTTTTTAAATTTTTTATTTCAAAATTCTGTTTCACCCTCCCTCTTTCTTTTCCCCTTCCTCTCCCCCATTGACAAGACAAGCAATTTGATTTAGGTTCTATACACACGTCGCATTTCTAAAATGCCACAGTTTTCCCACTGGTCTATTGATATGTATTCCGTTAGAGTGGGCTGGATGCTTCTATCAATGGTAAACAGATGTCACAGAACCAGAGTCCACCATCAAGGAAAGCAAACAAGGAGTCGGTATATTGAGGGGAATAATTTCCATGGAGATAATTGCTCAGTATGCCACATATAGGTACATGCACCAGGAGAGGAGTTATTATTAAACATTTAATTTGTGAAGACCAAGTGATGACAGATATTAACCACGTAGGCATTGTTTGGCTTGGACTTTCTCAAGTGTGATTGAAGCGGGTAAGGTGTGCTTCACTGACAGCTCAGTACCTAGAAATAAGCACAAGCAGCTAATTCTGAGTCTCTGCATGGTGGTTTTTTAAATTGAATTCATCTGCTACCTCCATTTCTATTTATGAAAAAACCCTGAGTGCCAAAGGAAGCCAAACTTAGTGAGCTACAACAATTCAATATCCATGGGGAGGGGGCTGGGGAGAGGAAGACAGAACCTGCCAACTAAACACTATGGAGGCACCTTATACAACAGCCTGAACTTTGTGAGTTGGGGACGGGGTGGGGATTGGGGCCAGATTATGGCTTGTGGAGTGGAGGGGGGAGGAGCTAGGACCAGTCTTAAGACATCTCTGCTCTTGAATCCCCTAAGAAGATGAATGAATGGATAGATGGACAAATGGATGGAAGGATAAATGAATGAATAAATGAACTAACTAATGGACAAATGAAAAAGTATTTGTTAAGCATTTACTCTGCTCTGCAGAGCACTGTGTTAATAATTTAGGATACACAAAGAAAAAGAAGATAGTCTCTGCTCTCACACACTGAGACATTATAAAAGTGAGGCAACTCCATGATATGGTGGATGGATAACTGGACTCCCCTGAGTTGGAATTATTCATGACTTGACTCCTTCCTGCACATTCAAACTCCTTACATTTTACTCCCCTCCACAAACTAGAGTATGACACCAGACTTCTTGCTGTTCTACTCAAATGATGCCAGGTATTTTCATTGGCTGCCACACTGCCACACTCTTTCCACACCTTAAAACAGCCTCCCAAAGTTTCATGTTTCCTTCAGCTCAGCTCAGATCTCCCCTTCTCCAAGTGGCCCCTCTCCCCAGTCCCCCACCCCAGTCCTTTGCCCCTGAGATCACCTCCCATTTACTCCGTGTGTATCTTGTATGTGCACAGCTGCCCTTATGTTGTCTACCTCATTAGACTGTGACCTCCCTGAGGTCTTTCTTTGTATCCCCACTGCTAAGCACAGTACCTGGCACATCTGTGGTTCAGATGCTCAGCTGTGTCTTACTCTTTGTGACCCCATGGACCGAGGCATTTTTTTTGGCAGAGGTACTACAGTGGTTTGCCATTTCCTTCTCCAGTTCCTTTCACAGATGAGGAAACTGAGGCAAAAAAAGGTTAAGTGACTTGCCCAGGGGTCACACAGCTAGCGAGTATCTAAAGCCAGGTTTAAACTCATATCTTCCTGACTCCAGGCCCAGCGTTCTATCCACTGGATCATCTAGCTACCTTCATCTGGCACATGATATGTACTTAATAAAAGCCTGTTGACTCACTGACTGCCCTCAAGGAACTTCTAAAGGTGGAGAAGGGAGCAGGATTATGGTGGCTATGAAGTATTCATGTGATTTGTATGCACAGGGTTCAATTGTGTCTCTCTCTCACACACACACATACACACACATACAAGCACACACCAGGGAAAAGTAGGAGAGTTAATAATATAGCTTAGATTTATATGGTGTTTACTATGTGCTGGGCTCTATGCTAAGCACTACAATTAGTGCCTCATTTTATCCTCCAAACAATCCTGGGAGGTAGGGGATATTATTGTCCCCATTTCACAGATGAAGAAACAGGCAGACATAGGTGAAGTGACTTGCCCAGGGTCACAGCTAGGAAGTGTCTGAGGTCTGAGGTGGCTTGACTCTCCATGTACTGCCCTCACATTTATTGCTCCAGCCTTGGGACAATAATGCATGAATCTATACACCGTCCAGCCTGCTGCTGACACAAGGAAAAATGGCACGCAGGTTTGTACTAGGTCAGATCAAGCTAGACCTGAACCCAACAGCCAATCCTCAAGATTGCGTTTAGGATAAGACCAGTCTCCTTCATCTCAGGTGACCAAAATGTATTACTGAAATTATTTTATCTGTAAAATGAGCTGCAGAAGGAAATGGCAACCCACTGTAGTACCTTTGCCAAGAAAACTCCAAATGGGGTCATGAAGAGTCAGATACAACTGAAAATGACTGAATGACAATGAAGACTTCAGTACAAAAGACTTAGGATGGTACATAGGATGGTGCAGGAAAGTCAATCAATCAAGTAAGCATTTATTAGGCACTTGTTATATATGGCACTGTGCTAGACATTGGAGATATAAAGACAAAAATGAAATGACCTCTGTCCTCAAGGAGCTAGCTTCTATACTGAGTGACAATGTGTACTAAGTTTATGTGAATTGCATACAGGGTATCCCCGAAGTCTTAGTGCAGATTTAAGCTTAAAACATGTCAAGTTTTAACTTTTTAAACTGTATATATCAAGCTTAAATATGTCAAATTAAGCTTTAATTTTTTTAACTGTATATACTATATATAAGAAAAGGCTGGGGATGAGGGAGTTAAAATACCAGGTTAATAGAACAGTAGGAATTGAGCCATTTGAAATGGATTTCCCTGACCACGGAATGCCCTGAGATAGATCCTGTTATGAGCCTGGGGGTGTCTGGGTAATTCCATTATTCTATTTCTCCAATTAGAAGTAGTTCTAGTTGCTGATTCTTAACATTCAGAGATGGTGGGGACTTTGATGTCATCAAATTCACTAATTGTCAGTTAGTATCTGTCATCTGATTGTCAATCTGCTTATCCCATAAAGGACTTCACTTATGTTCAACAGGTGCTTGTTAAGCATTTTGCTAAATGCCTGACAAAATTAAACAGCCTCTGACCTGGAGAAGCTTACATTCTGCCCTTTGCAGCCTTCCTCATAAATAATCATCCAGTCTCTGTCTGAGCACATGCAATCACTTAGTGCTGAGGGTTCATCTACTTTGCTGAAATGCTGAGCTGAAACATGCTTTCAAGGACTTCCACTTATAGATCCTTGTTCAACCCAATGCAAACATTTTGACCCCAGCACCCCTTTACAATCTTAATTATTGAAAACCTCCTCCTGCCCTCCATCAAGGATCTTTGGTTTACATAGATTATATCCAGGAATATACTGGAGCCAGGGCCTACTGCTGACAAGAGCCGATTGTTAAATTTCCAGTGCAGCAAATACTGTACGGAGCAGCTAGGTGGCATAGTGGATAGTGCAGGGCCTGGAATCAGGAAGATTCAAATGCAGCCTCAGACACTTAATAGCCATGTGACCCGGAGCAAGTCAGTTCCTCTTTGCCTCAGTTACCTCATCTGTCAAATGAGCTGAAGAAGGAAATGGCTAACCACTCCAGAGAACTCCCAATGGGGTCACGAAGAGTCAGGCATGAATGAAATGACAGAATAGTGACAAAAATACTGCAAAGCTTGACTTATTACTTTGTTTATTATCTAGATGTAAGAAAGTGAGGGAGAAAATGTTAATGATGCAAATTAAACTTGAAAGTCTGGGTTGGAAGGGGGGAACTATTTCCTGCCCCTCCCCAGGATCTGGTTGCTAAAATTTGCCAGTAACCCCCTGGTTATAGCTATTGACATTTTCCATATCAGAATTCAAATGTCTTTGTGTTATTAAAAATAGTTGTGATCTCAAGGAGCCCCTGAAAGAATTTTAGGGAATTCTATATGTCCTTTAAGATCTGCTTCTCTAGAATGATGTGGAATAAGTTTGCCTCCTTTATGGTATAGACAAAAGAGTAGCGACTGTAAAATCAGATGAAAAGAAGGAAGGAAGGAAGGAAGGAAGGAAGGAAGGAAGGAAGGAAGGAAGGAAGGAAGGAAGGAAGGAGGGAAGGAGGGAAGGAGGGAAGGGAGGAAGGAAGGAAGGAGGGAAGGAAGTGAACGAATGAGTAAAAAGTCATTTTTTAATCACTTAATATGTGCTCCAAAGCACTATTCTAAGAGTTGGGGATACAATCAGAAAAAATAAGACAATCCCTATTCTCATCATTCTACTGCAGGAGCAAATCTGACATGTGTGACTTTGGCTAAGTCATAACCTCCCTGGGCTTTATCCTCCTCATTTGTAAGTGAAAGGACTGGACTAGATGACCGCTGAGGTGCCCTCAAGCATCTGAATACAGCTGCCATTCCCTATCTCTTACCTGTCCACTGTGAGTCTTCTTGTCTCCAGGATATGTAACAACTTTACCTTATTCTCTATATGATGTGGTTTCTGGATCTTTCTCTATCGTGACTGCTTTCCTCTGGACGTTCTCTAGTTTGTCATTATATCAGAACAGGACACAATATACGATGTTTCTGCTGATGCTACTTAAAATTGTGCTTTAGTTTTTCAGGACTGCTGTAATACAATTGGCTCATATTGAGTTGACAGGGCAGCTAGGTGGTGCAGTAGGTAGAGTGCCAGGGCTGAAGTCAAGAGGACTCATCTTCCTGAGTTGAAATCCAGTCTCAGACACTTAATTCCTAGCAACACACAACACACGTCACCTTGTTTGCCTCAGTTTCCTCATCTGTCAAATGAGCTGGGGAAGGAAATAGCAAACCACTCCAGCATTTTTGCCAAGAAAACTCCAAATGGGGTCACAAAGAGTCAGACACTACTGAAATGACTAAACAATGGTTTTGACATTTTTCACCTCAATTACTTTTAAACCAGATCTCCCCTATCAGACTACTTTCTTAAACCTAAGTATAGAACAGTTTGTTTTTTCCTCTTTAGATTCTGTTATTGTTTTTGAGCCTATCAAGCCCAACTATTCTCTCTGTTATACATTTACAGTGTGAAGGGTATATTAGGTAGTTGTCATCTTACTTGTTTCTGCCCACTGTTCTGGCCTATCAAGGTCTTTTTGAAACCTGACTGTCAAACAATGCACTTGTTATTCCCTCCTCCCAGCCTCCCACAGCTATGGGCCATTCTTGAATTTGCTAAGTGTGCTTTCGCTCAAGTCAGGATAAAACCCTGGAACAGGGCAAGACTCTGGATCAAGGCCTGTGGTGTATCCCTAGAGTCTACCCAGCAGATGATCTATTCTACAGCTTGTAGAGCTATTTGTGACTGAGTTCCCATACCCTCTGCTGAGATGATGAAAGAGAAAATAAGTCCACCATCCCAGGGAGTGTGATCCTACTAAGAACGGCAAGAACACAGATGCTATCTTCTTTCCTTTCAAATTCAACATCTAATCAACTTTTACGAAGTTATCACTGTGTGCCAGCCACTGTCCTAAGTGCCAATTACATCATTTTAATCACTCTGTCCAAGGTCAGATTTGAATTCATGTCCTCCTTACTCCAGGTGCAGCACTCTATCCACTGTACCACCTAGTTGCCCTTTGTATGTTACAGAATTCATGCCTGTTGGGGACATCTTAAGTAGGATTCATGTTTTAGGTACAAGTTGAAGTGTATAACTTCTGAGCTCTCTTTCAAGTCAGAGATTCTAGGACTCATCTCCCTCGGATATTGATTCAAACCAATGTCACAAGATATTTCGAACTCCTCCATCACTGTGTTCTTCTTGATAACTCTTTTTTGACAAGGACACATAGTTTGCAGCAAGAACATCAAAGCAAGCTGCTGAAAGGTTAAAAAATAATTGTAGTCTACCACCTGGGTATTTTGTCTGTGCAAATGCCACACCAAGCAACGTGTTAGACTTCTGATTTTCTTTTCACTGCCTTGGCTGCATGTTTTGACATCCTGTAAATGTGGACAATATCTGGTTATTATTAATATGTCAAACATAGGCAGTTTAGGAAAACCTAGAAGTGGGAGACTAGGGAATATTTTCTGAAATTTTCACCACTAACAGCAAAGAGAAATGCCCTCCTCTCTCCCAGGATAGTGGATGGAAACTTGGCCTCTCGGTCAGTAAGACCAGGTTCAAGACCTGCTTCTGACACTGTGTTGACTGCATAGGACCCTGGATGAGTCATTTAACCTCTCAGCTCCTCAGGCAACTCCCTGAAGGCTCTCTTTAAAGAATGTGCATATCTGCCTACTTAGAGAGAGATTCAGAGGAGTGCTCACTATCCTGATGAAATCCAAGTTCTGGTAAAAAATAAAAATGATAGAAACTCTAACAAAATTAGCATTAGAATCGGCTTCCATGCGAAGCATTTTTATTATTTGGAGTCATAATAAGGAGACAGATTCAAGACTCACTTTTTATTGGACAGACGTTTAAAGATTACCCTCATCTCCCACCAATTCTCCTTCTGTGGCCAGATTGTACACAGTTGCCCAATGCACAGTAATAATTACAGTGAGAAAAGAAGAAAAAAACAGCACTCCATTTATGGGGAACCTAAAGCTATCAGAGTCTGGAAGGAGGAAAATGAACTTTCCAGCAGCAAACCTGTAACATAAATCTAGTCTGTTCCTACTTCTGACCAGTGGAGTTTGTCAGGGGCCAACTCTCAAAGTGAGCAGTTTGCAGATGCTCAGATGCCAGGCTAACCATACTGTGAGGAGGTGGGTGGAGGCAAGTCTGCATTTTGGTTGGAAAGGGGGAGCCACACAGGCAATTAATACTGAAGTGTTTGCAGAAACACATGATGGGTGAGAAAGGGAACCCGACCTGAAGGGTTGTGGGGTGGGGGTCGCAAATAGCTGTCAAAGGAACTTCCCAGCAGCCTGAGGGTCACAAAACAGAGCTGTCAGTCAACAGGCCAGGCTGGCCGGGATGGGTGCCTGGGTAATTATGAGTGAGCTGGGACACATGGACAGTTTTCATTAAAATCAAGACTGTGGCAGATGGGAAGAGGCCCCTGGGACCAGCTCCTGGGAGAGGGTGGGTGGGAGAGGGTTGACTGGTGTGTGGATGTTTCCTGGGATCGGGCACCCAGAGCTCCCCCTTCAAAGGCCTGAAAGGACCAAATGAAGCACAGTCCATGTGCCCTGCCTGAGCCACTTTCAAGCTGAAGAAGGCAGGAATGCGGTAATTAAGCCCCTGGAGAGGAGACCACAAGCTGGGCAGAGGGGAGAGCTTCCTCCTCACTCCACACCCGCGTTTCCCCTTCTGAGGGCTCCCTGCTTTGGGCCCATAGGGCACAGAACAGGCTGAGCTGTTCTTTATTCTAAAAGCAACTCTCTCATTTTTAGATGGGAAAAAGAGATAAATATTCACAAAGTGCAATTAATGGCAGAGTACTAATCTATGCAAAATAAATTGGGCTGGAGAGATCCTTAGTTACTGTCACCGTGGTGATGTCAGTGTCATAAAATAACCATGCTCTTGATACCACACATCTCAGTTAGAGGAAGATCATAGACTGAGGCTCCCAGAGTTCAGGATGTACTCGTTCCCCAAGGCATAACTTAATGATTTAACAAACTTTGGAGTAAGCTGATACATTTTTGGGTGTTGGAGAAGCCAGTGGAGACTGTCAAATCCAGAGAGACTATTGGAAGTAGTTAGGAATAAGTCCTGAAATTTCATTACTATCAGGGACTCCTTCATGAGGAAACTCCATCTCCCAAAGAATGTCTACAACTTCTAGAAACTCAGAGTTTTTTGTTTTTTTTGTTTTTGAAATAAAAATTTATTTATTTAACTTTTTACATTCATTTTCACAAAATTTTGGGTTCCCAATTTTCTCCCCTTTTATCCCCTCCCCTCACCCCAATACACCGAGCAATCTAATTTTCCCTATCACCAATCTGCCCTCTCTTCTATCATCCCTCCCTTCTCTTGTCCCCATCTTCTCTTTTGTCCTGTAGGGCCAGATGACTTTCTATTCCCCATTAACTGTATTTCTTATTTCCTAGTAGCAACAACAATACTAAACAGTTGTTCCTAAAACTTTGAGTTCCAGATTCTCCCCATCCCTCCCTCCCTACCCATTCCCTTTGGGAAGGCAGGCAATTCAATATAGGCCATATCTGTGTAGTTTTGCAAATGACTTCCATAATAGTCGTGTTGTGTAAGACTAACTGAATTACCCTCCATCCTATCCTGCCCTTCATTGTTTCTATTCTGTCTTTTGATCCTGTCCCTCCCCGAGTGTTGACTTCAAATTGCTCCCTCCTCCCATTACCCTCCCTTCCATCATCTCCCCACTTGCTTATCTCCTTCTCCCCCACTTTCCTGTATTGTAAGATAGGTTTTCATACCAAAATGAGTGTGCATTTTATTCCTTCCTTTAGTCGAATGTGATGAGGGTAAACTTTTTGTTTTTTTTTCTCAGCTCTCTTCTTTTTCCCTCCACTAAAATGTCTCCTGCTTGCCTCTTGAATGAAATATAATTTACCCCCATTCCATTTCACCCTCTTTCCTCCCCCTAACTTTCTCTCTCCCCATTTACCTTAATGTCTTTTAAGATATGGTCCCATCCTATTCAATTCACTCTGTGCTCTCTCTCTCTGTATGTGTCTGCATGTGTGTATGTGTGTGTGCATGCATGTATGTACATGTGTGTGTGTGGTCCCACCAATTACCCAGATACTGAAAAGTTTTACGAGTTACAAATATTGTCTTTCCATGTAGGAATGTAAACAGTTCACTTTTGGTAAGTCCCTTCTAACTTCTCTTTGCTGTTTGCTTTTTCATGCTTCTCATTCTTGTGTTTGAAAGTCAAATTTTCTTTTCAGCTCTGGTCTTTTCATCAACAATGTTTGAAAGTCCTCTGTTTCATTGAAAGACCATATTTTCCCCTGAAGTATTATAGTCAGTTTTGCTGGGTAGGTGATTCTTGGTTTGAGTCCTAGTTCCTTTGACTTCTGGAACATCCTATTCCACGTCCTTCGATCCCTTAATGTAGAAGCTGCTAGATTTTGAGTTATCCTAATTGTATTTCCACAATGCTGGAATTGTTTCTTTCTAGCTGCTTGCAAGATTTTCTCCTTGAGCTGGGAGTTCTGGAATTTGGCCACAATGTTCCTAGGAGTTTCTCTTTTTGGATCTCTTTCAGGTGGTGATCGATGGATTCTTTCAATACTTATTTTGCCCTCTGGTTGTAGAATGTCAGGGCAGTTTTCCTCGATAATTTCATGGAAGATGATGTCTAGGCCCTTTTTTTGATCATGACATTCAGGTAGTCCCATAATTTTTAAATTGTCTCTCCTGGATCTATTTTCCAGGTCAGTTGTTTTTCCCATGAAATATTTCACATTCTCTTCCATTTTTTCATTCTTTTGGTTTTGTTTGGTAATTTCTTGGTTTCTCAGAAAGTCTTTAGACTCCATCTGTTCCATTCTAATTTTGAGAGAACTATTCTCTTCAGTGAGATTTTGAACCTCTTTTTCCATTTGGCTAATTCTGCTTTTGTAAGCATTCTTCTCCTCATTGGCTTTTTGAACCTCTTTTGCCAATTGAGTGAGCCTATTTTTCAAGGTGTTATTTTCTTTAGCATTTTTTTGGGTCTCCTTTACCAAGGTATTGACCTGTTTTTCATACTTTTCTTGCATCTCTGTCATTTCTCTTCCCAGTTTTTCCTCCATCTGTCTAACTTGCTTTTCAAAATCCTTTTTGAGCTCTTCCAAGGCCTGAGCCCACCCGACATCTCCCTGGGATGTCTGGGATACAGAGGCCCCACCCTCCACATCTTTCCCTGATGGTAAGAATAGTTCCTCGTCATCAGGTGGGAACATTTGCATCTGCTCAAAGAAGCTCTCTATAGTCTTATTTCTCTTCCCTTTTCTGGGCATTTTCCCAGCCAGTTACTTGACCTCTGAGATTCCTCTGCACCCCACGCCTAGATCCCCCCAGCTAGTGCCTGGGCTCTGAGATTCAAATGGGTTTTCCAAGACGGCTGTGGCTGCTACTCAATGTGAGCTCAAGTTCTGGTGCTGGCATGGGGGCAGGGCCGCCTCCCAGGCTCAGCTCCCTCAGGGTTTTTATGCAGAGACCTTCAGTGATGGAGCGGGTGGGGACAGGGCCACCTCCGAGTCTCAGCTCCTTCAGGTGGTTTATGCAGGGACCTTCCATAATGAAGATCCTGCCTGCTTGGGGAGTTCTGGGGGGCCACCGCTGCTGCTGCTGCCCCTGCCTGTGCCTCCGCTGCTTCCTGCCCCTGCCTTTGCCTCTGCCACTTCCTCCCGAGGGGGCCTGAGCCACAGAGACAACCCGCTCCCCTCTCCGCCAGCTCAGATGTCTCTCTCACTGACCTGTAGCATCTGTGGGCGGAGGGACCTTCCTGGCTGCCAGAGATTCCATCCCTGAAGCCTGCTCGTATCAGCTCCTCTGGGGCCGAGGCCAGGGAAGCACTGGGGTGGGCTCCACTTTCCGGGGCACGACGGACCCTCGGGATGGCTCTCCAGGGCTCTCTGGAACGGAAATCTCTTCCACTGTGTTTCTGCACACCCTGCAGTGATCCAGAACTTGTGGGGAGTTCTTCTTACATTAAATCCATGGGCTGTGGGTTCATAACTAGCATAGGTGAGTCTTTCTACTCTGCCATCTTGACTCCACCCCCCTTGAAACTCAGAGTTTTAGAGAATTGCCTAGAGGAAGGAAAGTAGGGAAATATGCATTTCTTAAGCACCAACCCTGTACCAGCTAAAGGTTTTACATTTTATCCTCACAACAACTGGGCTGAATATAGGTGCTATTATTATCCCCCTTTTACAGCTGAGGAAACTGAGGCAGACCTGAGGTTAGGTGACTTATATTGTAAGTGTCTGAACCTTTCTGACTTCATGCCTGGCACTCTCTCCACTGTACCACCTGGTTGCCCAGAAAAAAGGGGGACTGCCCTCATGAAGGCAATGATAGAAGTAACCAGTTGTTGTGCAGTCATCAGACTCTCTGTGACCCCTTTTGGGGTTTTCTTGGCAAAGATAGTGGACACTCTTGTTCCTTCCAGATCTGAAGGGGGAACCTAAAGGGATGCTCCCTAAATTGTCAGAGATGTTCACTGGGTTGGTTGGTTTTGCTTGTTCTGGGCTTTCTTCCCCTGCAAGGGAAGGTTCACTAGAAAGATTGTGATGTCCATATAAAGTATATCAATAAAACATTTTAAGTGACAGGGTGCCATCAAGAACAAAATTTTTAGGCCTCATGAAATACATAAATTTATATAAAGTAATGTTAAGAAGTGCCCTACACACCCCACACTGCGTATGAAGGTTCTTTGTACAGTCATTGTTTGGAGGCTACTTGAAGAGATTCTTTTGACAGTGGTCCAAGTCACACCTCCTCTTGCTCCTGAGCCTCCCACGTACCCTATATACCACTATGAGGAGCAACTGATGATGAAAGGGAATAGGAGATTGAGTCTTTATGCTGCCTGTCTGAATTACATTATCTTAGCTAATGTCTGGTTTCCCTTCCTACAGTGGCAGTCCTGAGCAGTCTGGAACCACTTAGCCACCATTCTTTCTCTTCTACAGTCTCCACTGAACAGACGATTTTTGGGCTAAAGGAGGAGACAGGACACTGCTGGAATGCACCATGGGAAACTAGCATCCTTCTTAAGGAAGGAGCACAGGTCCAACCACAGGTAACCCATTTTGACTGAATGGTCAAGGTCACCCATGTGAGTCATTTACTTCTTCCCTGATTCAATTCCTTTGCTCACAAAGAGTCAAGACCCTTACTGCTGATAGTGAGAGAGAACCTCTAGCCAAGTATGCTCCTAGGTTTTCCAGTATGACTCCATGGCAAAACAAAATGGAGCTCTGCTGGCCACTGATCCTGTAATATGAAGGAAGCAGGGGGCTAGGCTGAGTTCAGGGCTTTTAAAAAAAGTAATATTTTAATTTTCCCCAAAGACATGTAAAAACAATTTTTAATATTTGTTTTTTTTTTTTAAATTGAGTTCCAAATTCTCTCTCTTTGTTCCTTCCCTGTCCCCTCATTGAGAAGGCCAGCAATTTGATATAGGTTATGTATGGGCAATCATGCAAAATATATTTCAATATTAATCATGTTGTGAAAGAAAACATACATACCCCAAAAAACAAGAAAAAGAAAGTTTTTTTAAAAATGCTTTCATCTGCATGTAGTCATCTGCATCAGTTCTTTCCCTGGAGGAGGTGGATAACATTTTCATCATAAGTCCTTCACAATTGTCTTGGATCACTATATTGCGGAGAATAAGTCATTCACAGTTGATCATTGTACAATATTGCTGTTAATATATACAACATTCTCCTGGTTGTACTCATTTAATTTTGCATCAATTCATATATGTCTTTCCAGGTTTTTCTGAGAGCATCCTGTACATAATTTCTTAGAGTCTAATTGTGTTCCATCACAATCATATGCCACAACTTGTTCAATCATTTCTCAATTAATGGACATTCCCTCAATGTCCAATTCTTAGCCAACAAAGTGCTGCTATAAATATTTTTGTACATGTGGGTCCTTTTCCTGTTTGTTTTTTACCATTTGGGGATACAGACCTAGTACTGGTCAAAGGGAATGCATGGTTTTATAGCACTTTTGGCATAATTCCAAATTGCTCTCCAGAATGGTTGAATCAGTTCATAACTCCACCAACAATGTCTTAATGTCTCAATTTTCCCCCATTCCCTCCCACTTTTGTCATTTTCCTTTTCTGTCATATTAATAGGTATGGGGTAGTACCAAGAAGTTGTTTTAATTTGTATTTCTCTAACCAATAGTGATTTAGAGTATTTTTTTTATATTCACTATAGATAAATTTGATTATTTCATCTGAAAACTGTCTTTTCATATCCTTTGATCATTCATCAATTGGGGAATGGCTCTTATTTTTTGTAAATTTGACTCAATTCTCTATGTATTTGAGAAGTGAGGCCTTTATTAGAGAAACTTGCTCTAATTTTTTTTTTCAGTTAGAATTACTAATGATGTATTTCCCTTTGTCCTGTTTTCCCCCTGTTTATCCTACTCTCTCTCCTTTCATTCTATCCATCCTCAAAAGTGTTTTGTTTCTGACTGCTACCCCTTCCAATCTGCCTTCCCTTCTCTTCCCTCCCCTCCTCCTTTCCTGTAGGGTAGCATAGATTTCTATACCCAACTGAATATATGTTCTTCCCTCTTTGAGTCAATTCTGGTGAAGTTCAAGCATTCCCCCAACTCCTCATCTTCCCCTTCATTGTAAGCCTCTTTTATAAAATAATTTACCCCATTCTATCTCTTCCTTTCCCCTTCTCCCAGTGCCTTTCTCTTTCCCACCCCTTCATTTTTTTAGATATTATCCCATCATATTCAACTCACATCTGTGTCTTCTATGTATATTTTCCAACTGCCCTAATAATGAGAAAGTTCTTAGAAGCTATAAATATCATCTTATGTGATTTAACCTTATTGGATCCCTTCCGACACCTCTTTGCTGTTTATCTTTTCATGCATGTATTTGAAAGTCAAATTTGCTATTCAGCATTGGTCTTTTCATCAAGAATGCTGGAAAGTTCTATATTTCATTGAATATCCATTTTTTCTCTTGAAAGATTATACTAAATTGTACTGGATAGGTGATTCTTGGTTGTAATCCTAGCTCCTTTATCCTATGGAATACCACATACCATGTCCTCTGATCCTTTGATGTAAAAGCTGCTAAATCTTGTGTTATCCTGACTATGGCTCCATGATATTTCAATTGTTTCTTTTTTGGTTACTTGCATTTTCCCTTTTGTGTCTATGATAGGAGCACTAGTCTCACCATTCCAATCCCTCCTGCCATTCAAATTGGGCTAATTTTTCCCAGAAAGGCAACAAAGCTGTCCTGGGACTTGATAGCCCAGGGGATTAAGGCTCAAGGTGTAACTCCCTTGATAAAGCTTTCTGTTACCTTCTGGCTATATTGCCAAGGTTTTCTTGTTGCTTAAGGGCATGAAAATATCCACCCAAACAGAGTCAGGGTCTTCAGACTTGGCAGACATCCCGAAATCAGAGGAGTTACCATATCCTGCACTGCTGAATGTTTTTCTATATGGAGATGAAGGGTGTTGTGTCTACTAACAATAAAGATGGCAGTATCTTTCTTGTTCTTCCTCTCTGTGCTATGACTAAACAAACTTTTTTTAAATTAACTATTGAATGACCTACTAGTGGCTCATTTCATTCTGACATTAAATGTGAAATAACTGGTGCTCTCCTTTCCCTAAAAGTGTTCTAGCTTGGACTAATCCTGGGCAATGGAATCATAGGAACCTTAGATTTCATCTGGTCCAGTTTTTACAGATGAGGAAACTAAGGTTGAGATAAATGAAAAATATCCCCCAAGGTCTTCCAGGTAGTAAGTTGAAGGAATGATAATTGACTCCAACTCACCTAGCTCCAAATCCAGGACCCTTTGACTTTGGAATATAAAAGCTTCCATCATTTTCCCTTAGACCAGGGGTTCTTAATGTTTTTTTCTTTTTCTTCATGGACACTTTTTGGCAATCTGATGAAACTTACGGACCCATTACTCAGACTAACATTTTTAAATTCATAAAACAAAATACACAGGGTTACAAAGGAAGTTAATTATATTGAAATACCTTTATCAATTTTTTTTCCCATCCAAGTTCACTGAACCCTGCCTTTGACAGATCTCTTGGTCTCAGATATACTTTCTAAACTCATCTTCCACTGTGCTGGATGACCCTTGGAATAATAGTTAATTGGACACAATTTAAATTGCTGGTTTCCACAGGATCCTGTAGTTCTGAGTGGTTATGTCCTACCCTAGCATGGTCCATGCTACCCATGTGGTCATAATTACTATTGCTACCTTTTCTCAAGTCTCTCCTTCCTCCAGGTGCTTTCCTGACTGGAGGAAAACTTGGTCTTAAATATAGCAGATTATATAATTACTAACATGGTAGGATTTCAGAGGTTCTGGGCAAGCCCACATGGACTTAGCCCCAAACTCTTCCTTCCCAGTCCTGTTCCTGATTTTCTGGACTATCTCCACTGCTGTCTTATCTTGGAAATTCCCTCAGTATTTGGGGTCTCCTTGCTCTGTACATGCGCATTTAGGGTTAGGGTTAGGGTTATCTTTGCTGCCTGTTCTTCCTGGGATATCACCCCACAAGATCCACCCCATCCCACCCCTTTCTTCCATTGGTGAATTCCTCATGATCTGATTTTATGACTTCAAAATCATCATGCTCTGCCCTGCCACACCTGTGTACCTTCATTCCCTGTCCTTTCAACTCCCTTTTGTGTGATGTCTTTCTCCATTAGAGTATAAGCTCCTTGAGGGCAGGGTATTTAGTATGTATTTGTTGCCCCAGTGCTTAGTATAGTGTCCAGCATATAGCAAACACTTAGTGAAACCTTTCCACCTCCCCCCACCTCCCCCTCCCCCCACTCCCGCTGCAACCCACTACCTGTAATTCTCTTAGTTTCTTCCCTCTTGACTTTAACCTATTAAAATACATAAGAAAGAATGAGTAGTAACAGTTTAATCCTCTCTCAATTAAATAGCTTTAGTATGAATGAAGCATATATGCAGGTTTTGATAGGAGGAGGAAATCACAAAGGGCCCTGAGTTTCTAAGGCAAAACTAGATGGCTGAAAATATGAAAGATGAACTTTGCCTCCTTCACGATTCTGCTTAGGGCCTGATTGGAGGGTTTGGATTATGATGTCAGGGAAATCCAACAAACATTTATTCAGTAAAATAGCATGTATAAAGTGTTTTGCCAAACATTATAACTTGCATAAATATCAGCTGTTACTACTATAATTATTTTGTCTACTAAGAGAAATTATTTTGCTATTATATTAATAACCAATTATTAAATTATAATCCTTTATCCCAAGGCTTTTTTCCTTTTATTTCCTCATTTAAGACCCAGCCCGTGTTAAAACAAAACAAAACAAAACAAAACAAAAAAACAGAAAACCTCAACCTCTGAAATTCACAGCTGATTGATAAAATTTTCTTAAACCTCAGGGAATGTGATCCTCAATTTTGGGCAGGACCCCACCCAACTAGGAGACCTTACTTCTGTTTAGAAGGTAAATGGAATCCAATCTAGGAGAGTTCTTGCCCCAAAGAAATGAGCCCCTGTCCTGGTACCCCTCCACTGGAATTTAGGGTAACTTGGCTAATGAAGGAAAAAACCAATCAGAGAGGTCTGGATGGAGATGGATTCCTCTGTCCACGTTGCTGGAGGGGCCTGGGTCTCATGATCAAGCCATGTTGACAGCAGGAGGAATTGAAGACTCCTAACCTACCTCATCATTAAATATCCACCAATCAGGATTGAGTTTCATTTGTCAAGGGCACCTCCTTTTCCAAAAGTAAGACTTTGAACCTCTCCATGATTTTGTCCCTGGTTTTCCAAGAAAAATCACTGACCACCAATTTGTTGGTTATTAGCTAATCTAATTAATAAATTGGTTATCAATTAGCCAGAAATTTGTCTCTCAAGCTTTTCATTTATCACACTACTATGTGCAAGATGGCTAGCAAAGATCTCTGGACTAGATTTGAGTTCCAGTCTTGGCTCAGCCAATAACTTTATATTTGACCTTGGCCAATACACTTAATATTTCTCTGTTTGAGATCTTTTATCTGTAAAACAAGGATAGTACTATTACCTACCCTCAGGAATCACTGCCAGGCTGCTACATAGATCAAATGAGATAATGTGGGAAAAGTGCTTTGAAAGGAATAAAGTTCTATACAAAGGCAAAGTATTATAAAGTCATTCTTCTCTTTGCCCATGGGGAGTTCATAGTTGGTATTTTGGAAAGATTTGAAAGTAAATGAAAAAAGATTCATTGGCAATTCTAGTTTGAACTGTATCTATGATCTCTAAGCGTCTTCCAGATGGCCCTACAATAGGAAATAATATAGTTCTGTGTTTGGTATCAAAGGAACTAGGTTTGAATCTCAAACTATGCTTCTTAATACTTGTGGGAACTTGGTAAAGTCATTTAACGCCTCAAGGCCTCAGTTTCCTCCTCTGTAAAGTAGTCTTCATTTTGGTGGTCTAAATGGCCTCTGAGTTCTATTCTGTCTCTAAATCTAGGAACAGGAAGCTTTATTTCAAAGTATGTCATGCCTTTGTCTTTACACAGTTCAAGAATCACAATTGCATCCCAGCTAGATACTTTTATCAGACTTCCAGTTAAGATTATATAACAGAGGACTGGCCATAAGACCAGTCCTTATGAGCATGTGCAGAGTGCATTAGTGTTGATGGAGTTCCCCATGTGGAAATGGCTAGAAAAGGTCATGATGATGTATAATTGGAGGAGCTTCGGAGCATTCCCAGACATTCTGTAACTGGTTTTAGTCTGCTGACCATGTGGTAAATAGCAGCCTCTTTGACTGCATTTATAGAAACAGAATCAAAGATATCCAGTTCCAATGTTCCCAAACACAACCCCACAAATTTTAGATGGGTACCGGATTAAACAGTGACCAGTAAGACCAAAGGGAAACTCTGATAAGCTCTTCCCTTCAGTCCAGGAGGACTATGTATGAAGGCAGATAGAAGTCTGGGGGCACTCTGAGAGGTGCACCAGGGAACCTGAAAATCAGACTTGTCTTGGGTAAATGGAGTCTAAAGCTAGGAGTCGTTCATCCCTGGACTCTTGAGGCAATAAGGGATGGGCAAAGGGAGTAGAATGAGCCCTGGGTAGGTCACCAAACAGGAACACAGCCTGGGTAGTGCTTGCATGTCTCAGGGGACCCCAGAAAGCCTGAGGGAAAAGAGATAGCTCCCTGCTGCCCAGCATCCAGTTAACTCTCTCTAAAGGACCCTCCAGGAGATCTGAGACCTTCTCAATCATCCAGCCAGGGTCTATCAGGGCCTCAGAAGGGGATAAAACCAATTCTCAGGTGAATATTGTGAAAGGAAGGCAGAGACAGGGCCCAAGACCAGTACCCATGTTGAGGCACTTGAAGACAAAGATTGCAGCAGGCAGAGATCAGGGCCAGGTCTTCGCCAGCATTTCTAGAACTGGAGCCAGAAAGTGTCAAGAAGATATAAACTGGAGAGGAGCCAGAGCCAGAAAGGGGCTACCTCTCCCACTCCAACTCCACTTTATCCAAGATTAAAAGGTAAGCAATTCAAGATTTGTAAGATCAAATTCAATGAGTGAAAACTTTAGGACTTTGTACAAAATCCCAATTCAGGTGCTCAAGCTGGAGATAGAAGTAAACAGAAGATGCTAATTGCAACAAAGAAATCTTATGAGTAAAGAGAAACCTAAGAGGTTCACCCAAAAAGAAGAGAGTAACTAAATAATAAGTATAAGTTTGGCCTTAGGGAAAAAAATGGCTTAGACACAAGGAGCTTGTGTCCTGGCACTGCTACTAAAACTCCTTTGACAGAATTTTAAAGACTTCCCTCACTGCTGGGTGAGAGGATTGTAAGTGAAAACTTCCTAGCTTTAGTTTTCTGCTTAATTGTTGAGAAAGGAAAGGGATCCAAACCACTGAATATGTGAAATACCATCTGAAAGAAATTATCTCAAAATATAAACTTATACTCACCTGAATGTTCCTGTTTTTGACTGAAAAATATTCATTTATAGGACTACAAAAGTGGATAGAGGGGCAAGTAGGTAGCACAGGGCCTGGAGTGAGAAAGACCTGAGTTTGAATCTGGCCCCAGATACTTATTAGCTGTGTGATCCTGGGCAAGTCACTTAACCCAATTTACTATAGTTTCGTCATCTGTAAAATGAGCTGGAGAAGAAAATAGTGAACGACTCCAGTGACTTGCCATGAAAATCTCAGATGGGGTCATGAAGAGTCAGACATGACTGAAAAAATATTATCTCCTCTAGGAGGTCTTCTTCCCCTTCCCCCCAGGAAATCTTCTTCCTCTTCCCCCCAATTCCTTGAGTTTCACATAGCATTTCCTCATATCTCTATAATGGGGAAGGGACAGTGAGGTAGGGATAGCCAATGAAAACCCAGTTCTTAGGAACAAGTATAGCTTGTTCTGCCTGATGCAATGCCTTATGTAGTGGCTAGGGAGGGTTTTCTGAAAGTGCCCAGTAACTTGGACTGATGGATTCCAACTCCCTACTTCCAGCACCTCCACTCTATAGTTGTTTACCATCTATAAACCACATGCATAGCCTTTCAGTTGACTGCTAAGCCAGAACTGAGCATGCACATAAAGGCATTAACAGGCCAAAGTGATCTCTGCCTGGCAGTTCAAGTAGGGAGCATGAGCTACTATGGCCTCTAACTGGGGGACAGGTCTTACTCCTTCACTCACTGGGATGTCAGCAAAACTCTTTTTCTGTCTCTGTTATGTCTATTCTTTCCTGCTTTTAGACGAAGGAGATACCAGAGAATAAACTTCAAATGTTCAGAAGGGCATATACTGCCAGAGATCCAGGAGTCCATACTACCTGATCTGCCATTACAGCCTTGAGGATTCCCCTTCTTGATACAGACAGGTATTCTGAAGCGAGGAAAGGCCTCACAGAGTGGCTATGCTTCATGAAGAAGAGCCCTTGATGAGGCAAATGCTTTGTAGCAACTAATTAAAGTTTAAGCCTACTTTCTCCAGGGATGGAGATGACACAGGGGAGAATGTGTGCCCTTGATGTGGAGAGATGCGCTTGTGCTTCTGTTCTTGCTACATCTTTTCAGCACCTATCGCTTTGTAAAATCTCATTGATGTTAACTGATTAGATGTTACTAGAGCACTTTTCACTGGATCAATGAATGGTATAGGAGATTTATTAATTTTAATTGGTAGTTGACATTGGGGGGAACACACCAAAATTAGGGGTGGTGTTGAGCCAGTAACATTAGAAATAAAGCTAAGGTCCCTCAGGGTGACTCCCAGAGCTCTGGGGAGAGACAACTACCCTCTCAGGACTCAACAGAGCAAAGAGGAATAGGGATGAGGACTTTCAGAAGTCCAACAAAGTCAAATGTTTCCCCAGGCCTTTACTATCTGTGTAACTCTGGGCAAGTCACTTAACCTTTTTGTACCTCACTTTATTCATCTACAAAAACAGAGGTGCGGATCTGATGGCCTCTAAAGTCCCTTCCGGTTCTAAATCTATCATCCTCTTATCTATGATTCTATGAAGAATTAAGCCTGTGAACCTAAACCATCAATGTATATCTTTTTCAGTCTCATGACAGGGAACCATTCTTAGAGAAACAGTTCACAACTGTGGCTCTCAACGAAATGGGGTGCTGCCAAATGCCACATACAAATCTCTGACCACTATAACCAGGGTCAACTACATCAGCAGTTCATTGTGCAAGAAGCACAATTTTAATCTACTGTAGGGAGATCAACTGCTACCCTTTTATCTTCCTCAGCTCTAATTAGTTCCTCAGCATTGACAAGACTGACTTCAATTCAAGCCCCACCTTGAGTTTCATTGTCCCCTGGGATCAAGTGAAGGACACATCATTTTGTTTCCCCTCTAGATGTTTGGCAGTTCCAAGCGCAGGTATTAATAACACTGTGACCCAGACCACTCTGTTTTCATCGAAAGCTGTGCGTCAAATGAGACGTGGCTGATGATAACCTGACTTGGCTGTCAAGGAAAAGAACCTTTCATTACATAGGTCAGTCCTAGCTAGGGTTCCTCTGTACAAATTTCTGAAAATCACTTTGAGCTAGACAAAATCTCCCCCATCAAGAGATTTTAAAATCCTGCCAGTGGGTAGAAATAAGAGACATTCAAGATCTGCCCTATCCTGGAAGGGAAGGGTGATCAAGGTCACAGGAGCAGAGCATGGCGTGAGAAGGGACTCAATGAGGTTAGCTAAACTGTGCCTCTACACCTAAGCCATAGTAGATAAAGACTGTAACTTTCCTGTTTTCAAAAGACTTTCAGGTACGAATCTAGCTATGTGACCCTGGGCAAGTCACTTAACCTTCTTTGCCCCAGTTCCCTCATCTGTAAAATGAGCTGGCGAAGGAAGTGGCAAAACCATTCCAATATCTTTGCCAAGAAAATCCCAAATGGAGTCATGAAGTGGATACAAATGAAATCACTGAACAACAAAGAGAAGAGTCTAGAAACTCCTCTGGTAAATGACACCTAACACTGATGTCACTGACACGATCTTGGCAGTTCAACTGACGCTGGAACTGGAGTCAGGAAGACCTCTATTTGGATCTTGGTCATTATTAGGCGTGTAACCTTGAGCAAGTCATTGAATCCCTCTCAGCCTCAGTTTCCTCATCTGTAAATTAGGGATAACAATAGTACCTACCTCACAGGGTTGTTGTGAAGATTAAATGAGATGATACATATAAAGTGCTCCACAAATCTCAAAACACTTTGTAAATGCCAGATGTAATTTTTTAAAAATCTATTCCTGCGACTTCATCATTGTGGGGGAACTACCAGTATGAAAATTCCAGCCACCATGCAGATCAGCCACTGGGATAATTAACACCTACTTCAAAGACTTGTTCTAAAGACATAATGAGAATATTTGTAAAGCACTTAACACACAATTCCTGGCACACAGTTGGCACTATGTAATGTTAGCGACTACAACTACTACTACTACTACTACTACTACTACTACTACTATTACTACTACTACTACTTCAGTGTTCAGGAACTGACTAGAGGCTTAATATAGAGGTTGTTACTTGTCCACAATCACAAAGGCAGTAGGTGTGCCAGTGGTGCTTGAACCCATATCTCACTGAATCGGAGGTTCAGTGACTATTTACTGCACTTGGCCAACATTTGTCATCATTATCATCATCATCAGACCTAAATTTCCCACGCTTCATTTTAACCTCACATCTTTTCTCTTCATTCTGTAGCTATTAGAAGCTTATGTAGGAATTTCGGGACCCTTGGCAAACCAGCAAGCCACGGATCTGTTGCTTGTTTATTTGTATATATGCCACTGGGCATGTATATGTTACTGTATATGTGAATGTTCATATATTTTATTATTTATGATATTGCATAATTTTATATATTGTATATATTATATACTGTATGGAAATATAAATATATACTAAGTGCCATTAATGCTATTCTTGCTTTGGTTTGGCTTATTGTTCTACATATTTGCTTGTGTTCTATGAACCTGTATGTAATACATGTATGTGCCATGTGCATGTAATATTAGTACTGTGTATTATTTAACCCTGAAGTCACTGAAACAGTGCTGCTCTATATATTGCTATATCTACTGCATGAATTGTTGATGTATATTTGCTGTCAATGGCCCCCTGAGATGATTACCTGGGAAGCTGGGTTAATCATCCTTATTTTGTTAAGAACTGATGCTTAGTTTGATGCTCTGATGTGTAATTGTAGGTGTCACACTTAATGGAGTTAATTTTTCAAAGGACTACAAAATTTCTTATCCTGGAGGAGGGAAGGTAGCATCCTTTGGAGCTGCCTAGCAATAAAGACCACTAGAAAAGTCCCATCTAGTATCTCTCCCCTCCTTGACCACCAAGGAGTTTGCTCTGACTTTTGACTAACTAGGGCCAGATTTGGACAAACTAGCCTCTCTTCCTGAGGAAGGGAACGGCAGAAGCGAGCAAAGAAAAGAGAAGACAGCGCACATCAAGACCAAGAAGTCAACAAGAGCAAATCTGCAGAGCCAGGGTGAACGTGCCCCAGAAGGCAGCAAAACTTGAAAGCCATGGAGAGTGATCCCCATGGATGCCCAAGTGGAGATGCCAGGGGAGGGCACCAACTTGGATTCTGGGACACAAAGCATGTTTGACTGGATGTTCAGCTCGCCCAGAGAGGAGCCCAAGACTGGGAATTCTTCACTTGCAGCTCTTCCTCTGCCTCTCCTTTTGTAATAGAGTATGTGCCTGTTTCCCAAACTCATCTCATTCTTTAAAGTTTATTTACCTTTCTGCTCATCTTGTCTTTGTGGTTCTTTGTGACCCCATTTGGGGTTTTCCTGACAAAGATACTGGGGTGGTTGGCATTTTCTTCTCCAGCTCATTTGACAGATGAGGAAATGGAGGCAAGCAGGATTAAGTGACTTGCCCAGGGTCACACAGCTAGTAAGTGTCTAAGGCCAGATTTGAACTTGGGTCTTCCTGACTCCAGGCCTGGCCCTCTATGTACTTTGCCAGTGCACCTGATACACCTGCCACCACTAGGTGCCCAGCAAATAAGTGTAGTCAAACAAAACAAATATGTAACAAATCCACACATTGGCCATGTTTGATAACATATGTTTCATTCTATACTATCATCCATCATCTTTCTCACAAGAGGTGGGAGGGGTGGTTCATCCTTAGTCTTATATACATTATCGCCCAACAACCCTGTGAGAGAGACCTTACAGGTATTTTTATCCCATGTTACATGGTTGTTTGCATGTTGTCTCCCCCATGAACTGGGAATTCCTTAAGAGTAGGCACTATCTTTTGCCTTTCGTTGTATCTCCATCGCTTAACATAGGGTCTGGTACATAGAAGATACTTATCAAATTCTTGTTGGCTGACTGAAATAAGACCTGTTTTAAACAACTATCCTAAGTCAGGACTATAAATAATCATGTCTTACATGACACTTACCTTTAAAAATATTTCATTCTCTTCACATACGGTCCAGTGCTAAGTGAGACCCTCATGAATCTATTGCATTGAATAACTAATCATATTGCCAGACACATAAAAATGATTAGAAAGATGGGAAGGCTTAGATCTCTCAGAGGCACTTCTTAACTCTCGTAAGTAGCTAGGGCCTTCTCTTCCTCTCTCTCTCTCCTGCAGCTCATTTCTGCCAGAGATTTCCTGCCTATAGCCTCTCTCTATTCCGGAAGATTTCCCCACTGAACGAAGAGAAGAGACCCTTTGTGAGAGACCAGTCTCAATTCCCCTAGTGTCTTCTTATCCATCCTGTTCCATCTTTGCTCCCAGGGGCCCCAATTCATTTGCAGGATTTCCATGCTCAACGTTCCCTTCCATATCTGTAATATTCATACCTCCTCCTGCTACTGGCTAGGTATAAGCATTGTCTCTGGCTCCTCATCCAAATCCTGGACTTTCCCATCATGGCAAGACTGTTCAAACTTTCAGTGGGATAGAACAGCCTAAGTTGGTAGAAAGAGCCCATGTGGGTTTTAGACTCACAATAAGGATATACAGTTATTTATTCAGATGTTTTCTCCTCTTGCAAATTGTTTCTACAATTTTGAAAAAGAAATATGATACTCCACATAATCTTTTCTTCCTGAGAGAGGCTAAGATGGTGGAATTCCTCTGACAACTTGGTAAGAACAGTTGAAGAGCTATGAACATGAAAAGTCAAGTGCTTAACCACTATTGATATCTTCTCTTGTCAAGACTTCAGAAGCTCTACCAAGGGAAGACTCACCCCAATTATCTCTTCTCTCCATTTTATTGGTAAAACAGCTGCTACAATGAGGGTTTGTACAAACACATAGGGGCCATGGTAATCTTCATACTTTAGTTTACAATAATTTCTTGTACCTCTTTCATGAGATAAAGCTTAAACTAGAGGGCCTCAGAGATCCCTTCCAACTTTAAGACGCACAGAATACTACATGCTAAAACCATGATTTTATGTGATTGGTTTATTATGTGCCTGAAAATGTCAAGTGGAAGAAAATGTAGAAATGGCTAGTTTTAAGGCATGACTTTGGTGAGGGAAGGGATGATGCTAGTGAGGGAAAGGGTCCAGGTAACATCGTTCTAGGGAGTGAAGGGGGCACACTCCTTTTGTTTCCAGAAACAAGAGGAAATTTCTTCACTGGACAGTGTAAAAGAAGTTGGTATCAAATCTCCCCCTCCCCCATTTCAAATGCACCAGCCACAATGGAGCAAAAGACAATTAATGGATTAAAAAATAAGTGAGAAAGATAAAAAGGAAACCACAAATATAAAATTTTTCATTCAATAACTGAGTAATAACAAATACCCAAACCTGTGGAGTTTGCTCAGTGTCATGGCTCTGGTGTGGAGAGTCCATACATACTAGTATTCTCCTCCAAAAGCTACGAGTTACTGCCTCATGCCCATGGCATACCTGCACTTTGCTATTTTCTATCCATCTTGTAAGTATTGAGATATGTGTGTGTGTAGTGTGTGTATATATGTATGTGCACATATGTATATGTTGCCCATGTATGTTGTATATATGTATGGGTGTATATATGTGTGTGCATGAATTTGGTTTATATATAGTATGTGTATACATATATATGCATATATGTGTTGGGCATATTTTAATATATGTTTTGTGCTTATGCATGTTTTGCATATATGTACAAGTGTGTATATCCATGTATGTGTGTGCATGTGTATGTTGTGCGTATGTGTGTATATGTGTGGGGTGTATATATGTATTGTGCATACATATATATGTTATGTGCTTATATGTATTTATATGTGTATGTGTGTATATACATATATATGTAGGTGTGTATGTCTATATGTATGTGCTTTGTATAGCCTTCCCTGACTGAATGTAAGCATCTGGAGGGGAGGAACTGTTTTGTTTTTTACAACATTCACCATGCCTGTGACTTCTGGGAGCAAAACACTTCTCTTTGACTACCATGTTGTCTTCCCTGTTTACAAGCTTTGCTTTGTTATTTGTATCCTCTGCAATTACTACAGAGTCTGATATATAGCAAGCATTTAATTGGTTTTTCATTCATTCATATCTCTCATACCTGGCCCAGTAATAGGCACTTTATAATTAGTTAGCTAAGTAGTCTAGTGAATTGAGCACCTAGAGTTAGGTAGCCTTGAGTTTGAATGCCACCTCAGAGACTTACTAGCTTTTAATCCTGAACAATCACTGAACCTCTTTCCATCTCAATAAACATTTGTTAAATACCTACTATGTGCCAGCCACTGTGCTGTTTCCTCATTTGTAAAATGTGGATAATACTAGCACCTCCTTTGGCATGATCAAATGAGGTAATCTAAAGGAATTGCAAACCTAAGAAAGCTGTACAAATGTTACTTACTATTATTAATAAATGTTTGGTCATTGATTAATTGGTGTTACTGATACCCAGTCCTGTTTTGTTGGAGTTTCTAGTAACATCTTCTCCTGATTTGTGTCCTCTCTCAGATACAGCTTCCTCTGACATAAGCATTAATGAGGAAACCTGAGAATTACTTTCCTAATCCAGGAAAGACTTACAGCTATTAGCTCCTGTGAAGCATACTAAAGTTCAGACCAGGGATTTCCAGTGCAGTCCAGTGGAAAGAGCACTGGTCCTATAGTCAGAGAATCTGGGTTTTGGTTTTCTCAACTCTAGAAGGAAGGGATTAGACAAGATGTCCCCTGAGTTTCCTTCCAATTCTATATATTTAGGATCCCTTACTGAATCTTTACTTCTTTCCTTAGAGCTCTTTGGACTCTGAATACACACAAGGACTCAGAAGCAGGGTCTTTGCATGATTTTATGAGAACAAAATATTTTTGTTGCACACTCCCATTCTGACTTTTGAAGTTTTAATTCTGTGCCCAGTCACATGAGGGCCAGAAAGACAGTCAGTCAACAGACATTTATGAAGGACTTGCCATGTGCCAGGCACCGTACTAAGCACTGGAGATAAAAAGAGAGGCAAAAGTTAGACCCTGACCTCAAAGAGCTTAAAATCTAATCATGAAAGCAAGGGGATAACATGCAAATAACTACATATAAACCAGGTATATACAAGACAAATCAAAGATAATCAACAGAAGGAAGGCTCTAGAATTAAGGGGGCTCAGGAATGGCTTCTTGCAGAAGGTGGGATTATGACTGAAATTTGAAGGAAGCCAGGGAACCCAAGAGGAGAGGACGAGGAGGAAGAGAGTTCCTGAAATAAGGGACAGAAAGGGAACGTGCTCAGAATCTGGAGATAAGATATCACATTCAAGAAATCACAAGGAGGTCAGTGTCTTTGGATCACAAAATATGTTGGGAGTTGGGGCAGAGTAGAGCAAGGCATAAGAAGACTGGAAAGGTAAGAGAGAGGCAGATTTTGAAGGGATTTTACACTTGATCTTAAAGGGAATAGGAAGCTACTGGAGTTGATTGAATAGGAGGTGATGTAGGATGCTGAATTTGGCAGCTAAATAGAGGATGAATTAGAGTGAGGAGACTTGAGGCAGAGAAAATAGCTATAGACTACTGCCATAGTCCAGCTATGAAATGATGAGAGCTTGGCCTAGAGTAGTCAAAGAAAAGAAAGAAGTATGTATAAAAAATGTTAGGAAGGTCAAAGTTACAGTATTTGGCAACAGATTGCGTATGGAGTGAGGCTAAGAAAGGGAGGATTCAAGGATGACCCTGCTGCTGAGCCTGGTAACTGGGAGGATGATGATCTCAACAGTAACAAGGAAGTTTGGAAGGAGAGTGATAAGGGGGAAGATAACAAGTTCAATTTGGGACATATGGAGCTTAAGAAATTTATGAAACATAGCTTGAAATGCCTAATCATTAGAAAAGCAAGGCTAGACTTAGGAGAAGGGACTAGATATATGATCTGAAAATCATTAGTATAAAGATGTTGATTGAATGCATGGATGCTAATGAGATCACCAAGTGAAGCAGTACAGATGTGGAAGAGAAGAGGGCCCAGGACGAGCTCTGGAGGTACTCATCGTTTGCAGGGTGAAATGGAATTACTTGTGCATGCAGTGGGGACTGCACTGGCAAGGAGAAGGGTCATCTCTTTTTTTTTTTAATATTAATTTTTATTTATTTAACTTTTTACATTCATTTTCACAAAATTTTGGGTTCCAATTTTTTCTCCCCTTTTTCTCCCCTCCCCCCACCCCAATACCCCAAGCAATCTAATTTTCCCTATCTCCAATCTGTCCTCTCTTCTGTCATCCCTCCCTTCTCTTGTCCCCATCTTCTCTTTTCTTCTGTAGGGCCAGATGACTTTCTATTCCTCATTAACTGTATTTCTTCTTTCCTAGTAACAATAACAATATTAAACAGTTGTTCCTAAAACTTTGAGTTCCAAATTCTCCCCATCCCTCCCTCCCCACCCATTCCCTTTGGGAAGGCAGGCAATTCAATATAGGCCCTATCTGTGTAGTTTTGCAAATGACTTCCCTGATAGTCGTGTTGTGTAAGACCAACTGGATTACCATCCCTCCTACCCTGCCCCTCATTGTTTCTCTTCTGTCTTTTGATCCTGTCCCTCCCCAAGTGTTGACTTCAAATTGCTCCCTCCTCCCTTTGCCCTCCCTTCCATCATCCCCCCCTTGCAATATCTCCTTCTCCCCCACTTTCTTATACTGTAAGATAGGTTTTCATACCAAAATGAGTGTGCATTTCACTCCTTCGTTTAGTCAAATGTGATGAGGGTAATCTTCTTGTTTTTTTTTTTCTCAGCTCTCCTTTTTTTCCCTCCGCTAAAAGGTCTCCTGCTTGCCTCTTAAATGAAATATAATTTACCCCATTCCATTTCACCCTCTTTCCTCCCCCTAACTTTCTCTCTCACCATTTACCTTAATTTCTTTTAAGATATGGTCCCATCCTATTCAATTCACTCTGTGCTCTCTCTCTCTGTATGTGTCTGCATGTGTGTATGTGTGTGTGCGTGCACGCATGTACGTGTGTGTGTGATCCCACCAACTACCCAGAAATTGAAAAGTTTTAAGAGTTACAAATACTGTCTTTCCATGTAGGAATGTAAACAGTTCACTTTTGGTAAGTCCCTTAAGACTTCTCTTTGCTGTTTACGTTTTCATACTTCTTCTCATTCTTGTGTTTGAAAGTCAAATTTTCTTTTCAGCTCTGGTCTTTTCATCAAGAATGTTTGAAAGTCCTCTGTTTCATTGAAAGACCATATTTTTCCCTGAACTATTATAGTCAGTTTTGCTGGGTAGGTGATTCTTGGTTTGAGTCCTAGTTCCTTTGACTTCTGGAATATCCTATTTCACACCCTTCGATCCCTTAATGTAGAAGCTGCTAGATCTTGAGTTATCCTGATTGTATTTCCACAGTACAGGAATTGTTTCTTTCTAGCTGCTTGCAAGATTTTCTCCTTGAGCTGGGAGTTCTGGAATTTGGCCACAATGTTCCTAGGAGTTTCTCTTTTTGGATCTCTTTCAGGTGGTGATCGATGGATTCTTTCAATACTTATTTTGCCCTCTGGTTGTAGAATGTCAGGGCAGTTTTCCTTGATAATTTCATGGAAGATGATGTCTAGGCCCTTTTTTTGATCATGACTTTCAGGTAGTCCCATAATTTTTAAATTGTCTCTCCTGTATCTATTTTCCAGGTCAGTTGTTTTTCCCATGAAATATTTCACATTCTCTTCCATTTTTTCATTCTTTTGGTTTTGTTTTGTGATTTCTTGGTTTCTCAAAAAGTCATTAGACTCCATCTGTTCCATTCTAATTTTGAGAGAACTATTCTCTTCAGTGAGATTTTGAACCTCTTTTTCCATTTGGTTAATTCTGCTTTTGTAAGCATTCTTCTCCTCATTGGCTTTTTGAACCTCTTTTGCCAATTGAGTGAGCCTATTTTTCAAGGTGTTATTTTCTTTAGCATTTTTTTGGGTCTCCTTTACCAAGGTATTGACCTGTTTTTCATACTTTTCTTGCATCTCTTTCATTTCTCTTCCCAGTTTTTCCTCTACCTGTATAACTTGCTTTTCAAAATCCTTTTTGAGCTCTTCCAAGGCCTGAGCCCACCCAACATCTCCCTGGGATGTCTGGGATACAGAGGCCCCACCCTCCACATCTTTCCCTGATGGCAAGAATATTTCCTCCTCGTTGTCAGATCCGAAAGTCGGGATCATTTGCATCTGCTCAAAAAAGCTCTCTATAGTCTTATTTTTCTTCCCTTTTCTAGATATTTTCCCAGCCAGTTACTTGACTTCTGAGATTCCTGTCCGCCCCTGCCTAGATCCGCCCAGCTAGTGCTTGGTGTCTGAGATTCCAATGGGCTTTCTGGGGCGGCTGTGGCTGCTATTCAATGAGCTTTAGTTCTGGTGCTGGGGTGGGGGCAGGGCCGTCTCCCAGGCTCAGCTCCCTCAGGGGCTTTATGCAGAGACCTTCCGTGATGGGGCAGGTGGGGCAGGGCTGTCTTCCAGGCTCAGCTCCTTCAGGTTGTTTATGTAGAGACTTTCAGTAATGAAGATTCTGCCTGCCTGCTTGGGGAGTCCTGGGGGGCCGCCACTGCTGGCTCTGCCTCCACCGCTTCCTGTCCCTGCCTCTGCCTCCGCCGCTTCCTCCCGAGGGGGCCCGAGTCACGGAGACACCCCGCTCCCCTCTCGGCCAGCCCAGATGTATCTCTCACTGACCTGTAGTGTCTGTGGGCGGAGGGACCTTCCCGGCCACCAGAGCTTCTGTCCCTGAAGCCTGCTCAGATCAGCTTCTCTGGGGCTGCAGCCAGGGTAGCGCTGGGGTGGAGTCTGCTTTCCGGGGCACAATGGACCCTGGGGACCGCTGTCCAGGGCTCTCTGGAACGGAAATCTCTTCCACTGTGTTTCTGCACACCCTGCAGTGATCCAGAACTTGTGGGGAGCTCTTCTTACATTAAATGCATGGGCTGTGGGTTTGGAGCTAGTATACAGTGAGTCTTTCTACTCCGCCATCTTGACTTTGCCCCCGGGTCATCTCTTTTTTTAAAAAAAATATTTAATTTTATTTTTCAACAATTATTTCCACAAGATTTTGAGTTCCAAATTTTCTCTCCATCTCTCTCCTCACCCCACCCCAAAACACCATGCATTCTGATTACTCCTCCTAATCTGTCCTCCCTTCTATCACACCCCTCTCTTCCCTTATTCCGATCTTCTCTTTTCCTGTAGGGCAAGATAGATTTCTATACCCTATATACTGTATTTCTTATTTCGCATGTGCATGGAAAAAGTGATTCTCAACATTCATTCCTAAAATTTTGAGTTTCAACTTCTACCCTCCCCACACATCCCTACTGTGAAGGCAAGCAATTCAATATAGGCTTGCGTAGTTATGCAAGAGACTTCCATAATAGTCATGTTGTGAAAGACTAACTATATTTCCCTCCATCCTATCCTGTCCCCCATTTATTCTATTCTCTCTTTTGTCCTTCCCCAAACATGTTTACTTCTAATTACTCCCTCCTCCCATTTGCCCTCCCTTCTATTATCCCACCACACCCCATTTATTCCCTTCTCCCCTACTTTCCTTTAATGCAAGAGAGATCTTCATATCAAATTGAGTGTGCATATTATTCCCTCTTTAAGACAACTGTGAAGAGAGTAAGTTTCACTTTTTCCTCTCACCTCCCCCCTTTTCCCCTCCACTGAAAAAACTTTTTCTTGCCTCTTTCATGGGAGATAATTTGCCCCATTCCATTTTTTCTCTTTCTGCCCCCAATCAATATATTCCTCTTTTACCCCTTAATTCTATTTTTTAAATATCATCCCTTCCTATTCAACTCACCCTGTGCCCCCTGTTTATATGTATATAACCTCTCTAACTACCCAAATACTGATAAAAGTCTCAAGAGTTAGAAATATTATCTTTCCATGTAGGAATGTAAACAGATCAACTTTAATAAGTCCCTTTTGAATTCTCTTTCCTGTTTACCTTGTCATGTTTCTCCTGATTCTTGTGTTTGAAACTCAAATTTTCTACTCAGCTCTGGTCTTTTCATCAGGAATGCTTGAAAGTCCTCTATTTCATTGAATGATCATTTTTTCCCTGAAGTATTATACTCAATTTTACTGGGTAGGTGATTCTTGGTTTTAATCCTAGTTCCTTTGACTTCTGGAATGTCATATTCCCAGATATTTTATCCCTTAATGTAAAAGCTGCTAGATCTTCTGTTATCCTGGTTGTATTTCCACAATTGAATTATTTCTTTTCAGCTGCTTGCAATATTTTCTCCTTGACCTGGGAACTCTGCAAATTTTTCCTAGGAGTTTTTCTTTCCATATCTCTTTCAGGAGGTGATTGGTAGATTCTTTCAATATTTATTTTACCCTCTATTTCTAGAATATTGGGCCATATTGCTTTGATAATTTCATGAAAGATGATTTCTAAGCTGTTTTTTTGATCATGACTTTCAGATAGTACCATAATTTTTAAATTGTCTCTCCTGTGTCTAGTTTCCAGCTCAATTCTTAGCTGTCCCTTTCTCTTGAGTTCCTTGCCCCCTCATTATATCACTGACCTTACCCTACCAAACATCACTCTCATATTGTTCATATTATCTACTGCCTTCACTCATATTAATGTGCTATTGAATAAAGCTAGAAAAAAAAACATCACAAAGCTATAATGACTGAGTGCACTAGAAATTCATATTGCATAATCTCAATTGGACCTTCTCCATGGAAAAGCAATCCTTTTACACTTCTCTAGTTGATTCACTATCCTATTCACTACAACAGCTCTTCTAAGGTTTTTCATCCCTCCTCAAACCTCCTATGGTTCCTTCTTTCCCCACCTTCTTTGCTCATATTTCACTGAAAAACAAGTAGAAGCCATTTGTTGAGAACTCCTTCTTTTCCCCTCCTCTTTATCTCACATCACTCCAAAACTTTTTGCCACTTTCTTCTCCTTTACCCCAACTCACTTTAAGAGAAGACCCTTCTGTGGGGAGGTTGGCAGGGGGAGCAGAGCTAAGATGGTGGACTAGAGGGACAGACCTGCTCTAAATCTACCCCCATAGCCCATAAAATACCTGTAAAAATGACTCTAAACAAATTCTAGAGCAGCAGAAGCCACAAAACAACAGAGTGAAAGAGATTTCTAGCCCAAGACAGCCTGGAAGGACAACAGGAAAATATCTATCACACCAGGCTCAGAGCAGAGCATAAGGCATATCAAGGACAGGGCTGAAGTAGACTTCAGGGTGCAGAATCATGGGTAGCACCTACGGTTCCCAGATTTCTCAACCCCAAAACACTAAAGACAGCTTCAAAGGTCAGTGAGAAAGCTCTTTCACCTGCGTGAGAAGGGAGCAGGTTCCTCCCCTAGCCCCAGCCCCAGTATCCATTTTTGGAACCCTCTACCTAAAAACCCTAGGGGATTTGAGGAGAAGATCTGGGTCTCAGTTCTGAGCGGTGGTCCTGGAGTGAGGAGGAGGGATGGTATGGTGGAGCTGGAGGAGGTTGTTCAGAGGGAACCATACTTGCAGATCTTGGGCAGAAAAGCTTGTGGTTCCTCCCGGACCAGAGTGCAGGCCAGGAGAGCAATAAACTCCTGTCCCTTGATTGTACCACCTTGGAGGAACTGAGAAATTACACGTCCCTAGAGTGTACCCTTCACTTGGCAAAGGACTCAAAAAAAAGGTAACTGGCTGGGGAAATGCCCCAAAAAGGGAAAAAAATAAGACTATAGGAGGTTACCTTCTTGATGAAAAGGTATTTTCTTCCATCCTTTCAAAGAAGAACAAAGCATACCATCAGAGGAAGACATCAAAGTCAAGGCTTCTCCATCCAAAACCTTCAAAAAAAATTTGCAATCGTCTCAGGCCATGTAAGAGCTCAAAAAGGATTTTGAAAATCAAATAAGAGAAGTGGAGAAAAAAAGTAAGTCAGCAGTTTGCTAAAGGAGACCCCCAAAATTCTGAAGAAAATAACACCTTTAAAAATAGACTAACCTAAATGGCAAAAGAGATCCAAAAAGACAATGAGGAAAAGACTGCTTTAAAAAGTAGAATTAGCCAAATGGAAAGGAGGTTCAAAAGTTCACTGAAAGAAATAGTTCTTTTTTTTTTTTAAATTTTATTTACTTATTTTTAGTTTTCAACATTCATTTCCACAAGATTGTGAGTTCCAAATTTTCTCCCAATCTCTCCCCTCCCCCCAGCCTAAAACACCATGCATTATGATTACCCTTCCCCCAATGTGCCCTCTCTTCTATTATATCCCTCCCTTACTTTATCTCCATATTCTCTTTTTTCTTGTTGGGCAAGATACATTTCTATACCCCATTACCTGTATTTCTTATTTCCCAGCTGCATGTAAAACCAGTTCTCAGCATTTGTTCCTAAAGCTTTGAGTTCCAACTTCTTTCCCTTCCTTCCACCCCAGCCATCCCCACTGAGAAGGCAAGCAATTCAATATAGGCTATATATGCACAGTTTTGCAAAAGACTTTCATAATAGTCATATTGTGAAAGACTAACTATATTTCCCTCCATCCTATCCTATCCTATCCCCCATTTATTCTATTCTCTCTTTTGTCCTTGTCCTTCCCCTAAAGTGTTCACTTCTAATTATTCCTTTCTCCAATTTGCCCTCCCTTCTACTATCCCACCACACCCCACTTATTCCCTTCTCCCCTACTTTCCTGTAGTGTAAGATAGATTTTCATACCAAATTGAGTGTGCATATTATTTCCCTCCTTAAGACAACTGTGATGAGAGTAAGCTTTTTCCCTCTCATGTTTCCCTTTTTCCCCTCTATTAAAAAAGCTTTCTCTTACCTTTTTTATGAATTAAAGGGAGGGAAGGGAAGGGAGGGGAAGGGAAGGGAAGGGAAAAGAAGGGAAAGGAAGGGAGGGAAGGGAGGGGAGGGGAGGGGAAGGGAGGGAAGGGAAGGGAGGGGAAGGGAGGAGAGGAAGGGAAGTGAGGGGAAAGGAAGGGAAGGGAACGGAAGGGAAGGAAACGGAAGGGAAGGGAAGGGAAGGGAAGGGAGGGGAAGGGAAGGGAAGCGAGGGGAAGGGAAGGATTAATTAAAAATCAGCCCCATGTATATGTGTGTGCATATATATGTATGTATGTATATATATACACAAGCATACACATATATGCGTTTATGGTATATTTTTGTGTTCCTCCATACATTTTCTTTCCTAATATGATATGACTGTTAATGGGACTCTTTCATTTGTGTACTTGTATCCCAATCACCTACTGTTTAATTTACATCTTTGTTTCCCAAGCACCTAGCATGGTACCTGGCACGTAATAAGCATATATAATACATATCAAGTGATGGATTGATTGTTTGATTAAATGAATGAATGAGACATCACTTCCCGATCTAGGAGACAGAAGCTGTTGATTTGAAATTATGAGTGGCATTTGTCATGGAAAATAATTCATATCAAGGAAACTAAAGTGACAATGAGAAATTCATCCCATTCCATTTTTCCCATTCTGCCCCCAATATATTCCTCTCTCATTCCTTAATTTTATTTTTTTAGATATCATCTCTTCCCATTCAACTCACCCTGTGTCCCCTGTCTACATATATATATAAAATCTGTCCAATTACCCAAATACTGAGAAAAGTTTCAAGAGTTAGAAATATTATCTTTCCATGTAGGAATGTAAAGAGACCAACTTTAATAAGTCTCTTATGATATCTCTTTCCTATTTATGTTTTCATGCTTTTCTTCACTCTTGTGTTTGAAACTCAAATTTTCTATTCAGCTCTGGTCTTTTCATCAGGAATGCTTGAAAGTCCTCTATTTCATTGAATGACTATTTTTGTCCCCTGAAGTATTATACTCAATTTTTCTGGGTTGGTGATTCTTGGTTTTAAACCTAATTCCTTTGACTTCTGGAATATCAGATTCCAAAGCCTTTGATCCCTTAATGTAGAAGTTGCCAGATCTTCCATTATCCTGATTATATTTCCACAATACTTGAATAGTTTCTTTCTGGCTGCTTGCAATATTTTTTCTTTGACCTTGAAACTCTGGAATTTGGCTACAATATTCCTAGGAGTTTTTCTTTTAGGATCTCTTTCAGGAGGTGATTGGTGGATTCTTTCAATATTTATTTTACCCTCTTTTCATGAAAGATGGTGTCTAGGCTCTTTTTTTGATCATGGCTTTCAGATAGTCCTATAATTTTGAAATTGTCTCACCTGGATCTATTTTCTAGGACAGGTGGTTTTCCAATGAAATATTTTATATTGTCTTCAATTTTTTCATTCTTTTGGGTATTTTTTTGGAATTTCTTGGTTTCTCATAAAGTCATTAGCTTCCATCTGCTCCATTATAATTATAGCTTTGTGATTTTTTTCTAGCTTTATTCAGTAGTACATTAATAGGAGTAAAGGCAGTAGATAATAGAAACAATCCAAGGGTGATGTTTGGTAGGGCAAATTCTGTGATACAATAAGGGAGCCAGGAACTCAAGAGAAAAGGACAGCAAAGAATTGAGCTGGTCCATTAAGGTATCAAGATGAAGAAGGGGTAAGAGTTCAGCTAGTGAAAGGATCTTGCCTAGGAACGAATTGAGGAGTCCAAAGATGGGGTGTCACAATGAGGATGAAGAATAGAGTTTGGAGTTGCAAGGCAGAGGGGAAGTGTAATGATGATAGATTATCATCAGATAAGGGAATTTCAGAATTCATGTACATAGAAGTGGTGCATTTGTGGTTGATGCAAGATCAAAGATATGACCATCTTTGCATGTTGTTGAAGTAGAAAAGAGAAATAGTCCATATGCAAAGAGTAAGTTGAAGTACTGTGAAGTTAGGATGTTTAAGGCAATATCAATATGTATGTTGAAGTACCCTAGTGTGAAGGTAAGAGTTGTGAAGGAAAGAAATAATGTAAGCTGACCACTGAAATCATTGAGGAAAGAGTGTATGTCTTGGAGATTAATATGCTATCCACCAGAACTTTGACTGAGTGGTAGAAATGGATTGAGTGAAACACAATGGAGGAAAGGTCACTGAGTGATTGTGGTAGAGCAAATATCTGAAAATGGCAATGAGGAGGAAGAAGTATTCAAGTTCTCTCACCTTGACAAGTGACTTAGGAGAATGAGTCAAAGCGCAACCATGCTGGAAAAGGAGACCAAGTAGACTGTGTCATCAGAAGGAAGCCAGCTCTCAGTGAGAGCCAAAGGATGAAAGAAGTTGGAAAGGAAAAGATTTAAGATGAAAATAAGCTTGTTGCCTATGGAGCAATCATTTCAGATTACACAGTAGAAGGTTTGGGTAGCTTTAGAGCAGAACAGCGTTGGCTTGAAATGAATGGGAATAAGAAATCAAGAAATAGGGATGGAGAATAGAATTGAAATGATGTCAGCAGGAAGTTCAGAATCACTGGGGTGGGGAGGATGAGAATTTGTTAATTATTAACGAATAAACTCAGTAAGTGTCAACATCATTTAGGGGTTGGCCTCAGGATGAAGTCTTCTCAGGGCCCCCAAGTAGCTCAGTTGAGGGGACAAGTTGAGAGAGATGAGGGGACTGAGTTACTCTCCTTCTCCATAAAGGCAGGATATAAGACAAGGAGATATGATAGAATGTTTTTTCTCCTCTTCCCATAAAAGACTGGAGACCAGGAAGCAGAACTGGTATAATGGAAATGGTGACTTTACAGCAACTAAAAATTTTATATCCTAGCCCCAATGCCATTTCTACCTAGCAGAAAAATGATTTGAACTTTCCTTCTTCAAAACTGATTGCAAAGAATAAGGAGATAGAGAAATTCTAGGAAAAAATTAATAAGAATCTTCAAATTAAATCAACATACACTTTGATATTTAGTGACTTCAATAAAATGATGGGAGAATAAATAAGGATGATAAGACATCTTGAAAAGCATGGGCCAGGAAAAAGGAATAAGAGGGATAAAGATATATGGGCTACATGGGATGTACATTCACTACTTTCTGTAGAGAATAATTTACTTGGTAAAAGCCAGTAAATGTTAAATATGTAGACTACCAAATGACAACATAAAAATGAAATTGATTATATTTTAATAAATAAGAATATTCATTATTTTGGGGAGCCATCCCCAAGTTAGATATTTGTGAATGACCAGGCCTCCAATTTGTCTGAGCCAAGATCAGAATTAGTAAGGAGCTAGAAAAAAATCATAATAAGAAACGATATGGTAAAAATTTAAAACAACTCATCCTTGAACTATTTTAACTATTTTATTTAATTAATAATGCAAAATAGGCAGTAGAAATTCTGTTAACTGACATAAAACAATTACCATAACAAGCAGACTCAAAGGGCCTAAAAAAGGATCTTTGCCAGTAAATACCTAAATGACAAACAGATATCTATGGACAGATGACATTAATGCCGGTTCTGAAGATGAACTTATTTGTGAAAACATCCATCATTCAATGGATGACTCCGAGCAGCATTACTGCATGAGACAGAGGGAAGCAGGGGAAGGCAATGCCAGTTTAAAGAAAGCTTGGCAAGAGATCCGAAAAACAAAGTCCTTCCAAAGAAATTTAAGGATGAAAAGGGAAGAACAGAAAAGAGAATGAAAATTTCTCTAGACCTCAGTTTCTTCATTAGAGGGTGGAACAGATGACTTCAAAAGTCTCTAAGTCTATGATTCTCTTGGGAACAGATATACTCCTAAAGAGGGAGGAAGAAAACAAGCATTTATTAAGTACCATTATGTGCCAGCTCTGTGCTAATTGCTTTAAAAAGGATATTTCCTTGTATCCTCACAACAACCCTGGGAAGTAGCTTCTACTTTGCAGCTGAGGAAACTGAAGTAGATAGAGGTTAAATGATTCATCCAGGGTCACACAGCTAATATAAGTGTGTGAGTCCTGATTTCAACTCAGAACTTCCTAACTTCAGGTCCAGCATGTTATCCACTGAGCACCCTAGATGATTCAGAAGTTGTTCATAAGATAATATTGAATCCTATTTTTCCATTGACTTCTCTTATGTGAGCAAATATATTATCTCCAATTTGATGATTTCTTACCCCTTCACCAGTATTTTTACATTAGCATAGTATCTGCCTCCAGAGAGAGAGAAATGATAAATAGGAGTAAGTATAGAACGATTTTATATACCACGCATACACACACACACACACACACACACTTTTATCCAATGGCATTCATCTCTGTAGGGGAAGGGAAGAGAGAAGGAAGGAAAAAAGGGAAAAAAAGTTAAATTTGCATGATAACTTCATTATATATTTAAAAGAAATAGGAGGTTATACATAATGGATTTGCAGTTTCATGTGCAATCTTTTTACTATACTATGTTCTAGAAATGCTTGTTTTATTTCATAAATTAAAAATAAAATAAAAAATTAAAAAACAAAAACATGGTACCAGTAAGGACTATGAATATCAGTCTCCTGGTCTAAAGAAAAATCTCAGTAACTTTTATTAACTTTTGAGAGTCTCCTTCTATTTACTTTTGAACAGGTTTCACTCAGAGCTATTTGTGAAAAAGCTAACTGAAATCGAGCACCTCCAAGAATAACTACATTGTTTCTTTCCTTCAGCAGTTCTTTATATTCCTAAACATTGCAAAAGATTTCTTTAAGAGAGGCTACATGTGTATTTGTGAGTAAACAAGAAAGAAAGAGGGAGATTGTGAAGTATTCATTTTCGTGTACAATTTCCTTTTCTTTTAAGTTTTAGACTTTCTTAAAGTCATTGCCGACTTCTATACAAGGATCAAGAACTGTGCACTCCTGCTCCAGAGGTGGTAGGAGGAAGGCAAAGGGAAAGAGGGATGGAAGGCCAGACTAGGGTCAAGGTCACATGTGGCCTTCTAGGTCCTTGGGTGTGTGGTCTTTTGACTGAGTCCAAGTTTAACAGAACAAGTCCTTTTATTAAGGGGATTTTTTTTCTGTGATGTTTGGATTCAGTCAAAAGGCCACCCTTGAGGACCTAGAAGGCTGAATGTGACCTCGAGGGTGCAGATTCCCACCCCTAACTATTTAACCCATCCAGGACTTAGCCAGTAATAAATATCTGGCTTTAAATTAGCTCTTTGCTCCAGCAAGAATAACCATAATCTCCTTAAAGATGTTTCTGGCAGTGGTAGCTATTCCCTGCCCCCCTCCCCCTTTCAAAATAGGGTCAGGAGAGGGAGAGAATTAAGTAGAAAAAGTCATTTTTCTTGCTTTCTTCTCAAATTGTGTGTGGAGGTGGGAGTCGTGAGGGGAACTTCATAGGAAAATTCACAAGGGGTACAATGCATCAATAATTACGAGTCTATTCATTTAGAGAAGATTTTGTCCCCAAGACATAATGGCAGGTGTGTTTAAAAATGCCTATAAGCCTTTTTAAAATTACATTCAAGAAATTTTCTGATAAAATGTTCATTCTCAAAATGAATTTTGAAGTACAAAATAGATAAGGTGATTTTTATTTGGGGCACAATAGCATCGGCTTAACTGAACATAACAGTCGGGACAGAATCATGGCTCAGCCCTCATTAAAGTCCACCTCCCTTTCCTTGTCTCCAACCTCATGTGCCTAATGGCATGAAACTTCATTATCAGAAGTCTTACTTCCTAGCACTATCTAAAACTCTGGGCTAAAATGAACTGGTTCATTTGTGTTGAAGGGATTTACATTTGGATTTGCAATTCTGAAGGACAAATAGCCCCAAGCAGACCCACACAAGCAAGTACACAGACTTCATTTCTTGGTGTCTCACTTTTGCTCTCTCAGATTAGACCTGGGACCATAGCAAGTCCATCCCCCTCATTTACATATGAGAAAACTGAGGCTCAGAGAGGTCCCATACAACTTCCAACCCAAGTCCCTTGATTCAAAATCCAGGGCTTTTCCTCCTGGTAGCTGGTATAAAGTACACAACAGAGGCAACTAGGAAAGCTAGGCTATCATCCTGATCTTTCTCAAATTATTTGACATTTCTCATCTGGGTCAGTACCAGTTCAATCCATAGCAGACATTGTGTGCCATTACTCTAGGGTTAAATTCAAGGTCAGGGATGGTCATAGCAAACAAAGCCCCCCTGCAGCCTAATACAAAGTCAGCCCAAGTTTCACACCTTTGAAAACATTTGGGGGGCAGGGGCTGGTCTCCTTGGGCCTGGAAAGGGAGCAAATGGGGACTCCAGTCTCCAAGTCAACAGAACCTGACTTGTAATCAAAGTGATGCTAGTGTCCAGAGTCAACTGAGTGGCACCAGTGCCGAATGGTTGTGGCAAATAGAGGCAGAGCCCCAGAATGAGCTGCAGGCACTGATTTCTCTCCCACTGAAAGACTTCCTGCTAGGAATCATGCCCACAGGTACAACTGACATTTGTTCTATCATCCTTAAATAAGCAGAAACTGTGAGAGATTTCTGGAAGTCTGAGGTGTTAAGGAAGGCTGGAGTATGAACAGGGAAGAACGCAGGACTCTAAATTTGACTCTGTCCCTTACCAGCCCTGTGTCCTTGGGAGATTCATTTCCATTTTTCCCCCTGTCTCTCTGTTTCCTCATTGATAAAATAAGGTTGAACTAGACGGCCTTGAACATTCTATGATTTTATAGGAAGTGTAATTCAGTATAGTAATATATTCACTGATTCGGAATCCACCAATTTGACAATTACTATAATGGGGAAGCTAGATTGCCCAATAAGCACTGGCCTTGAATTCAGGAGAACCTGAGATCAAATGTAGCCTTAGACACTTACTAACTGTATGACCCTGGGCAAGTCACTTAGCCCTGTTTGTCTCAGTTTCCTCATCTATAAAATAAGCTGAAGAAGGAAATGGCAAACCACTCCAATATCTTTGCCAAGAAACCCCAAATGGGGTTGTGGAGAATTGGACACAACTGAAAACAACTGAGTGATAACCACATGATTGTGGAAGGAAGAGTGAAAAGGGGGAATGAAGGCCCTGGACCCATGATTTCATCAGTTTCTTGAACTAACCATAGGAGTAGATCAGCAATTCCTCTGTGACTTTAAAATCTTTAAGACATAAAGAGATTGGGGCAGCTAGGAAGCAGAGTGTGGGACCTGACGTCAGGATGATCTGAGTTCAAATCCAGCCTCATTTACTTAGAAGCTGTGTGATCCTGGGTAAATCACTTAACTGTGTTTTCCTAAAATAAAAACAAAGGCTTAAGGAGATTAAATGATTTTGCTCATGGTCTCACAGCTCACATGTCAGCAGTAGAAACTGAACTCAGGAGTCTTCCTTGACTCCAAGAGGACACTGATTCACTGTATCATGCTTGTTTTCATTCACATGTGATTACAAGAGGTAAAGGTTAAAAAGAACTTCATGGTCTATAAAGTTTCCTAAAGTCAACAAACTAGGAGCTCCAGAATTTGCTGGGAATTTGATTTGTAGGTCCAATAATCAGTTTTCATGGGGTAAGGACTTTTTGAGTGACAACATTGTGTACTGTGTAATGATCTACTTGACTGTCTGAGCCTCTGTCTTGGGCCCATCTCTAACCTGTAGATTCAGCCCTTCCCTAGTCCCTGAGACTAAACTAAACACAGAGCCCTATGGTCCTGCTTTGACCCTGTTCCCTAGTTCCTGTAATGAGGTCCATGTCTTATGTCCCTGTACCTGAGTGCGATTCTAACCCTAAATGCCTTGCTTCCCTACCCTGTCACAGGGTCATGAATCTAGAGTTGTAAGGAATTTTAGAGATCATGAAAGTCTTAAAGTATCCTTAAAGTCTCTGTTGCAAAACAGAATAGTCACTGAAATGCTGGAAACAAAAGAGGGAGGCAGAGGACACTAAGACTGGATGGAGAGCTGGAAGGGACCTTAGCAATAGTCTAGCAAACTTCTAGAGGGCAGCTAAATGGAGTACTGGGTAGAGTGCCAGGCCTGGAATGAGCAAGACTCCTCTTCCTGAGTTCAAATCTGGCCTCTGACACTTCCTAGCTGTGTGACCCTGGGCAAGTCATTTAACTCTGTTTGCCTCAGTTTCCTCATCTATAAAATGAGCTGGAGAAGGAAATGGCAAACCACTCCAGTATCTCAACCAAGAAAACCCCAAATGGGATCATGAAGAGTGAAACACAGCTGAAAATAAGTAAACAACGATAAAGCAACCTGCTGGTCTTACTGATGAAGAGATAGACTCAGAGGAATAGAATGACTTTACCAAGGTCACAGCATGGCACAATGGGAAAAAATACTGGATGATACTGAGTCAGGGGCTCTTAGTCTAAATGTTGCCTTTGCTACTTACCACCTGTGTGATCTTAGGTAAGTCACTTCTCTCTGGATCCCAGCTCCCTCATCTTAAAAATCATAATGTTAGAACATTGGAAAGACAAATGACTTTGAAAGACTTAAGAATCAGATCAACTCAATGACCAGACATGATTCTAGAGGACTCATGATGAAACATGCATCTTCCTTCTGAGGGAAAGGTGACAGAGTATGTATATACACATATGTGTATATTCATACATGTTAGACACAGATATAGGCATATATAGACATACATGTATATTATGTATATATGTTTGTGTACACGTATAGAAATCTGTGTGTGTGTGTGTGTGTGTGTGTGTGTGGAGATAGAAACAGAGATACTTTTGGACAGGGCTTCCAGCCTGACTCAGAACTTTCTCTACCAAGCCACAGTAATCTTGTCCCCCTAGAATTTTAATCTACCCCTGTGGCCCATTCTTCTGACTGGTCACCTACTCCTAGGACCTCCACTTCAAGGAGAGTGCCCAGGCCAACCACATATTCCTTTCTCTCCAGACTCTGTTTCCAACTGTCCTCACTTTCTCCATCATGACCCTTGTTGCATACCTTCTTCTCTCTCAATTCCTTCCTTCCTTCCTTCCTTCCTTCCTTCCTTCCTTCCTTCCTTCCTTCCTTCCTTCCTTCCTTCCTTCCTTCCTTCCTTCCTTCCTTCCTTCCTTCCTTCCTTCCTTCCTTCCTTCCTTCCTTCCTTCCTTCTCTCTGGCTTGTATTTTTATTGCTAGCACTTAGCACAGTGCTCTTTGACTGTTATGTAGTATGACTATACATATTTGTTAAAAGGGTTTTGTTTTTCTTTCTTTTCTTCATAGGTGGGGAGGAGGGAGGGAGAGAAAGCAGATTTTTGTTCACTGAAAAAAAATTTTAAATGACGGTGTTAGAGGAGATTACCTTTGGAGTTTCTCTCTACCTCTAAGCTCCCTCATTTTACAAATGAAGAAATTGAGATCCAAAGAAATTAAGGATCCATGGTTTTAGCCTTTGGGGATAAAGAGGTGCCTTGGGAGGTGATTTCATGAGTTGTTTTTGTCAAAAAAAAATCACTTGGCAACCAATTCCTGCATAATAAGGTAGGCTCTGTTACATCAGTTGTTTGTTCACATGGATAATAAACTCTAACCCTAAACCCTAACCCTAAAAAAGTAGCAGAGTCAGAATTTGAACTCAGGTCCTTTGACCCCAAGTTTGGCACCTCCACCTCCTCTGGGATTGAGCTCCTACCTTACTGGCTAAACTCTGGATTGGCAATTCTGCCCATAACTACTGTCCCTGCTGTTGCTCTTGGGGCCACCTGAGACCTAGTAATCACCTGAGCTGAACCACCTTTGATATCTATAGCTTGGTTCTTCCTTAACAAAGAGCTGGCCCCACTCCTTCTGGAAGGTCCAGTTTCCAGGTGCTGGAGATCCCCAGTCCAGTCTTTCCTGCCTTGGCCCTAGTTCCTGCTAGGAAGGGTAGTGGTAATAATAATAGCTAGCCTTTCAACGGTGCTTTTAAGTTTGCAAAGTGCCTTGAAAATGTTGTCATTTCATCCTCTCAACATCCCTGAGAGGTAAGTGTTATTTTTGTTCCCGTTTTACAGATGAGACAACTGAAGAATAGGAAAACTGACTTGCCCGGGATCACTTAGGTGAGTGTCTGAGGCCGGATTCAGCTCTCCGTCTCTTCTTTTCCCTAGCCAACTTTCATACTCTGAGCTATTTATGATTTTAATTATGACCATTTATATCCCTTTAAATTTAGGCATAAGTATATCTAGTTCTTATTTATCCCTGTTTGTATGTTATGGGGTAAAAACCAATAAAATTCCTTATTTCAAAATGTCAAGGAACCGTGACTTTTATCCTTCTGAATATCCCCTCTACCTCAGCAGATGACAGGAAGGTGTTTTGACGAGTAGCTCAGGTTTAAAAAAATGGATTAACTACTTGGCAACCACTCCCTCCAAATGCAGTAAGAGCTACTCTTACTAGACTTGGAGATTTCCACGGAGGATGCAGAATAAAAGCAATAGCTTTTATCTATTTAGCATATCCACCCATAGCTTAACTTGAGATGACGGAGGTGAGATGGAAGTGGAAAACGGGGGCCGGGGGGGTGAGGAGGGTGAGGGGGAGTGGGGAGAAGGGAGCAAGTGGAATAAAAAAGGATGAATCTGGATCTCAGGGTCAGGAGACAGTCATGATTTAGTCAGAACTGGGGGCAGCCAAACCTTTGTCGAAATGATGCTCAGGTAGTAGCAAGGATCGTTCACTAATTGAGAGATTCCAGATTCACTTTACTCCCCCAGTTGTGGGGTTCTTAACCTATTTCTGTGTTGTGGAGCACTTTGGAAATCTGACCAAGCCTATGGACTTCTTTCAGAATGTTTTTAAAAGCATAAAATAAAAAATATGGGATCACAAAGGAAACTGATGATACTGAAAAAGATAGAATTTTTCCCCATTCAAAATCATGGACCCCAAAATCTGTTCAAGGGTCCTGGGTTAAGAACCCCACTGAGGAAGAGGTTATCCACTCTCAGAGAAACAGAGGAAAATAAGTATAGTACAGTCTGACATAGATGTGTATAAATATCTATATCTGAGTATAATTATAGGTATCTAAATATATGTATTTGTATGTTTCTGTCTGTGTGTTATATGTATGTTTATATCTTGGGGCATAATGAGTATTTTTGTATGTTTGCATGTGTATATGTGTGTGTATCCATGTTTAATTGTAGCCTTCTTGGGGGAGGGGAGGAGGAAGGGAAAAAAACGAAGTAAAAAGTGTAGAACACAACAAAAGAAAACATAAGAAAGAAAAGGAAAGATGGCCATCTCTGAGCACAATAGACTGTCTTGAAATGGAAATTTATTGCTGTATACTTTGAGTCCCCTCTTATGTTCTGCTATGCATATGACAATGCTTTTTTTCTTTTCTTGTTTTATATTTAAGTTTAAATATCTACATTCATAATGTTTCTTTTTCTTTTGTTATTGTTTATATGTTTTAGTTTTTAAGTTTAAAATAAAATTTTAAAAAAGAACCCCACTAATTCCATGCAATAATTAGTTTTGTTCCATATTGGCCCATTCATTGTTAGGGTGGTGGGTCGCCTAACGTTTTTGGCCAATTTTTTTTCTTCCTCGCGGTTATGTTTTGTAGGAGGAGGGGCAACAGAAGGAAGAGGAAGGATGAGAAGAAAAAGGGCAAATTATTTTTCCCTTTGCAACTGCTAGGGTTATATTATGGCTGCCCTGAGGGATCGATGCTGGGCTCAAAAGGGTAAAGTGGAACAGCTGTGGGAAGGAGGGAGTGGGCGATGTGGGAACACTGAGCTATAAAGAAGGGTAAGTGTGGTTGTGTTGGAAACAAGCCTAGCCTGGGGAGGGTGGGAAGTGTCATCAGCCCTCCAGAGCCCCCACTTCTGGAGGCCATTCATTGAAGGGCAAGATATTTGGAGGGAGGGCAGAACTTCACTTAGACATATAGAATTGGTTTTCTACCTTTAACGGCACTTATCTAGGGAGCTGGAAGTTTTCAGAAAGGAAGATTCCAGCTAGTGAGTAGGATTTTTTAGAGCAAGGGTAAGGAGAACAAGGAAGACAAGGAAGAAGAGGTCTGTTAACAGCACAGATGCGCTACTGCAAGAAAGCCTAGGCTAAAGAAACCAGAAGTTTTTAACCAACAGACGTGCTGTGAAATCCATCACTTGGCTTCTCTATCCAAAGCCTTCCCAGGTTGCTAGCACCTGCTACAACTTGGCTGCCATTGGCCTAGCCTTTGAGATCACCTCTGCCTCACAAGGAGGGATTGCCATAGGTTTTCAGTGGGGGCATCCAGCTATACTTTTTAAAAAACTGGTCTGTCTTTGAGACATTTCCCTCTTAGCCTGACCACTTTCCTCATTCCAAATCAGTGAAAATGTCTTACACAGTGAAGGAGTGAAGGGTGGGGAAGGAGGGGTATTGAGACTGATAGAAGGAGAAATATGGTCAAGTTTAAAACCGTTCTTAGCCCAAAATATTTTTGCAAAAGTGTCTAAGGTATTCCACCGAAGGTGCTTTGCTCCCCCCCATACACTCCCTACCTTTACCTGAATCCTTTTTCAAACATCTCAAAAGAAATTTTCAGATAAAAGCCTTTATCCAGCTTGACTGTCAATGAGTCACCCTGGCAGATCCCAAGAGCAAAGTCTGCTGTGTTGGTTGTCCATGGATCAATTCTCATCTTGCTTTCTCCTTCCCTCTTTCATGCCCCACTTAGTACACAACACAAGCAAGAGAAATCATTCGGGACCAGACTGTAAAGCAGAGTTTGGGAATACTTACCCTTCTGTTGGCCAGGCCTAAAATTGTATTTGCACACACTTTTCCTTCATCTTTAATATCTGAAATTCTGCACTTATTGACTAGGAGGAGGGATCAACCCAGAGTTAATCAACATTTGGGCTGAGCAGTTGAAGCCTAGATCTCCAAGCCCTACCTCATTTTGGTAAGCCCTCTTGCTTCTGGTAAGCAGTTGAAGCAACAAAAAAATGATCTCTATAAGAGGAATCTGTGAGAATGCCAATGTGCATTTGTTATTCACCAAAGCAAAAAAAAAATAGAGAAAAAGTGAGGGAAAGTGTATAGACAGCAATTGTTCTAATGTCTCATGGCACTTGGTCCTGATGCATAACTTTAGGGTTGCTCTGAACTTGGTACCTCAGTTTCTCACCAGCTGAGTTCCCTGACTCCTACCAAGGCTTTTCCTTTATGGCAACTGTCTACTTCTTTGCCCTATGCTTTTTGCCTATCTCATTAACGCCTCAACTCACTTAGCAGCCATGCAACTCTATATCTGTCACCTGGAATAAATCTAGCAAGTACCTACTGTGTGCCAGGCACTGTGGTAGGGGCTGAGGATACAAAGGCAAAAAGGAAACAGTTCCTGCCCTCAAGGGACTTATATTCTATTGGGGGAGAGAGAATATGGATGGATGGATGGGTAGATTGATGCATAGATACATAGCATAGCATACATAGATGAGAGATACATAGATGGATGGATGATAGATGTATAGACAGATGATAGATGGCTTAATGGATAGAGAGATAAATGATAGATGGATAGATGGATGGATGGATGGGTGGATAGATAGATGGACAAATAGACAGATGAATAGATAGATAGACAGATAGATAAAATAAACATAAATACAAGAAAATCTGGAGGTGAGAAGCACTACCTACTGAGAGGATCAGGAAAGGCCCTTCAGCTGAACTTTAGTGGAACCTAGATATTCGAAGAGGCAGAGATGAGTAAGGAGTGAATTCCAGGCATAGGGGCCAGTCTATGCAAAGGCACTGAGGTGAGAAGTGATGTGCTGTGTGTAGGAAGCAGCAAGCAGGTCAGTTTCACTGATCTGTATGGAGAGGTAATCTATAATAAGTCCAGAGAGGTAAATTGGAGGTTGTATAGATCTTTAATCACCAAACAAAAGTTGGTATTTCAGCTTAGAGTAGGAGTTCTTAAGCTTTTGTGTGTCACAGAGGCCTTTGGCAGTTTGTTGAAGTCTATGTGCCTCTTCTAAAGATAATGTTTTAAAATAATTGAAGGAACTATTAAATTTCAATTAGAAGTTAATACAAATAAAACTATATATTTTTTCCCATCTGAGTTCATATACTCCCTGAAGGCTCCCATAAAGGTAATAGAGAGCCACTGGAGTTTAATGAGCACAGGCATGGCATGGTCAGATGTCCTTTAAGAAAATGACTTTGGCCTCTGAGACTGGAAAGAACTTGATGTAGGATGACCAGTCAGGCGGCTGTTGTAATGGTCCAAGAAAGAGGTGAACAAGACCTGAACTGGAGTAGAGTCAGTCTAGTCTCTGTCTTTTGTTAGCTGTATGACCTCGGGCAAGTCCATCTGAGTCTCAGTTTCCTTATCTGTAAAATGGGGATGACAATAGTACTTACTGCATAGGGTCGATGCAGAGACCAATTTATAATGTATGCTTTGCAAACCTTTAAGAACTATGTAAATTCTGTTAATATTACTAGTCATTCAATTTCCTTACAATGGGGAAATTATAAAAGCACAATCTACCTCACAAGACTGTTTCCAAGAAAGTACTTTGAAAAGCCATAAAGCCCTTCAGAATTGAATTATTACTATTAGCACCAAAGGTCTTGGACTTTGATTTAAACTTGGCTTGTGGCACTTAATTTTGCCTCTCCTCTCTCCAAGATTATTAGTCTGCTTTCTGGATATTTGTGTTCGAGCCACTTGGCCTCCAGCCAGTGCCGCCTATCTGGAGTTCTGCCTCTGGCTTTCCTTTTTCTGGGCTGATCCCTGATGCTGCCTGAAACCCAGTTGTTATCATTATTAGCAGTACTCTGTACAGTCATTTATGTGGCGCAGTAACATTTGCTAGGTGCTTTAGACACATTCGGTTACAGTTGGCTGATTGATCCTTATAATAACCTTGCAAGGTTAAATGCTTCAGTAATTTCTTGACTGTGATTTACCTGGTGTGAGAAAACTCCCTCTACCAAGGCAGAATGGCCACTTCTGAAAGCTTTAGTTTTACAAAGTTTCCTTGGTACATTGAAGTAAAGCTATTTACTCAGGATCACATGGCACAGTGCATAGAGCACTGGGCTTGGAAATCAGGAAAACTCATCTTCATGAGTTCAAATCCAGCCTCTGTAGTTGTGTGACCCTGGGCAAGTCACTTAAACCTGTTTGTCTCAGTTCCTCATCTGTAAAATGAACTAAGGAGGGAATGGCAAACTGTTGCAGCATCTTTGCCAAGAAAACCTAAATGGGACCATGAAGAATTGGGCATGACTGAAACAACTCAACCACAAAACGGTGTGTAACTCTGACTCCAAAATCAATGATAAATCAATGACTCTCTATTTCCTGTGTTTTGTGCCTATCAGTTCTCATTTCCTGAAATGGTTAAAGATATATTGGTGCCTCACTCTATAATTATCATTATCCTTATTTTACAGTTGAGGAAAGTGAGGATTAAGGAGATTCAGCGACTTGCCCAGGATCACACAGCTAGAAAGTATCTGAGGCATTGTTTGAACTCAGTTACTCTTGTCTCCAAATCCAAAAAATCTCCTACGCTATGTTTTCTCTTAGCTCTGTGTTCTCCAAAAGCAGAAGACACACTAATACATTATTGGTGGAGCTGTGAACTGATCTAACTATTATGTAAAGCAATTTAGAATTACTTGAAGGAAGTGAGTAAAATGTTCATCTCCCTTGACTCAGAGATTCTACCAACATCCTTATACCTCAAGAAGGCCAATGACAAAAAGAAAGTCTCCAGATACACCTGAATGCTTATAGCAGCAGTGAGTGAGTGAGTGAGTGTGTGTGTGTGTGTGTGTGTGTGTGTGTGTGTGTGTGTGGTAGCAAAGATGTGGAAGCAAAGTAGATACCCATCAATTAGGGAATGGTTAGGGAATGGCTACACAAATTGTGGTATGTTAATAAAGTGGAATATTACTGTTCTGTAAGAAGCAATAGATATAGTGAAAGCAGAGATATGCCCTGATAACAAACGAAATGAGCAAAATGAGAATAATATGCACACAATGTGGCACATTGGATAGAGTGCCAGGTCTGGAGTCAGGAAGACCTGAATTCAAATCCAGCCTCACACACTTACTAACTGTGTGACCCTAGGCAAGTCACTTAACTGTTAGTCTCAATTTCCTCACCCATAAAATAAGCTGGAGAAGGAAATGGCAAACCACTCCAGTATTTTTGCCAAGAAAACTTCAAATGAGGTCCTGAAGAGTCAGACATGACTGAACTGCAACAAATTATTAGATTGCTGTAAGTAGAATGAACAGTCACAAAATTGAAACCAAATGCTGCAAAATTATAATCACTGAGCATAGCCCCAAAGAAGGAGTATGATGACGTCTTCCCCCTTCCTTCCTTTCAGATGTGGAAGATTGAAGCGCTGCATGTAACATCACTTTGATATGTGTTACTTTTTTTGCTGGACTTCTTTCTTTCTAACAAAATTCTTTGTTCTAAGGGATGGTTCTCTGGAAGAAGAGAGAGGGATGGATACAGTGAGAAATGTAAGGGGTGCATAAATGAAAGACAGCCATAACCATCTATTTTTTCCTGAAGTACCACCAGAACCTCCAACGAATGAACCTCTCCCTGAAGGAGAGGTACCACCTCTGCCCAGTGGCTGCTGCTGCCTCCATGGTTTGCTGCAAGGCAAGCTCAGCCCTGACAAGGAGTGATCAAAAGGAAGAGAGAAGAAACAGAACTCAGGGAAAGAGAGTGCAAAGTCACTTCTGCCTTCTCTCACCCCAGCCTGCAGCAAGCTCCTGGCTAGAACTTTAATCTCACTCTCAGACTCTCCTGTCAAGGTCAAACCACATTCCGCTTTCTGGGAAAAGGCCTAGTGGAAGAATTTGGTTAGGAAGCAAAAGGAAAGGGCGTTAGCTGTCCCGGCTGAGTTCTTATCTAGCTTAATCTGCCTCAGTGGGAGGGAGAGTCAGATTCTCAAATCCCCTAGGAAGCTTTCACTTGAGACCAGGATTGTCACTGACAAGGTAAAAGAAAAGGAGGGAAAGAGGCAGAAGAAAGTGGGATGCCAGAAGCTTGAGAGGACCTGAGAGTGCATCTTTCTCCATCGTTTTGCTTTACTAATGAACAAAGACTGAAGGAGAGGGATAGTGACTTTCCCAAGGTCACAGCATGGTACGATGGAAAGACCACTGTTTTGTAAGCAGGGGTCTGCTGGTAAATGTTTAACAACTGGCTTTTGGAGGGTGGTGAGATGGTTAGTGTACTCATAACACTTTTTTTTCAACATGCTTTTAAGCTCAACCTTTACCATCAATATTTCCTCCATCACTTTATTAAGTCTAGGCAATCAACAAAATAGCAAATTAAACAAGTTTGTAGCATTTGCTAATTTCTGTGAGCCAGTCTGACCTGACTCAGCATCCTGATTCTGAGTCAGAAGTTCTTGTTGTCATTCAATAGTTTGGTCATGTATGATTCTATGTGACCCCATGGACCATAGCGTGCCAGGCCTTTCTATCCTCCTCTGTCTCCTAAAGTCTGTCCAACCTCATGTTCCTTGCTTCCATGACGCTATCAAGCCATCTCATCCTCTGCTGTCCCCTTTTTCTTTTACCTCCAATCTTTCCCAACATGAGGGTCATTTCCAATGAGTTCTGTCTTCTCACTATATGCCCAGTGTATTTCAGCTTGTGTATTTGACCTTCCATTGAACAGTCTGAGTTAATGTCTTTAAGTATTGACTAATCTGAAAGTCTTCTCCAGCACCACAATTCAAAATCCTTGATTCTGCAGCATTCAGCTTTCCTTATAGACCAACACTCACAAACATACATTTCTCCTGGAAAAGCAATAGCTTTGAATATATGGACTTTTGCCAATAAGGTAATGTCTCTGCTTTTTAGAATGCTGTCCAGGTGCTCTCAGTCCAAATTCTGATTCTGCTATTTACCACTATTTGACTTTGAGCAAGTTATTTCTCCTCTCCAGGTCTCAATCCCCCCATCAGTAAGGTGATGCCCTTCAAAGTTTCCTTCAGCTCTGAATCTGTATGCCTAGCAAAATGACAATAATTCTAGAGATGGTCTTTGTACTCCCATCTTCTGACTACAGTGCCAGGACTCTTGATCATCTTGGAGGGAAGGAGAAAATTATATGAGGCTGAAAACTGGGACAGAAGAGAGTAAATATGGTCTGAGCCACATTGATGGAAATGTAAGTTATGACTGATGAGCATTAGCACTCTAGAGATAGTCCCAGAATTCCACTATTATGGAAATACTTGTCTTGGAACTGAGGGTTCAAAGGGTAGATACACACCCACTGCAGCAGAACTGGTACAATTGATAGACTGGGATATTCTGATTCACTGGCACATGCCTAAATAGTCCTGTAAGTGAGAAAACCCAAAGCATTAGTATGCTACTGATATCCCTAGCATTGCCCTCCCTAGGTGAAAAGCTCATCTAAACTGGTTCCTTGGCTTTAGTTCACTGTCCACAGAAACCCTTCCAACACTTTGGGATTTGTTCTAGTTCCTTAGATCACATCTAATTTCGGGTCAATAATGATCTGCTAAAGAGTAATAAAAAACCTTTAAAAAGAAAAGCAACAGAAGCCCTAGTATGAGAACATTTTCCCCCCACCTCTGTACAAGCTAGACAGGACTTGTGGCTACTTCTACTATCATCACTGCAGAGATAAGCAGTCACCCTTTTTTTGTGTCCTGTCCATATCCCCAAGGACCCTGAGGAATAAAGAGAGAAGTTCTGAAAGCAGAAAAGAAAGGAATTAGCATGACTTGTTTTTTTCTTTTCTTATTTTACATTTAAGTTTTAATATTTAAGTTTATAATATATTTCTTTTTTCTTATTATATATTTAAGTTTTAGTATTTAAGTCTAAACTTTAAAGAAAACCTTTTTTAAAAAAAAGAAAAGAAGGAAAGAAAGGAAAAAGAAAAGCAGCATCGAGTAATACTCACTGGGTCTCATGGGTGTTGCTCTTGGAATCGCAGAAGATAAAAATGGTTCCAGCAGTGCTGGTTCAAGGAGCAGAGTTGGATGAGTGGGTATCATTGTCTCCTCAAATTAGCAGACACATGAAAACACTTTCCATCACCTCATTTCATTCCTTAAATTTATTACTGACTTATTTGCCCCTTTATTGGAAATTCCTTGCTGCTACTGACAAACTACACTGGTGATGCTTGAAAAATATAGAATTATAAATGTGTGTGTGTGTGTGTGTGTGTGTGTGTGTGTGTGTGTGTATTATAAAGAGGGCTTGGAGATCAGTTCTTCCAATCTCATCATTTTACAGATGAGGCTCAGACCAATTAAGCAACATGCCAATACAGCTTACAAATGGCAGAGCCAAGACTAGAATGCAGGCATTCTAATTTGTCAATCCAAAACTAGATTTTAAAAATAAATTGTAACTAATATCAGTTGTTTTTGCTCCTACATATCTGCTCACCCCTCCTGGGGAGCCATCCCATGCAAAAAAAAAGTTAAAAGAGGGGAAAATCAATATGATAATCAAAATATTGAAAGGTTGGCAATATATACTATGATCCACAGACCACAACCCACCTCCCACCTCTGTAAAGGAGTGAGAGAGATGTCTTCTGATATCTCTTCTTTGTAATTTTGAACATTTTATTTCTATTTTAATTATGTCATCATAGTTCTTTTCATTTACATTGTTGTAGACATTATGTATACTGTTTTTATGCTTCTGCTTAATTTTACCTTGCATCATTCAGGTAAGTCTTCTTAATGTTTTCTGTATTCATCATATTCGTAATTTCTAACTGTATGGTAAGTTTAATTACATTAATATACCATAATGGGTGTAGCCACTCCCTAACTGATGGACATCTACCTTGTTTTCAGTTCTTTGCTACCACAAAAGTGCTACTATAAAAATTTTGATGTATTTGGAAACTTTCTTTTTATCAATATACTCCTTGAGGTATATTCTAAGTAATAGAATCTCTGGGTTAAAGAGTATGGACATTTTAGCTATTCTGTTCATTCCAAATTGCTTTCTAGAATGGATGTATTAATTTCACGGTTCCACCAACAATGTATTAGTGTGGCTTTCTTTCTATAAGCCTTCCAATATGTGCAATTCCCATCTTTTGTTATTTATTTATTTATTTTTTCCCCAATTTGCTGCATGTGAGGCAAAACCAAAGCATTATTTTGATTTTCCTTTCTTTTATTAGCAGTAATTTGAAGTATAATTTTATGAGGCTGTTTTTTTTGAGATTTGTTGATATTCTCTACTTAATCTATTGAGATTGCTCTTACATATTTCTGTTGCTTGTCTATATATCTTAGATGATAAACCTAAAGCAAAAAAAAATTTCCCTCCACTTCCTTTCTCATCTTAGATACACTAATTTTGTTTGTCCAAAAATTTTTCAATTTTATGTAATCAAAAATATTTATTTTCTTTTTTGCAATTTCCTTTATCTCTCATTTGGTTAAGAATTCACCTCCTCCTCAAAGCAGCAAATATGGTATGATGTGCTTTTCTTTCAATTTTTTAATAATATAACCTTTAACATTCAGGTGTATATCTATTTTAAATTTGTTGTGGTATTATTTTAATTGACTTTTTAATTACCTCTAGAATTGAGTATAAACCCACCTTTTTAACATTTAACATTCAACATTTCCTTCCCAGAATTACTCCATATTTTTTCCCTCTACATACTTTATGGTCCAGCCAATGGAGTTATGAAACTCCATCTCTGTGACTCAACTGGCTGTCCCACTATGTTTCTAATGTAACTCTTAGAAGCCCTAATTTTACTCAAAATTCAGATCAAGCATTGCTGCTTACACCAGGACTGTCTTCATCTTCCCCCTCCCCATACCTTGCCAGCTCTGAATGCCTTCTCCCCAAATCATCTCATACTTATTTAATACATAGTTTTTATATGCAGCAGTGTGCTCACATTTAATATCCAGTTCTCCAGAAGACAGACTTTAAGAACAGGGGGAAAAAATCAACCCATACAAGACAGACTTCTCAGTTTAGTCAACATTATTAACGTCTTTTCTGTCACTACAATCACCTAAACCATACATTAAGCCCTGTTTTGCAGCATGTCCCAATTTCCTAGGCAGAGGTGTTCACAATGAAAATCTGACAGCTAACTTTAGAGCTGGCTACAGTCAACCTGGATGAGTATCTATGCTTGTCTGCCCTGACAGAATGTAAGGTCCTCGAAGGCAGGGACCCTTTCATTTCTGTCTTTATACCTTCCATAGCCTAGCCCTATACAGGAGTGTATGGGATGTTCCTGGAGAACCAGCTCCTTTGATGTCAGGTCTTGCTGAGCCCTTTTCAGGGCTTTCTGCTTTTCACCCAACTCTTACCTGTGGCTCCAAGATGCTGTATAATCTGTAGTGGCCACACTCTAGTAAACCATCTCGTCAGATGTGCTAAACCAAGTTGAGGATAACCAACTGACCTCAAACCCACTAGTGAGTTATGGGGATGTCTAGCCTAAGCATGTGAAGACTTCCCACACTGGAATTGGCAGATGAGAAAAATTTGTTCCAGTGCCTATGAAAATAACTGTGAAGCAGGTACTGTCAGGGGCTTAGCAGCTTGGTCAGACATCAAAGATACCAAGATCACTGCATCCTGGACTATTGCCAGCCATCTTGACTTTTGTTCTACCACTAGACTCTGATGACTGGAAGAGCAAGTGAGGCTGATGACTTTGTGCAACTCTGCCTCACTAAATCCAATTCCCCCACCAATCAAAACATTAGCTGTGGTGTCACTTGTTCCCTTCAAAAAATGGAGGACAAAGAACAACATTCAAGCACAAGTGTTTGTTAAGTGATCTTGATTGTATGTGTAGACTGAGATCTTGGTGGGAAAGATTCCCTGTTGTCAAATGATAATTTAGTGATCTTGCTCCTGAGAAACTGATGCAGAACCCTAGAACTGGAATCTGTGTCTCATACTCTAGCCATCTACATGGATGTTTTAGCTTTTCAAGCTTTAAACAAATTCACTAGAAATATTATTTTTATACTTGCTCTGTAAATAATTCAAACAGGAGCCTATTTATGAGAAGAACTAAGCCAAGAATATTATCATCCATCTCTGAGTAATCACAGTTTTCCCGTTAAGGAGCAACTACTTCTTCCTAAAGGTTAAACTTTTCAAAAGGATAGTCAAGCTAAAAAAATAGGGCCCCAAAAGAGCCTAACCTTCTCTAGAGAATGCTCAGCTCTCCAGAGAATGTAAATATGGTTATGAATCAAATGAATTTTCATTCTCTTTAAAAGCTCTTGCCTTTTGGTATATTTTTGAGATAGACTAATATGTGCAGAGATGTTAGGCTCAGTATTAGTTATTTAAATTCTGTAAAGATGAAAGTTCTAAAAACAAATTCTAAATAACCAAGCAGTTTTGGTCACAGAAAAAAAAAACACAAAACTTCTCTGTTGATCTATCAATTGCAAATCCTCTACAGTGAGTATTGCTGAACAATTGATCCTTTCTCTTGTCTCCTTCTATACAGCAATCATGTCCTATAACAAAAAACACCTTGTCTGTGGAGTTAGGTAGCAGAGTGGATAGAATACCAGTCCTGGGGTCAAGAAGACTGATTTTCATGAATTCAAATCTGGCCTCAGACAATGCTACCTTTGTGACCCTGGGCAAGTCATTTAACTCTCTTTGCTTCAGTTTTCTCATCTGTAAAGTGAGCTAGAGAAGCCAATGGCAAACCACTTCAAAAGCTTTGATGAGAAGAATTGGACAGGACTGAAATAACTGAATAACAAACAATGACCTACAAGATAACAACCTTTGTCATAAGAGTCCTCCAAAAAAAAACTGTATTCTAGTTTCAAGGTACTCTGGGAGTGAGCATCCATTGAACAGCATAGTTCACTATCCCTCATCACATCCTTAACTTTTACCAGTCAACCAGAAACTACTTTAAGTTCAAACCAAAAAAAATCTTTACTAAAATATCATGGAAAATACAATGATAAGACTATCACTTACACACCCCACCCCTATAATCACATAAGGTACATTCCCCCACATGTTACTCCATCACTAGTAGTGAGGACATACAAGCAATGAACATATAATCCAGAAACACACTTGGAGAGCATGCTTAAGGAGCATATGTGTAAATAGGGCACATGTGAAGAGTGTATATATGTAAGAAACAGGAATAACCAGGATAATTCTTTACTCCAGTACTTCAGGGATGCTGATGTCTTCTGGTAATGTCATCCCATCACTCTCTTTGTTCTCCAATGAGTGCATTGTTTCTGCTGGACATAAGATGAGTAGAGTTTCCCTGAAAATGCCTAAATTCCAGTAATGTCGTGTCTAGTTCAAGAAACGGCAAGGAAGTCGCAAGATTTCTGAGCAGGCGAGGGTCGGGTGGGAGGGAGGGAGGTGGAGAGGTGTAGGAAGACTGGAAAAGTATGAACAGGCCAAGTTATGCTTGACTTTAAAAATCAACATATTTTATACTTGACCTTGAAGGTAATAGGAACCAAAGGGATTTATTAACGAGTGAGGTGATAAAGTTAGACCTGTGCTTAAAGATAGACTTGAGTAGAGAGACTTTAGGCAGGGAGAGCGACCAAAAAAAAAAAAACCAGTTAGAGTTTGCATCAAGGTGATGGCGGCATCAGTGGAAAGCAAGGGACTATGTGCAAGAGAAGGTAGAAGCTACGGGACTTGACAGATGGGAGTAGTGTACACATTTCTTCTCTAGACTGCTAGGCTCAAGGTACCTTTCATAGTACTTTTCAAGTTTATTTTTTATTTTAATTTTGCTTTATGATTTGATTTTGTAAATATTTATAATTTAGATAATTATTTTATTACATAATTATATACTATTATAATTATATAATTTATTTTATAAACTTTTAGAATTTAATCTTATAAAATAAAAATTTTAATTTCGACAGAGTGGCAAGAGTTAGCAGGGCTTCATATTCAGCTCTAGCAGTCTAAGAACATGATTTCTAGTCATTTATTCTTTGTAACAAAATTCTACCACCCCCAACATGCAAGTCCCATAACACTTAAAATGGAACGTTACCTCAGTTTCCAAGATGACCTCATGCTTGTTGACAAGCAGCAGTCAACAAGGATTGTTATCATTTTCTAATGTTCTGTATTCTTTTCCATGTCAACTTATTGTTCTTTTCTTGATTTCCTGCAGCCCTTCCCATCCGTTTTTTGGGTACCATTGTCTGCCTGACACGAAAAATGTACCATGGTGAGTGTAGTCACTAATTACCTCAAGGGGAAAGAAGTCAGAGCTCACATGTGGAATGATTAACTAGAGAACGATTCTTTTTCAACAGAACATTTCTCTTGTCATTTATTTTTTTGTTAAAGCTTTTGGGTTTTTGCTTGCATGGTAGATTTTTCCTATTCCTCCAATGCCTTGACCCAATGCCAACTCACAGCAAAAAAATCTTTTGGCCCTTCCCAGTACAAAGATCGTAAGATTAGACATTTGCTCACATGGACCAGCTTTTACTCCAAATAAAATGCTTTTCTCCTTCGAAGATTCTTCATTCATTCCTAGCTCCTGATTTTTCTTCTCTATATTTGAATTAATCACTTAGCAAGCGCTTATTAGGTTCCCACTGGGTGGCATAGGATTCAAGTGAGAAAGGAGAGCCTTAACTGTACTTCAGACACTACCTGTATGAATCATTTAGTCTCCTGTGCCTCAGTTTCCTCATCTGGAGAGAAACATAACTCAGTTCTTTCCTGTTGACATCTTTCTCACCTTCACTTGCTCACATCCATGAAAATCTTCACTGATTGAGGTCTTATTTCCTAGCACTTTTTAGAAGCCATTGGCTTTTAGAAATGAACACTTCCTTTAGGCTAAAGGGAGGTTCATCCAGGTCAGGGGTGGGGAACCAGAGGTGTGGAGGCCACATATAGCCCTCTAGGTCCTTAAGGGTGGCCTTTTGACCGAATCCAAACTTCACAGAACAAATTTCCTTAGATTTATAAAGTTTGGATTCAATCAAAGGGCCACCCTTGGGGACCTAGAGAATCACATGTGACTTTGAGGCCACAGGTTCCCCACCCCTGAATTGAACTAAAGAGTAAAGTATACACAGAAACACAGCTAGGGAAGGGATTCAACACAAGAGTATTAAGTGAAAAAGCAATGGATGATTTTACTGAGACATAAAGAGAGCTGAAAATTCTGTGATGTCATCTTCAGCTAGCGCATATCATGGCATATTGCACAGCCTACTGGACTTGGAGACAGGAAGATTTGAGTTCATATCTTTCTGGTGTGGTTTGGTCATTTCAGTCATGTCTGACTCTTCATGACCCCATTTTGGGTTTTCTTGGCAAAGATACTAGATTTGTTTGTCATTTCCTTCTCCAACTCATTTTATAGATGAGGAAACTGAGGCAAACAGAGTGAAGTGACTTACCCAGAGTAACACAGCTAGTAAGTATCTGAAGCCATATTTGAAGTCAGGAAGATGAGTCTTTCTGATTCTGGGTCTGGCATTCTGTCCACTGCACCTTCTAGCTGCCCCTTTCATCTGGGACAAAAAACTATCCTGAACAAGTCACTTAACTTCTCTGTGACTCACTTGTCTCATTCTTAAAATAGAGGAGTTGGAGTTGATGGCATCTAAGATCCCTTGGAAGACCTAAATAGCTCTAAATCTATGATCCTTCTTTCCTATTATATTACAGGTACTGTACTAGACACTGGAGATAAAGATATCCCAGGGTGCCTACATTCTGTAAGATAGAGGTTCATGAACTTGATTTTTAGTATTTTGATTTATGTCTTTCAACAAAAATTGTTTCTTTTATAATTCTACATATTTTTTTTATTCATCTAAAAATAATATTCTGAGCAGGGTCCTTAGACTTAACCAGACTGTCAAAGGGGTCTATGACCCCAAAACATGGGCAAGAATTGCAACTATAGGGGACAGAATATGTACAACATTAAAACAAGATGATTTGAGAAGTGGAAGAAAGGAGGTACCAGCATCTGGGTGTATCAAGTAGGAGATGTTTGAAGTTGAGTTTTGAAGGAAACTAGAGATTCTAAAAGTTTTTATTTCCATTTTACAGATGAGGAAATTGAGGTGCAGAGAGGTTAAATGATTTCTCCATATGTCCACAGCTAGTAAGTGTGAGAGATAAAATATGAAACCAGATCTACACTATGTTTCCTATCTAATATATATACATGCATGCATGTATATGTGTGTATGTGTGTATATACACACATATACTTTTGTATACATATTGATGTGTATCTTAGTGTATGTATAGATATATGTGTATATACATATACATACATATAAACACACACACACACACATATATATATATATATACATAGTATACATAAGCATGCAGAGAAATAAGCATATACTTCAGAATGTTTCTGAAAGGACTAACAAAGTGATCAAGTCAAGGCCACTGAGATTTTATTTCCCTGCTTCTCATGTAGCAAGTAATTTCCAGGGAGTAGCCTCCAGTACTAAATCACATAGAGGCACACAAGCAGTGTTATAGCCTTTTCTTTAGAGATAGTGACTCTGGGTGGAGGTGTTGAGTTGGAATGCTGGTGTCACATCTACCCATGGTCAATTCATGGGAATGAATCTAAGAAGACTAAGACTGACTCCTCATTGATGGGAGTGACTTATTACCCCAAACAAAGAAAAGAGTGTAAAGAGATCACTCTCCTCCAGCTGGTGGATTTACCTTTCCAATTTACCTTTCCTCAGAAAAGAAAAGGAGTATTTTGTCCGGCAAGGGCTAAAAGTAGCTTAGCTGGAAGTGAGGTAGGGGAGGAAACTGTGAGCAAAGGTCTGATGCTCTGGGATTACCCATTCCCTTCCCTCCTAACTAAAACCTCAGCTATTTACTCTGCTTTTCCTTTCTGTGAATGTCACCAGTGAACAAATGCACATCATTTTTGTCCATGACTTCATAAGCCCTGCAGTAGGTGGTTTGACCCCTCTTTGGGGAATGATTTCTACAGCTAAGAGTCCAATCCTTCTGTTACTTTGCAGGTGACAACAGTAAAGCAGTTGAACCCGAAAGGTAGCCCTGGGATGGTAGAGAAGATGGTTGGGAGCCATTTTTACCTATCTCCTTGGAATCTACCCAAATTCTATTCCTCATGATTATGGAAAATATGAATTTGAGACACTCAAGGCAAGCACTATTTGGAGGAAAGGTCAGACTGATTTTACCCTGCCTCCTTAGATAATTAAGATAGGGGCACACTGCCTAGTTTTGGGCCTAAAAAACAGGCTGGACCCAATACAGATTACTTAGACTTCAGAGTCTCTACAATAGTGAAGCCAAATGGTACATGGTGGACACAAAGGGAGAACTTCCTAAAAAACAGAGTTGTCCAAAAGCAGACTCTACTATTGGTTGTGACACTGAAAGACTTTAAACAGAAGCCAGATCATCATTTGTACAGAAGACTCCTACTCTAGTTTGTGCTAGATAAGCAAAGTTATTTTGCTGTGTCTGTTTTCTTTTTTTAAGTAAATTTTATTTTAATTTTCAATTCCAAATTTTCTTCTGCCCTATACCCCTCCTCTACCTATTCAGAAGGCAAGATATATGACACCCTATATATATATATATATATGGTGGTATAAAACATATTTCTTCATTGGTCATGTTCTAAAAAAATTAAAGCAAGAAAAATAAAGACAGGAAATAAATATACTGCATTCTAATTCTATCACTTTTCTATTTAGAGCTTGATAGTTCTCACCACAAGTCCTTTGAGGTTGTGATCAGTCATTGTATTGATCAGAATTGCTAAGTCTTTCAGAGCTGATAATCTTCGTTGTTTGTCAGTCATTTCAGTCAGGTCCCATTCTTCATGTCTCCATTTAAGTTTTGAGGGGGCAAAAATGCGGGACAAGTTTGCCATTTCCTTCTCCAGCTCATTTTACATATGGGGAACCTGAGGCAAACAGAGGTAGGTGACTTGCCTAGGATCACACAGCCAGTAAGTGTCTGAAGCCAAATTTGAATTGGGGAAGATGACTCTGCACTACCTACCTGCCCTTCATTATCTTGATAATATTGCTATTACTGTGTACATTGTTCTGGTTCTGCTCATTTGACTTTACCTCAATTCATATAAAACTTCCTAGATTTTTCTGAAACCATTCCTTTATCATTTCTTACAGTAAAATAATATTCTATTATATTCATACTCCTTACGCATTCTAACTCATCATAACTTGTTCAGAAATTCCTCAATGAATGAGCGTCCCTTCAGTTTCCAATTCTTTGCCAGATTTTTTAACCTAGAATCCATAGATCCCTAAGTGGACCAAGACTAGATTTAGACTGTCCATGATATTGTAGGGGAAAAATTGAATCTTTTTCTCTACTATCCCTTGATTTCCTTTGTAATCCTCTGCATTTTACTTTATACATTTTAAAACATTATTTATGAGGAGTCCTTAGGTGTCTCTAGATTGCCAAAGGGCTACATAACGCAAAAATGGTTATGAATTCCTGCTCTAGATGGACTCTAAATATCTAACTCTGATATTCTACTACTCTATATCTCTGTATTATTCTGTCATAATCATCCAAACAACATTTACTGAGCACCCGGTCTGTATAAGGCACTGAAGATACAAAGAAGCATAACATACCGTTCCTACATTCAAGAAGCTTACAATCTAGTTGGAAGAGAAATGGAGAGCTGGTTTAGGAGGCTGTATTTGAGAATTAGATTTCTATTTCTAGGCCATTATGAAAGATACAGGATTTGCTGAGGCAGTAGTGGAGAGTACACAAGAGCTGATAAAATACATTTGCCTAATGACTTGTATATCTGATCAAAAGAGCTTTAAAAAGAATATGGGAGAGTAGAGAGAAAACTTCTCATATATAAGCTACTAAGTTAGATAATAGAAAAGTATACATTCTTTGGAGAAGAGCAGTGGTGGAGAAGACCAGTAATTCATAGGAGACAATATCTAAGATAAGAGTCATGAAATTCATGACTTCAGAAGTGTAAACAGAAAATATGAGCTTCACCTCACTGGTTTCACTGATAATTAGTAGGTTGCTATTTGGGACCAGAATGTTCTGGTAGAGGGCTATATGTACTTCATTAAAAAAAGAAAAAAACAGAATGGGTAAATGTGGAGTAGCATTGTATGTTAAGATAATAAACTCACATGAAAAAATCCAGGAACTGGGTGGGGGGAAATATGGTAGAGAACATTTGGGCAACGATTAATATAGGGGGAAATAGAAGTGATTTTAGGATGAGGATATACTACAGAACACTTAGCCAGAAGGAATAAATACATCACCAACCTGGCTTAATATGGTAGTTATGGCAAGGAGAAGTTGGGTTTTGACTAGGCAAACATCTATTAGAGCTCTGTCTCTGACAAAAGCAAACCATCAAATTTCTGATTTGTCTTAATAACTTCATTTCTTTAAGAGGTAGAAGAAGCAATAAAAGAAATTGCTTGTCTGCAGCACTAGTAATCCAAACTTAACCCATAATTGGTTTGGGAAGGCTCAGTGACTATTCCTCCCCTTTAACCCTCATCAGCCTAGAGCCACTAGCTAAGGTTCTATAGGTAGTACATTGGATGAAAGAAGTTAACAAAAAAAGGCATCTTTGCATGGAGAGGACATTAATTGCCTCCAACAGAGATTGAAGTTGCACTTATCTGTTGCCTCTCAGATGATATTTTGAGAGGGAAAATGAGGGAGTGGATCTTTTTTTAAGGTCCACTGTATTTTATTTGAGGTACATAACAAAGAAACTACTGTATCAGGAATGGAGAATTACATCTGGCACATCTGTTCTTCTAAGCAGGCAGGCAGAGAATTAGCTAAAACCTCCATCTGTGGGGCCAAGTTTCAATATCTGAGATTTTTACTTTATTGCTTTCCTTTGTCATGAAAGAATTCATCCCGAAGGTATGTAGAGGTGGGTTATAACTGAAATACACAAAATGTATCAATAAAATATATTTTTTAATAAAAAAAAAACCTCCAGTTATACAACACTTTATAGAAAAGAACCAGCTCCTTTCTCCTGGAACAGAAAATTTAAAACAAAGAAGTATCTCAGTACTGAATTAGGAAAGCATTCGAGTGTCTCTATGGAGATAAATATTTCTGACTTCATAAAAACAACTGAGAGTTACAGAGGAGAGAATTGTTTGAGAATATGTACTTTTCTCCCCATTCATCCTAAAAGGAAAAAAAATAATTGCAAAAACACTCGACTACACAAGAACCAAGGACAAAGGGAGTTTCTGTGCTATTCTAAGTTAAGCTGTAATTGACATTATCACCAAAACCTATTCATCGACTTTGGAAATAGGTACAGTAGGCCCCTTTCCTGGATCTCGATGTGCTTTTCGCAAGCTTTGCTCATGTTGCACAACATTTCCAGGTCATTAGCATTGTGCTTCTACTGGAATTACTGTAATTAGAGAGAGTGGTGATGCAAGATACACATTAATGGCCTAGAGTCTAGAACCATAGCAGCATGATTCAAGTGGGAAGATACAGGAGGGGCAAGATAAAGCACTGTGAGAAATTCTCCCTCTTCCACTTACCTAAAAAAATGGCATTCAAGGCCTGTTTGTTGCTTCAGAGAGAAGAGTGTACTGGTCACTGATTTTCATTGTCGTTTTTCAGTCATTTCAGTTGTGTGTGATGTTTCATGACCCCATTTGGGGTTTTCTAGGCAAAGATATTGGAGTGGTTTGCCATTTCCTTCTCCAGCTCATTTTACTGATGAAGAAACTGAGGCAAACAGGGTTAAGTGACTTGCCCAGTACATGTCTAAGGTCAGATTTGACACCATGAACATGAGTCTTCCTGATTCCAAGCTCAGTGCTCTATCTACTGTACCACCTAGCTATCCTAACTCAAAGAAATATCCAGAAGTAGGCCCTACTGCCTCTTGTGAGAATGAGTTTCCATCCCTGGAGGTCTTTAAACAGAAATTGGATGTTCATGTATCAGAGGCATGTTGTTATTCCAGTTTGGATTAGATGAATGCTAAGATTTCTTCCAACTCTGAAATTCTGTAACTATCTGTATGATTCTGTCATCATCTTCATCATCACTGATAGCAACAATTTATTGAGCACCCACTCTGGGCAAGGCAGTCTGCTGGGTTCTAAGGATGTAAGGAGGCACAAGATGCAGTTTTCGCCTTATGAAACTTATGAAGTTTACAGTCTCCTCTTTCACTTCTCTCAAGATGGCAGACAAAAAACCCCCAAAAGGACCCAAAGGAAAAAAAAAGACTAAGAAGGAAAAGAATAAAAGGGAAGATATGGCTGAAAATGTGCTGAAGAGGCCTCAAAAGCATGGCAGCCAGAACCCAGTCCTAGACCGGGAGACTGGTAGATAGTCAAGATCTGTGATGTATTCCTGGAGAGCCATATACAAGTAGAAATTATTGTACTCAAAACCCAGATTGAAGGGAAAAAAGAGAAGATGCCAGATACTATCTCAAAGCCAGTTGGTGGTAGAATAGAAGAAGCCACGTGGTAAAGATACAAATAATGCCTTGGTATTACCCTACTGAAGATGTGCCTAGAAACTTACTAAATCATGGCAAAAAGCCCTTCAGCCAGCACCTAAGGACACTTGGAGATAGTATCACCTGGGCACAATTCTGATCATGCTCACTGGCCACCACAGGGACAAGAAAGTTGTTTTCCTGAAGCAGATTGTTAGAAGCTTGCTACTGGTGACCACCTCTTACCATCACCCATGTTCCTCTGCAAAGGACCCATCAGAAGTTTGTCATTACCATCTCTACCAAGATTAACCCTTTGGGGATAAAAATTCTCAATCATCTTACTGATGCTTACCTCAAGAAGAAGAGACTACTAAACCTAGATGCCAAGAAGGAGAGATATTTGACATAGAAATAGAGAAGTACAAGAGTCCAGAGCAGCACAAGGCTGATCAGAAGACTCAAATCCTGCCCCAAATCAAGAAAATTCCCCACTCCGTGGCTACCAGTGTTCTATGTTCCCTTTCTCTGTGAGGGTTTATCCTCACAAACTGCTGTTTTAAATGTCTTGCAAATGATTCCTATTAAAATAATTGAAACAGCAAAAAAGAAAGTTAGAATCTTCTTGAGAGATGATACCTACATATAAAGAAAGAAAAGGATTCAAGTATGACTTGAATACAAGACAAGTGATGCAGATAATAAGTGCTACTGGAGTTCAGAGGAAGGAGGGATTGTTATAAACTGGAGCAGTTGAAGAAAACTTTAAAGAGTACATGTAAGCTGGATCTTGAAGAAAGAGTAGGACTTCAGAGGAAATAAGGAAATTGGGAAGGGCATTCAAGGCAAACAGCATGAACAAAGGTGTTGAATGTAGGAAGGTCAGTGACCAGTTGGATGGGAGGAAAACTAATTACTACATCCCATACATGTAGCTCAAGGCCCCCCATGAATGGGTTTCCCCCAAGATTATTAGTCAAGAATCGTTTTAATCAGCCAGCTTTAAGCAACTTTTAGAGTAAAGTGGTACAATAAAAAGAGCTGGAAGAAAGCACACCCACCACCTCTAAAAAGAATCTGTTTCCAACTCTTTCACAAGTACATAGATGGTCCAAGGGAAAGTGGAATCCAATTTTAGAGAACACAGGCAGCAAGAAGATAATTCACATATCTTGGCTGCCGTAAGTCCTTTTCTGCCATTTATGGCATTTATGGCTCAATAAATTCCTCTTAAGTACGGTGAATCCTTGTCCAGGTGTCCTTGGTTTCCAGTGTAGATGCTGCCACCAGTCATTGTCTCAGGTGGACAATGCTAAGATGTCCATGGAAAGATGGGAAGTCTAACATCCTCTAGACCAGTCAGAGCTTTCCTGGTTCCCCTCCAACCAAAGAGAAAGGGGGGAAGAGGAGTCTACTGCAAAGGCCAGAGTAGTAGTCTTCTCCTCCTCATTCCAAAGCCCTCTGTGGGAGTTTCCTCCCCAATTCCCAGCTGATGCTTTTATACAAGCCTCAGAAGGTTTGATGACACTACTCAGCCAAATGGAATGGACTTCCTCTCTGGCATCATTTTACTTTATCTGAAGACTTTTCACACTTAGCCTAAGTTCTTTGATTGGCATATTTATTTATTATTTAGTGATTCAGACCCTGGTTCTTCCCCTAACTAGCTATATGATTTGGGGGAAATCGCTTAACTTTATGGGTAGAGAAGTGGTCTCAAAGTTAGGAAATCCTGAGTTCAAGTTCTCCCTCTGACACACACTGGCTGTGTGATCCCAGGCAAGATAGTGCTCTGAGCAATCCTCTAAGGCTAAGTTACAGAGAAGGTGTAGACCTGTATTTGCAAAGGGTCCTTCCCTACACTAATGAAATTATAGATCTAGTACTGATCTCCTATCCACTTACCCTTTTCAAATCTGTTTCCTTATCTGTAAGAAGAGAGAGTTGGACTAGATCATTACTAAAATTAATTTGCTTTAACAAATATTTAGTAAGCATTCACTACAAGCAAAAGACCAGGGATACAAAGACAAGAATGAAAGAACCCTTGACCTCAAGGATCTTACATTCTAGTGCTGAGAGGGTAAAGCACATGTAGTAATTCAATTCAATCAATTGACAAACCTTTATTAAATAGCTACTTTTTCCCCCAGCACTGTGCTAAAGAGACGCTGGCAAGACATAGTTATGAAACAAAACAGTCTCATAATTATAACATTCTATGATCATGTTATTCTAAGTGTGTTTTTTTAGAAAATTAATTCCAAAATGCTGTGTTGGAGAGATCAGAAAGGAGAGGACAGAGGCCAGGCATACAATTAAGAATAATCTAAGTTTGGGACTGAGAATAGTGAATCCTGAAAGATTAGTTTAGTGCTGGATTGACGATAGGATGAGATATGGAGCAAATGTAAAAGTAATGAAGATAGAAAGGTAAAAAAGTAGGGAAAAACCTTGTGAAGGGAGAATCAACAGGTCTGGTGCCTAAATGGTTTGGGAGAGGGGGGATATGTGGAGAGGGAGTCCAGGGTTTTGAGTTCAGATACCAGCTCTCATATGCTAATCATCTTTATTTTTCAGATCTTCAGGTCTCTGGTACTGTCATATATTTGAGGGGAGGCTTGTGAGTCCCATCTTTCTGCCAGCATATATGGCCATCCAGGACTCCTAGAATATTTATCCTCCCTATTAGATAATTTCAGGTTAGTTGATGGCAACTGTTTAGGATCTTCAGAGACAGAAAAAAACATGACCTCTCAAAAATCAGAACCAAATTCACCAAGTCTGTGCATCAACATCCACATTTTACTAAAGGAAAATCACTCAGAAAATAGCTCAAAGTTCATTTGCTCTTATTTTATACAAAATTCTAACATGCTTGATTTTCTGTTTTCCCAGGACACAGAAAATTAAAATGAACGAATTAGAAGTGGAAAGGGGCCACTAGAGAACAGAAGCAAGAAGTGATGACTTTCAGTGACTCCCAGGATACTATAATTTCTGATAGCAAATACACCCGAAAGAAGAGGAAATAGCCCCAGGGTATTATGAAGAGCACAGTTCCTGCTGACTTTGCAACACAGATTCATCATTGCCAAATCCTGGGGTGGTTCCTGAGTAAAAGACCTAGAAGCACTCAGCAGCATAGTCTGGGATATAAACCTTCACCAGAAATACACACAACACAGACTTTGCATTTTTTTTCTTTACTTCAAAGACAAGCAGTTTTGAGACTGCTAGATTGGGTCAGCCTATTAACACCAGCCTTGCTACCCTCTTCCTGCTTTCATCCATTGACTGCAAGACACTCCATGGAGTGGAGTTTTGTCCTTTCCTCAGGGATATTAGTGATAGTATTCCTGCTATTCCACCCGCACAACTCTCCTTATTATGGTCACAATAGCTAACAGAGAGAAAAGTGATAAGAGGCAAGAAAAATCTTTAAAAGTAGACACAAGAATTTAAAAGGGACAGAAGTCTGAGGCTACCTGGTATAAGTGACAAATGATCCTGCTCAACTCAATGACATGCGTTAATAAAAGATTATAATGTATTCCAATGGCATACTTTATTTTTAATACTTTTGGTTTTTCCTAATTGCATGTAAAACAATTGTTAACATTTGTTTTTAAAATTTTTGAATTCCAAATTTTCTCCCTTTCTCCCTTCCCCCTCCCTGAGATGGCAAGCAATTTGGTATGTCATATATATATATATATATATATATATATAATCACGTAAAACATTAGTAATGCTGTGAAGGAAAACAGACAAAAAACAGGAAAAAAATAAAGTGAAAATAGTGTGCTTTAATCTGCATTCAGAGTTAATCAGTTGTTTCTCTGGAGGTGGATAGCATTTTTCATCATGAATCCTTTGGGATTGTCTCGATTCTAACCCCAAATGCACTGAGAAGAGCTAAGTCATGCTTAGTTCTGAGTTGATCAGTGTACAACAAGTTGTGCAATGAGTTGATCATTGTACAAGATCACTGTTGGTATGTACATATTCTCCTGGTTGTGCTCACTTCACTTTGTATCAGATCATGGAAGTCTTTCCAGGTTTTTCTGAAATCATTCTGCTCATCAATTCTAATAAAAATTTTGAAAGATTTTTGAAAAATAAACATTTTAAAAGCTAGCTCTGTGTGAGTCATTTTAATCTCTCTGGGCTTGTTTCCTCATCTGTAAAATTAGTAGGTTGGATTAAACAAATTCCAGAATTGTTTTTGGATCACAGTGTCATAAATTTACAGCAGGAAGGGAACTTATAGACCATACCATCCAACTCCCTCTTTTTACAAATATTGAAATTGTAGCCAGTAAAAGTTAATTCACTTGCCCAACATCACACTGGTAGTAAGTGGCAGAGAGGGGATTAGAATCCATGTCTCTGACTCCAAATTCAGCACTCTACGCATTCTCAAGCCTCCTTTAATTCTGATTCTTTAAAGGCATTGTTTCAATGACCTGGAAAATTCATATAACTGGGGTATTTAATCCCACTCCCCCCAATAAAATTAGGTGTAGTAGGGTCTCAAAAGAAATTACTATGTCCATTTTATAGATGAGAACATGGAAGGACCATAAAGTTAATTTGCCAAGTCCTATGGCAAAATAATGGCAGAGCCCACCTTTTAACTCCACTTAGTAACACACTGATTATCCAGTCAAATGGGACTCAACATGTTAAGACCTATTTGGAGCAGCTGTTGTAGTTATTCACTGGGGTATCAGACTCTTTCCAGCTTTCTTCCTAAAAACAAGAGGGTTATGTTCAGATTAGAAGGATATTCAGGGAAGTTTTCTCAACAAGTGGGGCATGATTGGTAGCAATAAGACAAGCTACAAGAATTTGAGTAGGCTTTCAATTTGGCAGCAGACCCAGGCTTTGAAGGAAAAGAGCAGTGTCCCTGGGGTTGAATCCCATTTGTTCCACATCAACTCCCTCAGAACATTTGGTAGGCAAGGAAAGTAACAAAAGGATGAGAAGACAGCGAAGTCACACTTTAGTATGGTGGTTAGAGGCCATGGCCCACATCCTCAGGGCAACTAGAATCCTGCCAGAGACATAAAAAAGTATCTCTTCCTCTCTCTTCCCCTTTTGCAATCCATCCCATTTCAAATCATAAAATCTGAAAGTTAGAAGAGATCTTACAGAATATCTAGTTCATTTATCCATTCACTTATTTCCTTGAGTGCTTACTGTGTCAATCAGTCAATCAAGAATCAATTATTAAGTTACTTCAGACATCATGCTAGATGGAGAGTATGAAAGAATGAAAACTCTCCTATTATACCTGTATTTTAATAGGTAATACAAGAAATATGAAGATACATAATATATATAAAGAAAATAAATACAAAGTAGTTAAATACAAGTTAGTTTGGAAGTGAGGCACTTGATCTAAAGTGAAAGAATTATTCTAGGCAGGCACTGTGGGGAATACAAAAATGAGTGATATATGGTGTCTAGTCTGATAGAAATGATAATGATGTTAGTTTAAATAAAAATCAGAGCTTTATCAAAGCATGGGTTGAATAAAACATGGCATTATCCTAAAAACAGAATAAAAAGGAATGCTTGTTTACACCAGTTTCTTTCAGTTATCCATTACTGAAGCAAACCTCCCCTTTGAAACCATCAGGGTTGTGGAATTTCTAGGTCCTTGGGTTTAGCCTTTTGACTGAGTCTAAGTTGTACGGAACAAAACCTTTTATTAAGGGGGGGATTTGTTCTGGAAAGTTTGGATTCACTCAAAGGGCCACACTTGAGAACTTACAGGGCCACATGTGGCCTTCAGGCTACAGGTTCCCCAACCCCGACTCTACAGTCATGAAAAGGTGCCACCATTTTTCTGGTGGTAGTGATCCAAAAAGCAAGCCACAATAAGCATGAGAACTTTGCATTATATGCTTTGACTCCAAGAAACTCAATCAGAAAAACGTCAAAGAGTTTATTAACTGTAAATAGAGTTTGAGTACTGCTTCCATCTATCTCACCTTTTCTCCACACCCATACACAACAGTGGGAGTAGGTATGTGACATTGGCGTCTTCAGAGAGGAAGGGACACCTCATCTGCCCTCTTGTCATCTAGTTGTAGTTTGGCCTTTGTTGTTGAAGAAGATGAGTGACATCACAGGGTTATGTTTGAGCTTGCCCATCAAGTGGATTTAAATGAGGTTGAGTGTGCAAAGTTGTCTTGGTCTTTGTGCTTTCCCTATGTAAGACAAAACCCCATGAGTAAATGCACTTCAGCAGATCGAGTGACTACTATCCCGTAGTGGAAATCTCTAACAGATTTCGAGCAATTTCCCTGATGTGAGTATTAGGAGGAGACAAAAATCAAAGAAAGATGGGTTAGGGTCATTGCTCAGAATGAATGAGACTAGGATTGACAATAGGGAGAAGGCAAAGCACTTAAATTCATGCTTTATTTCTATTCTCTCTAACTAGGAGAATGATCTTTGAAATGAAAATGAAAAACCAAAAATGGTTAATAGGGAAACGATACTCAAGATAAATTAAGTAAGAGAGTGTCCAGGTGCCTTTGGTGAGTTCAAGTCATCTGGCCCATGGGTGCTACATCCCTGAGTACTGATTCCGTGACTTAGGTAACTGGTTACATCTTGGGTTGTTTTGTCCTGAGACTTTCTCATCTGTATATTTCCCTCTGCTGTTATGACTGGATCTCTTGCTTACAGACTAATTATTGCTTAGACTTGACAGAATCAGACTTTTAAAAAGGACATCAGGGACATCATTATTTAGTCTTGTCTCTATCTGAACAGGAATCCCCACTAATACACCTTACCTAACCTTGCTGGGAGATCTCTAGTGAGGGAATCCTCTATTTCCCAAGCTATGAGGTAAGTAGGCTGCATATTATATTGTTCCTATTGATCCGAAGGAGAAACAGAGTCTCAGAAGAGATGAAATGATTCACTGAGTAACCTTGAGTAAAGGATTTCATTCTCTGAGTCTAGGCTTTCCCACAATAACAATAGTGCCATGTATGTGGTGCTTAACATGAATGACTTCATTTGAACTTCACAAGTCAAGTCAAGGCAACAATCATATATTAAGTGCTTACTGCATACCAGGCACTGTGCTGAAACCTGAGAATACAAATACAAGCAGCCAAAAAAGACAGTCCCTGCCATTTAGGAGCTTGTTGTTTGTCCTTCATTCATCCAGGAAGGTGATGTCATGACTTGCAAATGAATTGGGTTTAAGTGAGGCAGAGCTATGCAAAATCACCAACTTCACTTTCTTCTCCAGTGCCATGTGGGTAGTGTGGCAAGATATAGATAAGGACAACTGGAGATGGCCCTGATCCAGGGGAAAACCTTGACCTTTTTAAGTTAAGGTTTTTCCCAGATCTCAGTTTGACTGAGGCAACACCCATTCAGTGATTAAGGCTATGCAACAAAAGAGGCAAAGAATGACCTCTTTTACCTAAATCAATCTAGGAAAGGAAGAACCTCAGGGTTTCTGGCCAAACCATAAATGACTGCTGTTTATACTTACTCTGAACCATGGAGCCCAAACAATGACTAAGTGAGACTTGGGCTGTGTTGTATTGTTGACCAATCAATGAGAGCCAGAGTACTGTGTGTATGTGTGTGTGTGTGTGTGTGTGTGTGTGTGTGTGTGTGTGTACATAATTTATATAGGAGCTTACATTTGAATGGAGGAAGACAAAAACACAACTGTAGGACAAGGAAAGAAAGGAAGAAGGTATTCATGAAAGGCATGGCAGAAGAAATCTAAAGAAACAAGAATGGAACCCAGAGAGGAAGGAAGACTGATATAGTCACTTTCCTTAAAAAAACAACAAAGAACAGCTCTGTGAGGTGATACTCTGCTATACTCTGTGAGCTCTGTGCTAGTTGGCACAATGGATAAAGCACCAGCCCTGCAATCAGGAAGACCCAAGTTCAAATTTGGCCTGAGACACTTAACGCTTACTAGATATGTGACCCTGAGCAAGTCACTTAACTTTGATTGCTTTGGAAAAAAACAAACAACAAACCCAGCCTTGTGAGGAAGCAAGTTAATATTACTATCCCCAGAAGAGGAAAGAGATTCAGAAAGATTAAGTCGTTCTAGTAAGGTCACATAGCATTGAAGGGATGGAAGCCAGCATTCAGACTCAAGAATTCTAATTCCAGATTCAGAGCTCTTTACAGTGCATGGTGACTGCTCCTTCATATGTATCCTTCATCCAGTTTTCCCTTCTTTACCATGAAGGACTGATCCCTTAGAGAAGCAGTGTGGTCCAATAGATAGAGAAGGGAAAATACCAAGGTTTAAATACTCCCACCTACAGTTAATAGCTGGGTGACCATGGAGAAATTACTTAATCTCTCTAAGCCTCAGTCTCTTTCCTGATGTTGCTATCACCCTTGTGCAGGCTTTCATCACGTCATGCCTGGATTATTACATCAGTTCTCTGGTCAGTCATATTACTTCATGTCTCTCCCCATTTTACTGCATCCTCTATGCAGCCACTAAAGTACTTTTTCTAAAACTCAGGTCCAATACTGATACCCGCTTACTCAATAAATGCCAGTGGCTTACTATCACCTCCTGGATCAAATACAAAATGCTCTGTTTTATCATTTGAAGCCCTTCATGACCTAGCCCACTCTTACCTTTTCAGTCTTATTCCATCTTATTACTCAATATATACTCTTCAATCCAGTGACACTGGCCTCCTGTCAATTCCATAAACAAGACACTCCATCTCTCAGCTCCAGGCATTTTCTCTGACTGTCCACCTTGCCTCCCTCCTCTCCTCCAGTTATTGACTTCCCTGACTTCCTTTAAGCTCCACCTAAAATTTCACCTTCTACAGGAAACCTTCCCTAACTTTTCTTAATTCCAGTGCTTTCCTTCTTTTTTATTTCCCACTTGCCCTGTATTTAACTTTCCTTTTTTATATTTGTTTGCATTTTGTCTCCCCATTAGAACATATACTCCTTTCTGATATAACACTCTTTTTGTATCCCATGCACTTAGCATAGTGTCTGGCATAGAGCAGAAGCTTGATAAATGTTTATTGAATTAAATCTTCACCTGTAAAACAGGAGTAGTGCTTTGTAGAATTACTACCTCACAGGACAGAGGCTCAAATATGGTAGTATGTGTTGCATGCATGACCTATATCTGATTGCTTACTTTTCAGGGAGGGGGGAGGAGAGAAAGGGTAGGAAGGAGGGAGGAAAAGAATTTGGAACTCAAAATTTTTTTTAAAAATCTTAGAAAATTTTTTTAATATGTAATTGGAGAGAAATAAAATGTATATATATATAATATAGATTAAAGATAGTATGTGTTTGAACATTTACAAACTTTGAAGAGCTATGTAATTGTTGGTCTAATTCTCTGAATGACTTTAAACATAATGCCTCACCCACCATGTGGTTATAGTGACTGGGCCTGTCCAGGCTGGGTCATGACAGCTTAGGGGTCAGCCTCTGACAATACTTTATAACTCTTATTGTATCTCCAGAAGCTTTCAGTAGGTTGAACCCTTCTGTAATTTCCAATTTGGCCCTGAGGACCCCTTTCATTCCCTGGATCTGGCATATAGGCCTCATGGTCTAGAGATTACCAACATTATGACCACAAGACTGCTCTGGCTGAACCAAAGCAGTGTGCCCAGATAGAAAAAAATTCAGGCGAGTATCACTAGGGTAGCACTTCTTTACACTTAATGAAAGTCTTATTTTCAATTGCTTCTCATTCAATATCAAATAGCACTTAATGCCAAAACAAGACAGATTTAGACCAGGCAAGTCTTGTACTGGCCAAATATTAAATATCACTTAGCAGATGGATTTGAGATTCAGGCACAGGTGCTGTGTCTGTGCATCTATCAATGGCATAGAAACCAACCATCAGACCCTCTTCACCAAAATCTAATGTGACACAAGACAAATATTTCAAGAAACTCATCTGATATCCTCCAGAGAATCGATGTGATTATGCAGAGTCTCGAAGACTCTGAGAGCTCAAGACAATGAAATGCCTTAAGCCCATCCACCAGTGAGAGACCAGCTATGCCAGCTTTCCCAGGTGTCATCATTCCTGGATCACTCAACATAAGAACTTTACTGATGTCAGGAACAGACTGAGTTTTTGGATAATAATCAACTCAAGATTGTCAGCCCTAACGGAGGGTATGATGTGGCATAGATGATCTATAATGGTGAATAACTTAAATTTTTTTTTTTGGGAATATGTTGTTGCACTTTTTTTGTAATATAAGGGTGTCTAATCCTTTAGAATTAGGGAAGACTTTAAAGAATTGTGAAGTGGTCATTGTAGAACCTACACCTTCCAAGGCAGATACTGCCTGTCTATCATTTCAGAAAGCCACCTGACAAAAGCTAAGTGATTTTGCCAGAGTCAAAGAGTCATATAAATATCAGAGGGAGGACTTGAATGCAAAGTCTGCATCCTGCAGTCCAGTATTGTACCCATTCAGCTACACTACCTTGTTCAGTTGCTTTTTTTGATCCCATCTGGAGTTTTCTTATCAAAGACACTAGATTGGCTTTCTAATTACTTCTTCAGCTTATTTTACAGATAAGAAAACCGAGGCAAACAAGGTTAAGTGACTTGCCAAAGGTCACAGAGCTGGTATCTGAGACTATATTTGAATCCAGGTCTTCCTGATTCCAGACCTAATACTCTATCCACTACACTGATAGTTGCCTCTAGCTGATTTTCTTTACCTTATCATCATTTTAACCTACTTAATCTTTTTTAAGTGAGGTTGGGTATAGTGAGGAGGAAAGAAGGAATGATAAGAAGACCATAATTCTAGCTCTTTTGAGTCCCTTACTCTTTTTTCTATGATGTTGGGAAGGCTGTGCCAGTTACATACAACACACCAGATAATATGATAAACATTGAACACCTACTATGTGCCAGACACAATGCTCAGTGCTGTAGATTGTTATTGTTGTTTGTTCTTTTTTCTCAGAGAGGACCATGACCTCAGGAAGGTGATGCCATGACTTGTAAGTGAATTGGATTTAAGTGAAGGAGGGCTGTGCCAATTCACCAGATTCACTCTCTCCTCAGGAGCCACCTGAGACCAGTGGCCAGATAGGAGTCAGAAAGACCAGAGATGGCCCCCATTCACCAAAGAAGCAAATAAGAAAACAAAAGACAGTCGTTGACCTCAAAGAGCTTATAATGTAAGAGGGAAAGGCAAAACAAAGAAGGAAGGTGAAAAGAGAGGGGGGAGGAGAAGGTTCTCAGTATGGGGGAATGCTAAACAAAAGAAATATTCTTTATTTCATTATTAGTGTATTGTGAATTGTAAACACAGCAATTATAGAAGCTTTTTGGTTTAGCAAAAAAAAAATTTGTCTAAAAACCAGGTCCCTCCCCCCCAACAAAAATACATTGGAGGCCATTTATTAAATCCTCCAATGCCTTCAATGTGAGAGAACCTAAAGACTGGGAAAACTTCTAGGCAAAACTCATGAGATTCAAACTAATGATTTAGATGAAGAGAATAGAGCTAGATAAAGGTGTATATTTACTAGCTCCAACATATTCAATGTATCTCTTGAGTTACATAAAACAAAACTTCCATATTCCCCAATAGAGCAAGATAAGGTTGTAGATTGCTCTCAAGTTGCTTGGATTCTATAAGCTGCAATAGATATGGACTTGGAGGTTCTCACATTTGACATGTCACTTCAGAGTTTTCTCTTTAGGGACACAATGATGTTGAATCCAAGGGGAGTAGTTATTGAGAAATGAAGTTGTTTGCTTAGTTAGGCAGAATACAGAATACTGCTGTCAGTACCGACTAGGTAGCATAGTGAATAGAGTTAGGAGTTAGAAGGATAAGGCACACCTGGCTTCAAATTTTGTCTCAGAAACTTACTAGCTTTGAGGTAGAGCCAAGATGGCAGAGTAGAAAGATGCATATACTCTAGTGTTTCCCCCACAGCCCATACAAAACCTGTAAAAATGACTCTCAACAAATTCCAGAGGAGCAGAAGCCACAGAACAACAGAGTGAAAGACGTTTCCAGCCAAAGGTAATATGGAAGGCTCACAGGAAAGGCCTATCTCATGGAATGCTGAGTGGAGCAGAGCCCAGCCCTGGCCATATGGCACTGGGAGGAACAGGACCTGAATAGACGTCCAGGGCAGAATTCCCAGCAGGGAGGGTCCCAGATCCCTCAACCCACAAGTGACAAAGAAAGCTCCAAAGGTCAGCATGGGAGGGTGTTCTCAGCTGAGAGAGATAGGAATGGGGTTCCCCTAGTACTGGCTACAGGCAGCAGCAGCAGCAGTGGGCTGTGGGTAGCTACATTGAAGCAATCTGGGTCCATTGTCCAGGAAGCTTAGCTTAAAGCCTCTGGTGAAACTGAGCAGCTGATCTAAACCTCAGCCCTCAGTGGTGGCCCTGCCCCCTACCCAAAGCCCCTGGGGGAATTGAGCAGCTGATCTAAATCTCAACCTTGAGCATGGTATTGGGGAGAGGAGGACCATGAGGACCCTCCTTTTTACAAAGGATTCAGAAGTCAAGTAACTGGCTGGGAAAATGCCCAAAAAAGGGGAAAAAAATAAGACCATAGAAGGTTACTTTCTTGGTGAACAGGTGTCTCTTTCTATCCTTTGAGATGAGAAAGAACAATGTATACTATCAGAGGAAGTCAAGGCTTCTGCCTCTAGTTCCTCCAAAATGAATATGAAATGGGCTAAGGCCATAGAAGAGTTTGAAAAGTGTATCAGCAGCCTGCTAAAGGAGATCCCAAAAAATGCTGAGGAAAACAACACCTTTTAAAAGAGGCTAACTCAAATGGAAAAAGAGGTCCAAAAAGCCAATGAGGAGAAGGAGGCTTTAAAATGCAGAATTAGCTAAATGGAAAAGAAGGTTCAAAAGCTCACTGAACAAAATTGTTATTTAAAAGAGAGAATTGAGTTCAGGGAAGCTAATGACTATGAGATAAACCAAGAAGTTAGAAAACAAAAACAAAAGTTTTGAAAAATATAAGATAATATGAAACATCTCATTGGAAAAACAACTGACCTGGAAAATAGATCCAGGAGAGACAATTTAAAATTTATGGGACTACCTGAAAGCCATGATCAAAAAAAGAGCCTAAACATTATCTTCCATGAAGTTATCAAGGAAAATTGCCCTGATATTCTAGAACCAGAGGGCAAAATAAATATTGAAAGAATTCACTGATTACCTCCTGAAAGAGACACGAAAAGAGAAACTCCTAGAAATACTGTGGCCAAATTTCAGAGTTCCCAAGTCAAGGAAAAATATTGCAAGCAGCTAGAAAGAAACAATTCAAGTATTGTAGAAATACAATCAGGATAACACAGGATTTGGCAGCTTCAACATTAAGGGATGGAAGGGCTTGGAATAGGATATTCCAGAAGTCAAAGGAACTGGGATTAAAACCAAGAATCACCTACCCAGCAAAACTGAGTATAATACTTCAAGAAAAGTATTGAAGTATATTCAACGACATAGAGGACTTTCAAGCATTCATAATGAAAAGAGCAGAACTGAATAGAAAATTTGACTTTCAAACACAAGAATCAAGAGAGGCATGGAAAGGTAAACAGGAAAGAGAAATCATAAAAGGCTTTCTAAAGCTGAACTGTTTACATTCCTACATGGAAAAATAATATTTGCAACTCTTGAGACTTTTCTCAGTATTTGGGTAGGTGGAGGGATTATACACAGACATACACACACACACATGCACACATACTTACACACACACACACACACAGAGTGCAGGTTGAGTTGAATCAGAAGAGATGATATCCATAAAAAAAATAAAATAAAAATTAAGGGATGAAGAAAGAAAATACTGGGAGGAGAAAGGGAGAAATGGAATGGGGAAGTCTATAACTCATAAAAGGTATTGTTCAATGGAGGAGAAAAGTGAAAAGGTGAGAGGGAAAAAGTGAAGCTTACCCTCTTCACATATGGCTTAAGGAGGGAATAACATTTTCACTAAATTTGGTATGAAAATCTATCTTACACTACAGGAAAGTAGGGGACGAAGGGACAAAGTGGGGTGAAGGGGATGATAGAAGGGAGGGCAAATAGGAGAAGGGAGTAACCGGAAGTAGACACTTTTGGGAAGGCACAAGGTCAAATGAGAGAATAAAAAAAAGGGGGGACAGGGTAGGGTTGAGGCAATATAGTTAGTATTACACAACAAGATTATTATGGAAGTCTTTTGAAAAACTACACATATATAGCCTATACTGAATTGCTTGCCTTGTAGGGAGGGATGGAGGGAGGGAGAGAAGTTGGAATTCAAAGTATTAGAAACAAATGTTGAGAATTATTATTACATATAACTGGGAAATAAGAAATACAGGTAATGGGGTATAGAAATTTATCCTGCCCTATAAGAAAAGAGAGAAGATGGGGATAAGGGAAGGGTGAGGTATGATAGAAGGGAGGGTACACTGAGGGAAGGGGTAATCAGAATACAAGGTATTATGGGGTGGGGCATGGGAAAGATGGGGAGGAAAATTGGAACTCAAAATTTTGTAGAAATGAATGCTAAAATGTCAAAATAAATAAATAAATACCAAAAAAGCCCCCCAAAACTTACTAGCTTTGTAACATAAGGAAAGTCAGTTAATCTCTCTCAACTGCAATTCTCTCATCTGTAAAATGTGGATAATAATGACATGTATCTCACAGGGTTGTTGTAAGGATCAAATGAGATAATATACATAAAGTATCCCTTAAAGTGCTATATAAATATTATTATTTTATCTATTTAATTTTAGTCTGATTTTTATTTTATTTTATTTATTATTTATCTTTTATTTTATTTCATTTATTATTTTATTATTTATTATTTTCCATCAGGATATAAAATTTCTCCAGCCCTTCCTTCATGAGCCAGATGAACACAGATTGGGCATCTGATTTCAGTGAGCAGGTGAGCAATGGTCAGAGCAAAGTGAAGGGGAGTTTTGACCCCTTTATGAAGTTATACAGCAAATGGCTGATAGGGCTAGAAAAAAACAAAAACTCCTACTGTCCTGTCAGGAAAGGTTCTTGGGTTGGTACTGTTGCCATTCCCTGAGCTGGCAGAACCTGAAAGAGGGAAGCAGAGAATGAGACAATCCCCAAGACCATCCAAGCCTGCCAAAATTAACACTTTGGCCTGGTTTCTGGTAATTGTTTCAATTTTCTGCTTGACCTGTGGAGATGAGGCTTATTTTTTTTTAACCAAATCACTCCCAAAAGCCTAGTCCTCAGCTCCTTAACTCACTGAAGTTCATGGAAATCTGTCCACATTTGTAGCTTTGCTGGTATTTACTGGAAGAGAAAACTGACACCGTGGACTGGCAGACATTCCAAGAATTTCAGATCAAAATGTAGTCATAACTTAATATGATCCTACGGTAAAAGATTTATTCTTTAAATCAATGGTGTTAATTTCAAATAGAAATGAGGACCATTATTCTGTACTTAAGAATCCTTGCTGATACATTAACTTAAAAACTACATATCAACATTATCTATGATTTATTGTAACTTTATTTATTTTATTAATATTTACCAATTACATTTTAATCTGCTTCAGGGAGCATTTGGCATCTACACTTTAAATGAACAATTTTGCAAAATGCAGTCATGAAGAAAATATGCTTATAGCATTTGTCCTTTATTTTTCTTGCTTTTTTTTTTAAAAAAACTGCTAAAGCAGAAATATGTTTGGCATGACTGTATTTAATACCAGATTTCTTGCCTTCTCAATAGGTGGGGGAAGGGAGAAGGGAAGGAGAGAATTTGGAACTGAAAATAAGATAAAAAATAAAAGAAATAGAATACCTGCTTATTCACAGAAATGCTTCCTATCCTTAAATACATGAAAAGAGACTACTATAAAGGACATCATTTTTCTCTGACTGTACCTGCTTGCATCTTTTTTTCCCTAAGCACATCCTATTTCTGCATGGTTTTGTTCAATTTTCTACAAGCTTTCCTATCTAGCTCACTTATCTCCCTTTATCCCTGGAAACCATCTACAGTCATTCCATCGACTGCTAGGAGACAACTTTCTGACAGTGAGCAGAACAGCTTGGTCCCCTAGCTGTACCACGCCTCCCCCTGTCCATTCACAAGCACTCTGGACCCCAACTGAATCCTCTGCTTTTTAGGTCAATGAGGACAGTAGTCTTTGTTCAGCTTGAGTTGGCCCAGACCTAGTGACACATTGATTCTGGTTTTTTATTTTTGTTTTCGTTTTTTATTTTTTCCCAGTTTTGCATCCTTTTCTTAATTACATATTTAACTACATTTGTTTTCAACATCACCAATGGTTTAGTGGGATGTTTAAAAGATTTTTAAATAATTCTTTAATAGGATAATTTGATTATTAATAACTATAGACTATTATATAGAATTCAAACTAATGCATGATAACAAGTATTATTAATAATACTAGAATTGACATCCTATTATTATCTTAATAATAGGATTTTTGTCCTATTATTATCATCCTAATAATAAGGGGATTGTTGCCCTATTAATATCTTATCAATATTATCCTATTGATTACAGGATTCTTTAATAGAATTTTTATTTTTATTTTTTTTTATAATTTTATTTATTTATTTATTTAATTTTTTTACATTCATTTTCACAAATTTTTGGGTTCCAAATTTTCTCCCCTTTTATCCCCTCCCCCCACCCCAATACCCCAAGCAATCTAATTTTCCCTATCTCCAATCTGCCCTCTCTTCTGTCATCCCTCCCTTCTCTTGTCTCCATCTTCTCTTTTCTCCTGTAGGGGCCAGATGACTTTCTATTCCTCATTAACTGTATGTCTTCTTTCCTAGTTACAACAACAATATTAAACAGTTGTTCCTAAAACTGTGAGTTCCAAATTCTCCCCATCCCTCCCTCCCCACCCATTCCCTTTGGGATGGCAGGCAATTCAATATAGGCCCTATCTGTGTAGTTTTGCAAATGACCTCCCTGATAGTCCTGTTGTGTAAGACTAACTGGATTAACATCCCTCCTAACCTGCCCCTCATTGTTTCTCTTCTGTCTCTTGATCCTGTCCCTCCCCAAGTGTTGACTTCAAATTGCTCCCTCCTCCCTTTGCCCTCCCCTCCATCATCCCCTCCCTTGCAATATCTCCTTCTCCCCCACTTTCTTATACTGTAAGATAGGTTTTCATACCAAAATGAGTGTGCATTTCACTCCTTCGTTTAGTCAAATGTGATGAGGGTAAACTTGTTTTTTTTTTCTTTTTTTTTTCTCAGCTCTCCTCTTTTTCCCTCCACTAAGAAAAACTCCTACCTGCCTCTTAAATGACATATAGTTACCCCCTTCCCTTTCCCTCTCTTTCCTCCCCCTACATTTCTCTCTCACCATTTACCTTAGTTTCTTTTAAGGTATGGTCCCATCCTATTCAGTTCAATCTGTGCTCTCTATCTCTGTATGTGCGTGCATGTGTGTATGTGTATGCATGTGTGTACATGTGTATGTGTGGTCCCACCAACTACCCAGATACTGAAAAGTTTTAAGAGTTAGAAATATTGTCTTTCCCTGTATGAATGTAAACAGTTCACTTCTGGTAAGTCCCTTAAGACTTCTCTTTGCTGTTTCCTTTTTCATGCTTCTTCTCATTCTTGTGTTTGAAAGTCAAATTTTCTTTTCAGCTCTGGTTTTTTCATTAAGAATGATTGAAAGTCCTCTGTTTCATTGAAAGACCATATTTTCCCTTGAAGTGTTATACTCAGTTTAGCTGGGTAGGTGATTCTTGTTTTGAGTCCTAGTTCCTTTGCCTTCTGGAATATCCTATTCCACGCCCTTCAATCCCTTAATGTAGAAGCTGCTAGATCTTGGGTTATCCTGATTGTATTTCCACAGTACTGGAATTGTTTCTTTCTAGCTGCTTGCAAGATTTTTTCCTTGAGCTGGGAGTTCTGGAATTTGGCCACAATGTTCCTAGGAGTTTCTCTTTTTGGATCTCTTTCAGGTAGTGATCGATGGATTCTTTCAATATTTATTTTGCCCTCTGGTTGTAGACTGTCAGGGCAATTTTCCTTGATAATTTCATGGAAGATGATGTCTGGGCTCTTTTTTTGATCATGAGTTTCAGGTAGTCCCAAAATTTTTAAATTGTCTCTCCTGGATCTATTTTCCAGGTCAGTTGTTTTTCCCATGAGATATTTCACATTCTCTTCCATTTTTTCATTCTTTTGGTTTTGTTTGGTGATTTCTTGGTTTCTCATAAAATCATTAGACTCCATCTGTTTCATTCTAATTTTGAGAGAACTATTAAATTCTGTGAGCTTTTGAGCCTCTTTTTCCATTTGGCTCATTCTGCTTTTGTAAGCATTCTTCTCCTCATTGGCTTTTTGAACCTCCTTTGGCAATTGTCTGAGCCTATTTTTCAAGGTGTTAATTTCCTCAGCATTTTTTTGGGTCTCCTTTACCAAGGTATTGACCCATTTTTCATACTTTTCTTGTATCTCTCTCATTTCTCTTCCCAGTTTTTCCTCCACCTGTCTAACTTGCTTTTCAAAATCCTTTTTGAGCTCTTCCAGGGCCTGAGCCCACCCGCCACCCCCCTGGGGTGTCTGGGGTACTGAGGCCCCACCCTCCATGTCTTTCCCTGATGGCAAGGATACATCCTCGTCATCAGATCCGAAGGTTGGGATCATTTACATTTGTTGGAAAAAACTCTCTATACTCTTATTTTTCTTCCCTTTTCTAGGCATTTTCCCAGCCAGTTACTTGACTTCTGAGATTCCTTTCCACCCCCGCCTGGATCCGCCCAGCTAGTGCTTGGCCTCTGAGATTTAAATGGGCTTTCCTCCTGCAGGCTGTCAATCAGTGAGCTTTAGTTCAGGTGCTGGGGTGGGGGCAGGGCCGCCTCCCAGACTCTGATCCCTCAGGGGCTTTATGCAGAGACTTTCAGGAATGGAGTGGGTGGGGGCGGGGTGGGGGGCCCACCTCCCAATCTCAGTTCCCTTGGGGGCTTTGAGCAGAAGCCTTCAGTAATAGAGCGGGGTTGGGGCAGGGCTGTCTCCCAGGCTCAACTCCATCAGGTTTTATGCGGGGAATCTTCCGTAATGAAGATCCTGCCTGCTGTTGGGGGATTCCTGAGTCCTGGGCCGCTGCAGCCTTAGCCGCTGCCCACACCTCTGCCTCTGCTGCTTCCGGCCCCGTCTCTGCTGCTGCAGCTTCCTCCCGAGGGGGCCCGAGTCACGGAGACGCCCTGCTTCCCCTCTCCTCCAGCCCGGCCTTCTCTCTCACTGACCTGTAGCTTCTGTGGGCGGAGGGACTTTCCCGGCTGCCAGAGCTTCCGTCTCTGAAGCCTGCTCGGATCAGATTCTCTGGGGCCGTGGCCAGGGCAGCACTGGGGGTGGGGTCCACTTTCCGGGGTGCGCTGGACCCTGGGGACGGGTCTCCAGGGCTCCCTGGAACGGAAATCTCTTCCACTCTGCTTCTGCACACCTTGTATTGACCCAGAAGTTATGGGGGACTCTTTTTACATTAATTCTATGGGCTTTTGGTTTCGGAGCTCGTAAACGTGCATCCTTCTACTCCGCCATCTTGGCTCCACCCCCGATTTAATAGAATTTTTATTCCCCAACTGTAGAAGGCTACAAATAAAAATAACATTATGAATAAGATGCTGTAAGCTCCTTGGGGGTACCGATGGTTTCATTTCTGTCTTGCATCCCTCAATTCTATTCTAGTGGCTGACTCCTAGAGATAGGGATTGGACTTGTGATTTCTTTATTATAGGGAACTACCAGGTAAGGAAAAATCCTCTACCAATAGATGTCAGCACCTTCTCTCCAAATTGTAGTCTTAGAGGGTTATCTAGAGCACTGAGAAGTTATGTGACTTGCTCAAGATCATACAGACATAGGTGGTATTTGAACCCAGGTCTTCAGGAAATCTCAGAAGTCAACATTTGCTATGGCAAATCCCCAAAATAAATGGACAATGTAGCTAATTGGATACTTAATTGACTTGTATATATATGGATTTCCATCCTTCGAAGAATAAAATTGGGGGGAGGGGTTGATATGGAAAAATGTGTTTTTTTTTGTTTTTTGCTTCAACTTTCTCAGTAGGTACAGGAGGAAGAAATGGAAAGAAGAGAATTTAGAACTGAATTTAAAAAACATCAACAGAGAATAAAGTAAAATATACAATGTACATTAACCATTTTTATGATTAGTTGGACATACATTTTGTTATTGTTGTTGTCGTTTTCAGTCATGTGTGATTCTTCATTACCCTACTTGTGGTTTTTCTTAGCAGAGATACTGGAGTGGTTTGCCATTTACTTCTCCAGTACATTTTACAGATGAGGAACTGAGGCGGACAGGGTTAAATGACTTGCCCAGAGTGATACAGCTAGTCAGTATCTGAGGGCAGATTTGAATTCAGGCCTAGAGCTCTATCTTCTACTCTACCTAGCTGTGTTAAAATAGTGTTTGCTGAACTGAATTCAGTCTAGTCAAGAAAGGTCAAGGATCTGTGTCTAACTTCAGAATGTGGAGGGAATGTATATTATTTGACATATAGGCATTCATTGAGCGCCATATCTACCCATGAAAAGATCATCCCATATTCTGCTTATGAGAGATAGAAACTAATAAACTGATATGAATCAAAATGAGTTTATTAGCTCCAAAAAGCACTCATATTTTCTCCATGCATGGTTCCTAGTGAAGTCATTCATCCCAGAGAACTTCTAAGTCCAGGTTATGGATAGGCTAAGGAGGAAGCCAAGAATAACAAAGTATGCCAATATTTCAATAGATCTGCATCTTATTGGTGTGGGTGATTCACCTCCCTCACCCGCCCCCCCCCCCCACATTGGTTCTAAGTCTCTGAATAAAAGTTTCTTAATTTTTTTTTTTTTTTTTTTTATGTCATGGACCCCTTTGGCAGGCTTTGGTGAAACATTTGTACCCCTTCTCAGAATAATAGTTTTAAATGCATAAAATAACACAAAGAAAATCAGTTATTTTGAAACACAGTTGCCAATATTTAAAAAGTTCATGGGTCCTAGGTTAAGAACCCAACATAGATGAATATCTATTGACTGAATGAATGAACAGATTCTGCTTTTCAAAGCCTTAGAAGTCCGAGAGAGGCAGCTACTTGCGATGACTGGTGAAGGATGAGATGAAGGTTTCAAAGGCAGGAGATGGTCTGATAACAAAAACAGCCCAAGAAGTCAAAAATGCCATTTTAAGGGACTTAAAAAGCTTTGAAAAACTAGGAATCATTGCAAACAAGAGATTACCTAAGAAAGTCTAGACACCAACATCATTCTGGCAGGAAGCAAAGCTAGTCAGCAAGTAGTAGCCTAAATCCCCAGGAAAACAAAAGAAGTTCTCATAAGAATAATAATGGAAAAGAACAAGTGCTAGACTCAGTTCAAGGCAGACCCAAGAAGCTCTTCTGCTGAAGAAGGCCTGCTAGATCCTCCACTGAAAGTTGGATCGAGAAATAGCAACAATGTATTATTTCACCTATAACATTCAGAATCCTGTGGTAAACACTGGGGAATAAACAAAGTTTAGATAAGATTAAATCCCTGTCCTCAGGGAGCTTTAGCCTATTAAAGAGATATTATATAAACAAGGTAACTATAGGCCACATAGTACGGAGGGGAAGTAAGGGAGGGAGAGAGAGACAGAGACAGAGAAATAGAGAGAGAATCTAGCAGCATATTAGAGAGTTACACAATATCATATGCATTAGAGAGTTGGAAAGCGTCTAAGAGAGGAGGTCACTGGCTGGGGTATTAGGAAGTCTTTTTGAAGGATATGGCAATTGAGGTGGGTTTTAAAGAATGCTTTAGGAATTTAACATGGAAGGGAAGGAAGGAAAGATCATTCAAGCATGGGGAACTGCTTGAGTTAGGTCATGAAGAGGTGTGAATACATTCTATATTCATTGAGCAAAGCATAGTCCAGTCACCAGCCTAGATGCAGTGGATACCTACTTTCCAAGATGCAGAATAGATAGAGAGATAGAAGACAAACATACAGACAGATAGACAGATGATAGATAATTTCTTTAAAGACTTCCATGTTTTTCTAAAATCAGCCAGCTCATCATTCCCTATAGCACAGTAATGTTCCATCACAATCTTATATCGCAAATTGTTCAGTCATTCCCTAATTGACAAGCAACTCTTCAATTCCTGGTTCCTTGCCTCCACAGGGACTACTATAACTATTTTAGAACATACAGGCTCTTTTCCTTTATCCCTGATCACCTTGAGAAACAGACCTACTAGTTATATCTCTAGGTAAAAGGGTATATACACAGTTTTATAACTTTTGGAGTATAATATTTTTATAAAGGCAAGCATCCAGACAAAGAAGGGAAAGTAGAGTCTGGATCACTCGCTTCTTTAGACAATCAACCACTAAATAACTGAGAGTCAGCAGTAATTTATCTGATTTGATATTTCCACTAAATCAAGGTCACTTATCTAGTTCATTTAAACCGGCAAGAAGCCTATGGCCACCATCTCAGAATAGTGCTTTTAAATGAACTATATATATCAAGGAATAAAAAAAAAAACAGAAAAAGAGTTGATGGTGCCTTGTGGGGTATGGACAGGGTGACAGGTGTGTAAAATACTGCAAGTTAGTGGAAAGTTTGTAGATTGTAAATGTTAAAACAATGTTGAAATTTCTGTTTTTAAACCACTTATCTTTTATTTGTATACAATGTGTGCTTATAAAGTACTTGCTTACAAAGATAAGCAAGACCACAGTTAAAACCTCTCCAAAATAAACTGTGGCTGACTTTCCCTTTATGTCGTCAATTGCTTAACAACCCACCACTTGGTTCGCTTCAAAAAAGTAGGGTTTTGTTAATGCCCATTAATGCATCAAAAGGAGATTAAGGAAAACAATAATTAGCCTTCACTGTAAAGAAGGAAGCACAATCACAATGTATTACTTTGCCTGGCTAACATCTTCTTCTGCTGAGTCCCAAATGAAGACAGCTGTTCTCAGTTAAATAATAAAACAAACCTCTAGTTTGAGAACTGAAGAAACAATATAAGTGATGCTCCCATTCAGGAGCTCTTTCCAGAAAATTAGACTCACCCTTCTTCCTGAATGAACCAAGACTGTAGACAACATTTAAATTCTTTTTTAATTGCCTTGCCATGGACAGGTGATGCATTTTCTAAAGAGCATGTTACAGTGCAAAGAGCTAGACAATACACTGGGGTCAAAGCCCAGTGCTCACCTCCTATGTGACCTGGTCTCCTCGGTTTCAACTTTCTCATCAGTAAAATGATGAGTTTGAACTGGACAGCCCCAGAGGTCCCTTCCAGCCCTGGACCTATGATCCCATAGACCATTGTGAGTCATAAATGAATATGATTTTTCAAAGAATTGTACTAAAAAGCAATTCCTTAACTGGAAAACAGTCCTTTTAAATCACAAATGACTGTGCTAAACAATGTTCTCAGAATATTAATATGAGAAAAAGCTATTAAAATGTCATCATTAACCTTTTTGAAATGTAATTAAATTAAAATAATAATAACTAGAATAGCCTGATTCCACAGAAACCTATTTTTCAATCGCTAGAATCCCTTCAAAGCCCAGTATTGGAGAAGACACCTTGAAAAGGGGTCCAGGAGCCAGTTTTAGCAAGCAAGCAGACAAAGAAGACAGTGGAGTGTGCAAATGCTGTGATTAACTTTTTTAGTTGTTGGTATTCAAGCTAATTACTGCAGCCTGCTTAAGGGCAGGGACAATTTACTTGCCTGATCACACCTAATAAGATGCATTTGCAGATGGCAGCAGCCCCTCCCCGTAATCAGCCAGGTATCGAGATAATCCATGCTGTTAGACACTATGTCCTTGTAATTTTTTTCCCTCCCAAATAAAACAGATAGAAATCCAGGAGCAGACAATTAAATCTCAGAATGGAGAAACTTGCCTGGGGCATCTCTCTATCCTTTCTGGAGCTGTTTTAACAAGGGGTAAGATGTCCCCTCCAGGCCTGATGCTGCAGTGAGTCCAGCACCAGCTGAGGAGAAAGTGTTCTCCCAGCCAGGAAAAACATCCACCTTCAGGGCACTCCTGTATCTTAGGGTTGTCAATGTCTGATAAACTATAAAATAGGACTCATATTATTTGGGGGGTAACTTGTTAGCCCCAGAATCCTCTACATTCCCCTTTTCTTACCAAAGAATCCACTACTCTTGCTGCCTCTGCTGCTCTCATTCCCATCCAGAGACAACATTGCTTTGTTTGTTTTATTTGCACAGTCTGATGGGGCTGTGAGAGATTGGCATTTGATTTAATTGAAATGCTTGGCACCTTCATGAGATGACAGTCTAAATTTAGAGTTGACCATCCTTAATTTTACAGATAAGGAAACTGAGGCCCAGATGGATTGAGTGCCTTGCCAGTGTTACAGGTGGTAATCAAGTCAATAAATATTTATTAAGAACCTACTAGTAAACTTTAAAGCACTTCAGAAATGGGAACTATTTTATTATTCCTTTCCAAGTAAACATAGAAGTAATATCTAGTCTTCTATACTCCAATTATGTGACATAGTATCCCCTATGTTTTGCTACTATCCCCCTATTCCTTTTCCTTTCTTCTTTTAAAATCATCAAAACGAGGGGACAGAGCCAAGATGGCAGAGTAGAAAGACGCATATATGCTGACTTTCCCTACACAGCCCATAAAATATCTATAGAGAGGGACTCTCAACAAATTTTGGAGAAACAGAAGTGGAGAACAACAGAGTGGAGGAGATTTCCAGCCCAAGGTGACCTGAAAGGCCCATGCAAACATTGGTTGCACCAGACATGGAGCATAGCCCAGCCCAGTCTTGGTCATGAGGCTTGGCTCATGAAAAGCCCTTGGGGGCAGACTCTTCAGTCACTGTAGCAGCAGTTCGCATATCCCTCAACTCACAGGCTCCAAAGGTCAGCGATAGGGTTTTTTTCAGCTGACTGGGAAGGAAGAAGGGCCTTCCCACAGCTCTGACTTTAGGCAGCAGCCACAGAGACCACATCGGGCAAGTGCAGCAGTTCCCACAGCAGCCCCTACAGCAACCCATATCCATTGTTGGATCATAAAAACCCTGGAGGCACTGAGTAGCCCATTCTTACCTCATCCCTGTGTAGAGCCCCTGAGGGAGCTAATCTTTATCTCATACTAAATTGTGGCCCTGCCTGTGCAGCTTATCTGAATCTCAGCCCCCAATGCTGGCTTGGCAGAAATGGAGGCCAGGTGGCTGTGGAGAGGAAACTCTGTTAAAATTCTGGGCAGAAAGATCACTTCCAACTCCCAGACCAGTATACACACTTGATTGTGCCACCTTGGAGGAACTCAGATCTTAGATTCCCAGAGTATACCCTACTCTTGACAAAAGACCTAAAAGTCAAGTAATTGATTGGGAATATGCCCCAAAAAGGGGAAAAAAATAAGACTATAGAAGGTTACTTCCTTGATGAACAGATATCTTCTCCCATTCTTTCAGATGAGGAAGAACAATGCTTATCATCAGGAAAAGACATAAAAGTCAAGGCTTCTGTATCCCAAACATCCAAAATAAATATTTAATAGTCTCAGGCCATGGAAGAGCTCAAAAACGATTTTGAAGATTAAGTAAGAAAGGTGGAGTAAAAATTGAGAAGAGAAATGAGAGAGCAAGAAAAGCATGAAAAGCAGGTCAACACTTTGCTAAAGGAGACCCAAAAAATTGCTGAAGAAAATAACACCTTGAAAAATAGGCTAACTCAATTGACAAAAGAGGTTCAAAAAGCCAATGAGGAGAAGAATGCTTTCAAAAGCAGAATTAGCCAAATGGAAAAGGAGGTTCAAAAGCTCACTGAAGAAAATAGTTCTTTGAACATTAGAATGCAACAGATGGAGGCTAATGACTTTATGAGAAACCAAGAAATCACAAAACAAAACCAAAAGAATGAAAAAATGGAAGAGAATGTGAAATATCTCATTGGAAAAACAACTGACCTGGAAAATAGATCCAGGAGAGACAATTTAAAAATTATGGGACTACCTGAAAGTCATGATCAAAAAAAGAGCCTAGACATCATCTTTCACGAAATTATCAAGGAAAACTGCCCTGATATTCTAGAATGAAGGGGCAGAATGAATATTGAAAGAATTCACAGATCACCTCCTGAAAGAGATCCAAAAAAAAGAATCTCCTAGGAACATTGTGGCCGAATTCCAGAGTTCCCAGGTCAAGGAGAAAATATTGCAAACAGCTAGAAAGAAACAATTCCAGTATTATAGAAATACAATCAGGATAACACAAGATCCAGCAGCTTCTACCTTAAGGGATTGAAGGGCGTGGAATATGATATTTCAGAAGTCAAAGGAAGTAGGACTAAAACCAAGAACCATCAACCTAGCAAAGCTGAGTTTAATACTTCAGGGGAAAATATGGTCTTTCAATGAAATAGAGGACTTTCAAGCATTCTTGATAAAAAGACCAGAGCTGAAAAGAAAATTTGACTTTCAAACACAAGAATCAAGAGAAGCATGAAAAGGTAAACAGCAAAGAGAAATCATAAGGGACTTACTAAAGTTGAACTATTTACATTCCTACATGGGAAGACAATATTTGTAACTCTTGAAACATTTTTCAGTATGTGGGTAGTTGGTAAGGTTACACACACATGCACACGCACATACACAGAGCACAGGGTGAATTGAATAGGATGGGATCATATCTTAAATGAAATTAAGTAGTGAGAGAGAAATATATTGGGAGGGGAAAAGGAGAAATGGAACAGGGCAAATGATCTCTCATAAAAGAGGCAAGTAGAAGACTTTTCATTGGAGGGAAAAAAGGAAGAGGTGAGAGAAAAACATGAAGCTTACTCTCATCACATTCGACTAAAGGAATAAAATGCACACTTATTTTGGTATAAAAACCTATCTTACAATACAGGAAAGTGGGAGAGAAGGGGATAAGCAAGGTGAGGGGGCAGAGATGTTGGAAGGGAGGGCAGTGGGAGGAGGGAGCAATTAGAAGTCAACACTCTTGGGTAGGGACAGGATCAAAAGAGAGGATAGATGAAATGGGGGGCAGGATAAGATGGAGGGAAATATAGCTAGTCTAATACAACACGACTATTATGGAAGTCATTTGCAAAACTACACAGATATGGCCTATATTGAATTTCTTGCCTTCCCAGTGGGGATGGGTGGGGAGGGAGGGAGGAAAAGCAGTTGGAACTCAAAGTTTTAGGAACAATGGTTGAGTATTGTTCTTGCATACAACTAGGAAATAAGAAATACAGGTAATGGGGTATAGAAAGTTATCTCGCCCTACAGGACAAAAGAGAAGATGGGGATAAGGGAAGGGAGGGATGTTGGAAGGAAGGGCAGATTGGTGATAGGGGTAATTAGAAAATTTGGAACTCAAAATTTTGGGGAAATGAATGTTGAAAACTTAAATGAATAAATTTAAATACAAAAAAGTAAAGAATGGCAAAAAAAAATAAAATCATCAAAACCCTAAAGATAATAAATAAGATAATAAAAACCACTTCCAGGCTTTCTCTCTTATTTTACTCCTTATATGATCACTGATTATATTAGGATTCTTAGGGGACACTAGCATCATCTCTCACTATTAAAATATAAACACTTCATCTTTGTTTAATCACTAGTGATTGATTATTTATTTTACCTTTTTGTACTTTGCTTGACTTCTATGTTTATATTTCAAAATTTTTACTCAACTCTGGTCTTTTCATCAGGAATACTTAGAAGTTCTCTTTCATTAAAGGGAAGATTGTGGCACCCTCAAGATTAACAACAAAGTTTGGAAGGGAAAGAAGAGAGTTCAAAGGGGAAAGATGAGTTCAGTTTTGGACATGCTGAATTTAAGAGGTCTTCCGGGCATTTGGTCAAGATGTTCAAGGGGCAATTGGAGATGTGAGACTGGCAGTCAGCAGAGAGGTTAGGGTAGGATAAGTGAATCTGGGACTCATCAGTGACATACTATAGAGGAAGAAGAGAAGAGAGGAGAGTCCTGGACAGAGCCCTGCAGGAAACCTACTGTTAATAGGGCATGACCTGAATGAAGATCCAGCAAAGGTAACTTCAAAGGAACAGTTAGGTGAAAAGTGAATTAAGAAATAGTATCATGGAAATCTAGAGAGAAGCGAGTAATCAATGGTGTCAAAGACTTCAGAGAGGACAAAATGGATAAGGACTGAAGAATAAAATGGTTGCTTACCTTTTATGATGGAAAAAAAAATTCTCAGTTTCAGCTAGAGGTCAGTAAAAAATAAAATTGTAATTGTTTCCCATCCAAGTTCACAGACCCTCTGAAATATGTTCACTGAGCCCTTAAAGGTCCCAAGTTAAGAAGCCCTGAATTAAGGAGTTTTTTTTCTTTCACCATATATGTTGGTAACAGGGGTTTGGTTTTAGTTTTTGAATGAGGGAATGGGAGAGAGAAAAGATGGATTCTTGTTAATGAAAAAGAATAAATTAAATTTAAGAAAAATCCTCTTCATTAGAGCCCCACAAAACTTAGTGTGGTCTCATTATCCTCGGTTTTCAAGGAAAACTGAGTCACAGAGTTTAAGTGGTTTGCATAGAGCTGCTCAACTGAAAAGAGGAAGCAGTAAGTAGCATTTAGATCCAGGTTTTCCTGATTCCAAGTTCAATAGCCTCTCCACTGTTGAATATCCCTAGGATTCCTCTCAATTTATTCTTCCCCAGGGAAGTTCAGATAATAATTGCTCCTTGCCTCAAAACCATGGAACAGGATGCTCATGCAATTCATTATTGGTCACCAAACCCCTCAAGGAGTATGCTGTCCCACTCCACTTTGGGAACTAGAAAGCCTTGCATAACCCAGCAGATTGAACCCAAAGTTTTGTCCCTAGCTGTTTTAGTCTCAAAGTGCAAGCTGTAGTATTTACAATATATTGAACAGAGGCCCCAGGAAGAGAAAGGACTTGGAGTCAGCTTCAAAAATTGGCACTGAAGGGATGCCACAGTAGAATGTGGGTGGGAAAGGCCAGCAGTCCATGACAGGTTGGAGATATTTTGGGAGTCAGATACTTTCATTTATCTCTAAACACAGGTTGACCTTAGGGACCTGATGAAGGTTGCCAGAATAGGGAAGAAAAGCAGTCAATATTTTGCTGCCTGAACCACAATCCCTCTGAGGTCAAAATGAGCCCTTCTCTGGGATCAGGAAAGTGGGGCTTAAAAAAATCTGCATTTCTGAGGTTTGTCACCAGGATGTCACTGTCATGGAACAGGTGCAACAGAGAATGTGCTCTGGGCCCACAGACACATGGCATCTCTTGAAGCTCAGGCAGGTATTTCCTTCCCACTGGGTTTAATTTCAAAATCCAGTGCAATCACTGAAAAAAAAAGACCCTAGCGATTTGCTCTTTCAGCTACCAATTTTCATCAGCATTCTCCAGGGAAAGCAATCTTGGACAGTCTCTTAAGTGCCTTTCCTCACTTTTTCCCTACATGGACAACCATTCCGAGTAAACCATTTTTTCTAATGGCTCACAGAGGTCTTTCTCTATTTGAGTGGACATTGTAGAAGCCCTAAGATAGGCTTTCTCTGATCAAACTTGCATATCACGATTTCCCCAGGATGTGGGGGCCTGGTTCCTGTCCTCCTTCCTACTTCCCAATCCAGTCCACTTGCCTCTTTTTTTCTTTTGCACTATTATGCAGAAATAGTTCAATACTCTTATGCACAAATATGCATTTCAGATTCTGGACATATGTGCTTGACCTTCTCCAAGCGATAAACTCAGAGTGTTATTATTATTGAAAGACAGCACCTCTTGAAAAAGAAAAAAAAGAGAGAAGAAAATATTCTTTACAAGTGCTTTTATTTTTAGTGTAGTACTCACATTTCTGCCTCTCTTCCTTTCCATTTGAGAGAGAGAGAAAATGAGAGAGAAAGAAAAAGAGAGAGAGAAACATTTTATATTTCGAAGATCTCCACTTTTAGATTTTGTTCCCTTTTGGAAATGAGTGATTAGCCTGAACAGTCACATAAATATCAGCACAGAAGGGTTTAGGTGTTTTTTATGCTGCCACTAACTGTAGAAACAGCGGGGGAAAACAGGAGCTTGAATGTTGCTACATCTCACACAGACATGCCCAAGAGAATGGGATGTTCCAAAGAGAAACTCCAGTTAACAGCAATGTTCTCAGCATCTCATCATTTCCATTGTAATTCCAACAGAGAAATCCCCTATGGCCCCCATATGCACATGTAATCAATTTTACACATTATTTATGTAAAAATCTGTCCTGTTGAATATTCTGGATTTAGAAGTGTTCGTTTCAAAATGAGATTTGCCAACAAAACCCCCTTTTCCCAAAACAGTGAGAATCAGCAGAATATCCCTATCATTCCTTTCAATTTATTCTTCCTCATAAACCAGGGGAAAAGGAACCCAGCAAAGTAAGACTCCAGGCTACACAAAGAACTAACTTAATCCCATTCAAAGCAAAACAAAGGAAATGGAAAAGTAGAATCCAGGTTTAAAACAAAGGGAGAGCTCTCAGGCCTGGGGGATCTCACTCGTCAGAGAAATACCTGCACCAAACTAAGGGATGGACTTCTAATGGGATATTCAGTGTTCAATGCCTTGGAATAGTGACAAGCCTCTGAAGCAAAGTCCTTGGTTAATACTACTCATCTGAGACAAATGGATACTTCTGCTGGATTTGTGATTGGAAGGATACACAAGTCTTTGCTCTAGGATACAAGAGGAAGTGGGGCCAGAGCTTGCATACATTTTACTTATGAGTATACAATGGTATAGGCACTAAGAACTGGAAATCACCTTCAGAGATCATATTCAACTGGCTCATTTTACAGAGAAGGAAATAGACCAGAAATGCACTTGAATCTCAGGACAGTGTTCTTTCCTCTGAGGTAGTGTAATTCCTATCATTCTAGGAATGTTCAGTGAGATGGAGGCAGTGAATTTAGAATGAAAAGATGTAGGTTCATATTCCAGCTTTGCCACTTACTATGTCTGTGACTTTGAACCTTGCCTTTGTTTTCCTCTCCTGTCAAATGCGAGGTTTGGACTGGACCAGACATTGTCAGTACAGAGCTAAGAGAGAATTATCTCTAAGGTTCCTTTTGTCTCTCAATCTTATGAATATAAAACAATGCTTTTTTAAATCCTGGAAGAGGCTATATTGGGACCACTATATAGTGTCAGCCATGTGCCAAATGGACAAAGCATTTCCTTAAAAAGTCAAGAAATTAGATTCTCTTTTTTGCTCTCCATTCTTTATTCAGTACCTCAACTCAACAATTTTCCCAATTTAATCACAAGAGAAAATAATCTAGCCTTCTCATAATGATCACCTCTTGTCTAAGCCCTTTGCCACCAGCTAGACCCTCATCACCAACTGTCTATACTATAATCCTACATTGTCTCTTCCTTTTTTCAGCCAAATTCCCAAAGGGAAAATGTACCATTTGTCCTCACTGTCTCCATTTCCTCTTATCTTACTCACTCTTCAACCTCTTGAAATCTGGCTTCTGACCTCACAACTAAAACTTCTCTTGCCAATATTAGTAGCAGTTTGTCTTTAAAATTATTGATGTCTTTTGTTTTTTACACTACTTACATTTACCAATATATCTCTCCCACTCCCAGAGAACCATGCCTTATTCTTTTGTTTAATTAATTTATTTGTTTTCAGTTTTCAACAATCACTTCCATAAATTTCAGTTTTCTCTCCCTCCCTCCCTGAGATGGCATGCAATGTTATATGGGTTCTACACATACATTCTTGTTAAACACATTTTCACATTAGTCATATTGCATAGGAGAATTAAAATGAATGGGAGAAACCATGAGAAAAACCAAACCAAAACAAAACATAACACAAGAGAAAATAGTCGGCTTCATTCTGCATTCCCATTCCATAGTTCTTTCTACAAATACGGGTGGCATTTTACATCAAGAGGCCTTTGAGAATGTTTTAGGTCCTTATGTTGCTGTGAAAAGCTAAGTCTATCAGAAATAGTCCTTGCATACTGTGACTATTACTGTGTATAATGTTCTCCTGGTTCTGCTCATTTCACTCAGCATCAGTTCATATAAGTCTTTTTTCCAGTCTGCCTGTTCACCATTTCTTATAGCACAATAGTATTCCATTACAGTCATATACCACAATTTGTTCAGTCATTCCCCAACTGAAGGGCATCTCTTCGACTTCCAGTTCTTGACCACCACAAAAAGAGTTCCTATAAATACTTTTATACATGTGGGACCTTTTCCCATTTTTATAATCTCTTTGGGATACAACCTTAGAAGGGATATTGCTGGGTCAAAGGGTATGCACATTTCTATAGCTCTTTGGGCATAACAACCATCTCTTAGAACAAAGAATTGAAAATAAGAGGGAAAAAAAGTTCAGCAAAACTAACCAATTCATGAATTGACATTATATATGATGGCACTGTATATGATGTTCCACACTCCATGTCCTCTGTGTCTTCATAGAAAGGAAAAAAGAGCATTTTTATATTTCTTTTTGGGTGCCAAGTCTTTTTAAGTCATTATAATTTCACCTTGTTTAGTTTTCTTGCTATTCTTTCTGCTTACACTGTTAGTCATTTCCAACTATATCCCCTGTCAGCAGTTAAAACCCAGCACATTCAAAGGAGAGCTCATTATCTTCCCTTTTAACTCCACCCCTCCTCCAACATTCTATGTTTCTGTTGAGGTAATTACCGTTATCCTAGTTATGCAGGTTCTCAACCTCAGGATCATTCTCCACTCTTTTTTCTCCCTTACTCCACCCTCACAACATTTAATCAGTGGCCTGTTGGTCAATTCTACCTCCTCAAAACTTCTCTCATTGATCCCCTTCACTCATATGTCAGCACCTTAAATAAAACCCTTAATGCTTTTCTCCAGGGCCATTATAATATCCTCCTTATGGTCTTCCCTGCTCAACCTCCTTTCCAGATATCAGGCTCACTTCATATAATTGTGGTTCAAGGAATTGCATAGGAAATAGCTATGTAGTGCAGTGAATAGGAAGCTGGGCCTGAAGTCAGGAAGACCTGAGTTCAAATCCAGTTTCAGACACTTACTAGTTGTATGATCCTGGGCAAGTCACTTAACCTCTGTCTGCCTCAGTTTTGCCAGATATAAAATGAGGATAATAATGGCAACTATCCCACAAGGTTATTGCAAGAATCAACTGAAATAGTATTTGTAAAACACATAGCACAGAACTTAGCACATAGTAGGTACTTAATAAATGCTTGCTCCCTTCTACACTACCAGGCCTCAAATTTCCAAGAACATATGCTGCATAGCATGGAATTCTGATGAAGTGTGCATGGAAAATAGATTGATGGCTATAGCATTATTCTGACCCACAGATAAAACTGATTGTTTCACACAAAAATCATACTTTTCAATACTCTAGAAATCTGTCTAGATTCAGAGGGAGAATCTCAGTCCCTCACTAACTATACCAAGCAAAGCTATAATTGATAGTTTTTACACCCAAGACAACACAAACCTCCTGAGAATGAAACATGCTCTTAAGTCAACTTTCCAACCTAAGGCTTCTGGTGGTAAGGACCTGATGAGAGACTGTGTGGGGGGAGGAGGGAAGGGTATAACTAGAAAAGAGCTTAGCTAGTAACTGGACATAGAAGGGAGATCAGGGGCATATGACAGCAGATCATGTTGTAACTTTCTATCTTAAATACATTCATATTGTGTGTATGTTTGCATATTTTTTTCTTTCAAGCTAGATTCTTATACTGCTGAAGGACTATAAGTCCTTTTGGTACCCTCTGAATTTGACACCCTGGGCAAAGCTCCAGTGGCCCCTCCTTATTTGCACTGTGACACCCTATCCACCTTGAAAACTGTCATATCACTCTAGTGAGATAAGAAGCACAAAGGTTGAAAACATAAATTTCCCAGCCCCAGAGTCTGGTAAATGACAGGAGAAAATTTGGCCTGAGGATACTTTTCAACCAAGTATTACTTTTATCTTGAAAAGAGAACTGATTCTGGGAAAGTCAGAAGATAAAGACATTGTGATGGAGGCAATGATGGCTTCTCCAACCCAGCAGCTGAGTGTGATGCTACAAAATCATGGTGTGTTTCCCTGAGGGCTATTAATATGTTTCTCTCCCTCTCTGAGGTTCATTACTGCTGACTGTTCTTCCACATTCTTGATGCAGATCCCTGAAAGATCAGCACCATGGTCAGGGAGGCTGATTAGGTCCCTTTCATAAAATTCCTCTCCTTGGGAGATGAAAGAGAAGGGATTTAGAATGGCAGCAAAGAATAAGAAAAAGTGGGGCTCTAGAGTATTTTGGGATCCAAGAATTGAGGGTAATAGGGCTGTTCAATGAAGGGAGAAGCAGCCCATGGACCTGATACAAGCAGCATCTAAGTGTAAAAGGGGGTGATGAAATGCAGGCCCTCTGCTTATCACTTGCCTCCCTACAGAGTCTTCAATAGGCACAAAGTGGGGAGAGACCTGGAAAATGATCTGCACAGTGTCAGCATGAAGGATTTCCTGTTCATCAGAATCGGTGAACTGGAAGGCATGAATAGTTAAGGTAAAGATGTCTACATCCATCTCAGAAGAAAATAGTCCAGCAGGAGAGAATAAGTGGATAATGAGATCCCCATTCATACAAAGTCAATCTCATCACATACCCAAAGGAGAGTTGCTCTGACTTGAAGCAATCAAATCTATACTCCCTCATCCCCCTGCCCCACATGTGTACACGTGCATATACACGGTACACATTTCCTGATGGGACGCATTTGGGGAAGCCATTCCTCGGAAACAGACATTTTGGATTAATAATAATAGATTGATTTGGAGTTGTACCCATAAAAAGGGACTAAACTGATCACCATGTCCTTTGACTTAGACATCCCATTGTTAGGCCTATATACCCAAAGAGGTCAAAGATTCCATAGACACTAAAATATTCCTATTATAATTTTCCATAAAAATCTATCTACATTCAGAGAAAGAATAATGGAGCCTGAATGCAGATTGAAGCGCACTGTTTGCTCTCTCTCTTTTGTATTTTGTTTCGTCTTTCTCGTGGTTCGTTCCATTGGTTATAATTCTTCTCTGTAACATGACTAATGTGAAAATGTGTTTAATGTGAATGCACATGTTGAACCTACATCAGATTGCATGCTGTCTTGGGGAGGAGAAAGGGGAGAGAGGGGGAGAAAATTTAAAACTCAAAAGCTTGAGTCACTGAACATTGTAAACAAAAAATAAATAAATAAAATTTGGAAATACACAAATAAAAACTTCTATAGTAGCAAAGAACTAGAAACACAGTAGACTCCCATCAAATGGAGCATGGCAGAATAATTTCTTACATGAATGAAATGGAATAAGTAATGATGAATATAAAAAAATACAGATGTATAGGAAGACATATAAATGGATGCAAAGTGAAGTAAGAAAATCAGAGAAACAAAGCATAATGCAAAACCACTATCACAATGGAAACAACAATAAGGCAAAATCAAATGCTGTGTTATTTTAAAAACCAAACCTGGTCCCAACAGTAAAATGAGAAAATATACTTCTTTCCCTTCTTTTCAGAAGTGGAGGACTGAGGGTGCAGAACAGTGCATGTGTTGTCAGGTTCTATCGACATATTGGTTAGTTTTGCTGAACTCCTTTATTTTTCTCTCTCTCTTACTCGTTGTTACAGGGAATGTCTTCCTCAGTAGGTAAAGGTAGAAAGAGATATATTTGGAAGTTAAAGTGATTTTTAAAAAATAACTCACATTTATACAGTCTTTTAAGGTGTGCTAAGCAGTTGACATGCATTATCTCATTGGATTCTTACAACAGTCTTGTGAGGGAAGTGTTGTTTTTATGCTCATTTTAAAGGATAGTAGAATTTGAAGAGTGCAATGTCATGTGGAAGAGGGATTAAAATCCTACTATTTGGTCCCAGAAAGAAGAACCAGGAATAGACACAGAGACAATGTTGCAAAGAAGTCAACTTCTCCTTAAGACCAGGGAAGAAAAAGGAACTGTTCAAAAATGGAATGGACTGTCCTGAGAGGGGATGAGTTCCTCTTCATTGGAGCAGAGGTTAGGTGACCAAGTGGTTATGGGCAAAGTATAGTTGTGAGGGAGAAGAGAAGCGTTCTTTTCCAGGTATGGATTGGACTAATCTGAGATGCTGTCCATCTCTGAAGTTCTGTCTGATAATATGATTCAAGAAAACTGAGACTGAGAGTGGTTAAGCAGTTGGACCAGGGTCACAAAGCATTCCAGTTCAGGTCTTCCTAGTTCCCATACTCTATCCACTAGAACTGTGAAGTTTTCTCTTCATCCCTTTAGTGATTTCAGTCATTTCCAACTATCTGTGAACCCTTTGGGGAGTTTTCTGGGCAAAGATCCTGGAGTGACTTAGCATTCTCTTCTCCAGCTCATTTTACAGAGAGGAACTCAGGCAAACAGGGTTGGGTGCCCAGGATCACACAGCTAGTAAATGTGCGAGGCTAAATTTTAACTCATTAAGATAAGTCTTCCTGATTCCAGTGCTGTATCCACTGTATCACCTGGCTGCCCAACCAGTCAGATGTAAAATAAGCCTAAAGGAGTGAATTCCCGATCATTTTCTGGGCTGCTAACAGTTGGTGGCTGCAGTTTTTGGCTGCATGAAATGTAACCCAATAAAGGGAGAACCTTCCTTCTATGTATAGAAGAAAACACATGTGACACAAGAGAAGAATGAGTCCATATCAGACCACTGGCTGAAGTATATCTACACCTTCTTTCTCTCATACTAGCCCACTCCATGAGGTAACATGAATACATGATTTTTTTTCCTTCAGATTACTATCACCAAGTATCTATTAAGTGCTAGAAACTAACACAGATGTTAGAGATACAAAGGAGGAAACAATCTTTACTCAGAATGAATTTACATTCTAAAGGAAGAGACAAGAGATACGTATAAAAACACACAGCATAAATGCAAAGTGAATAAATACCTCATAAATATAAGGTATCCTTATGGTTTCTCCTAATTGTTTTAATTCTTCTATGCAACATGACTAATGTGAAAATGTGGTTAATAAGAATGTATGTGTAAAACCCATATAAGATTGTATGCCACCTCAGGGAGGGAGGGGGAGAAAATCTGGGACTTATGGAAGTGATTGTAGAAAAATGAAAGCAAAACAATTTTTAAAAAAAAGAATCACAAAAAAAGACACCAAGAAAAACAAAAAAAAATATATGAGATAGTTAGGTGGGGGGAAGCACTACTTGTTTGAAGAATGAGGAGAGTTATCGTGGAGATAGTGCTTAAGGAAGAGAGGGACTCCATGGATGAAGAGACAGAAGCAATGCGCTCCAAGCATGTTGGATTGCTAGAGCAAATGTGAGGGAATGGAGAGATGGAGTGGGGTGAATGAGGAGCAGAAAGAGAAGGAAAGGAAAGAAAGAAACACATATTTATTAAGCACTTTACAAATGTTGTCTCATTTGAACCTCACAACAACCCTAGGAGGTAGGTGCTATTATTATCCTCATTTCACAGCTGAGGAAACTGAGGCAGAGAGAGGTTAAGCAACTTGTCCAAGTTCATTCAGCCAATAAATGGCAGAGGTCAGATTTGAACTCAGGTATTTCAGATTCCAACTCCTCTGTGTTATTTAGTTGCCTCCAGTTTAGGGGTGTGGGCATCACAGGCTGCAAGATAGGGAATGAAGCTGAAAAGACAGAATAAGTCAGGTTGTAAAGAGCCTTAAAAGCTAAATAGAGAAGCTTATGTTTTATTCTACAAGCAACAGAGAATCACTGGGGTTGGTTGAGTGAGGGAGTCACATGATCACGTGGGCACTTAAGGAAAATTATAGTTTGTCAGTAGTATGTAGAATGGACGAGCATGCAGGGAGGTTGATGGCAGGGAGATCAGGTGGAAGACCTCTCTGGATGAGAGGTGTTAAGGACCTAACCAAGGGGAGATGATGTATAATGATGAGAAGGGGTCAGATGGAAGACACCCTGTGACCCTATCAGGTCCTATGGCCAGGAACCCTATAAAAACCCCTCTCACAATAAAATGCTACCCGTTTCCTCCTCCTTTTTTCTCTCTGCAGTTCAAGTGGTACAGCTACCTGTATATTTAGACCCTTTGCATGAGGTTTGCAAAGCACTTTTCAAGTGTTACCTAAGCAACCCTCTCAGAATTCTTCAAGAACTATCATTATCCCCCTTTTATATTCAAGGTCATTACTATTCACAAGTGTTTGTCTGCCTCTGCCTAAGATTATATCCTGGGGTCAGAGCAAGAGAGCACAAGGGATTTGTGACTCCCAGGAGAGTGGCAGTTGTTTTCATAAGTTTTAATCATAAAGGTAAATTTGAATCTATATAAAGCTGGAGAAGAATCAGAAGTCTGATCAGAAAATCTCAGGGATGAAAGGGGACAGTGAGACCCTTCCAGGCAGAACTATATTTAAAGTGCTCCCAACAAATGCCAGAACCTTAGCTTGGAAGATCATAAAATCATAAAGCCAGAACTAGTATCATCTAAACCAAACTCTTTATTTTATAGATGAAGAATCTAAGACCCCAAATGGTCAAGCTTCTTGCCCAAGGTCCCCCTGACACAGGTCCTCTGACTCTAAATGTACAACTCTTCCCACAATACCACCAGAAATCATCTACTCTAACATATTCATGTGGCAAACAAGGAAATTGATGCCAGGACAAGTGGGATGACTTGACCAAAGTCTCTCAGCCAGAAGGTGGTGGAGTGGGGACTCCCACACAGGTGTTCTGACTCTTAAGTCCAAAGCTTGTCCACAATATCACAAGCGTCTCTGTGACGTTGAAAGACCTGCAGACATGGGAGTTCACAAACAATTGTGATGCCACTGTGCAGCACTGAATACTGCTGCCATCTTTTAAGGACAAGAAATCGAGGATCTGTGTTGTTAGGGGTCTCTGAAGCAAAACCATTGTGAGATGCCTTGAGCTAGAAATAGTTCATGCATGCACTCTGTTAGGACGGTTTGTAACATGGGCTTGGATGATTCAATTCACCTTCAATCGTTCCATGATGCAAAGGAAACCTTCTCAATGTTGAAGGGGATCCATATTACAAGTATGAGAAGCTCACAGTTACCATACACAGATACTTTGATATTGAACCCTCATATTGCTGTGACTGGTTTACAAATCATTCATATTCAAGGTCATCCTGTGAGACTTCCATATAAGCCGAGGTGTTAGCAAGTCAAGTCTGTCTGGTATAAGTACCTAGATAAAACTTACCTCAGCTTATCAGAATAATAGATAGAGCCACAGTTTAAACCTATGAAAATCTTGAAGGGGTTTCCTATAGGGGTATCATGGTTTAGTGGACGGAATTGTTCAGTCATTTTAGTTTTGTCTGACTCCTTGTGATCCCATTTGGTGTTTTCTTGGCAAAGATACTTGAATAATTTGCCTTTTCCTTCTCCAGTTCATTTTAAATACGAGGAAACCGAGGCAAATAGGCTTAAGTGACTTGCCCAGGGTCACACAACTAGTAAGTATTTTAAGATGATGAATCTTCCCGATTCCAAGCACTGTGTCACCTAGCTGTCCTTGAAAGAACAGAGGCAAACAGGGATAAATGATCTGACCAAGGTCACACAGCCAGTAAGTATCTGAGGCCAGATCTGAACTATGGTGGAGCACAGGAAGGGAAATCGGAAATACCTAGCTTCATATCCCACAATGAGAGCGCAGCGAGCACAGCCCACAGTGCTGACATGCTAATTCAGAAGACCACATTCCAGAAGGCAGGATTCTCTGATTGGACTCCCTGCTTTTGGTAGCTCAGAAACACCCTCCTCTGGATCTCGGGAACATGCTAGGGCTACTGAGCCTTTATCTTTATAGCTCACTTGTCCTTTTCTCCTTCATCTTCTATTCTCATAATGACATCCTCTGCGTTCAGACATTCATATCACAGAATTTTAGTGCTGGAAACTCTAATCAGGTACCATGGGAAATGCAGTTGAACTGGAAACATGGTTTGATGTGCTCCATTACATATACATTGAAAACCAGTAGCTTCAGAACATAGGAGAGGAAAGACATATCAATTCAATTCAATAAGCATTTATTAAGGACCTGCTATGTGCCAGACATTGTGCCAGGCTCTGAAAATACAAAAAGAAAAATGAAAGTTCTATCACTCAAAGACTTTGCATTCTCCTTTGGGGAAAGGAGTAAGGGAAGCAGGGAGAAATAACTACACAGATAAATTAATGTAGAATATATATAAAGTAACTTGGGGGCAGGCACTAACAACTGGAAGGATCAAGACAAGCTTCACACAGGAAGTGCCTATTGAAACTAGTCTTGAAAGAATTCTAACAGGCAAGGGTAAGGAAGGAGAACATTCGGGGCATGGGGGACAGACTGTGCAAAGGCATGGGGGCTGGAAATAGAAAGTTATGCATGGGGAACAGTAAGGATATGATCAGAACTAAGAATAAACAAAAGAGACCAAAGGCTTGCGGATGACTCGGAAATCTCTGATCATGAATACTGTCTTCCAGAAGAGTCAGAAGGTATTGCAAACAGGGAAGGTTGAAACAATGCTTAAAAATGAAATTGATTAGATCCAGAGGTGTGCAGGTAAGGACTTAATAAATGATTCCCAAAGGAAAGAAAGAAAGAAGTATGCTTGTTGTACTTCTAAGTTCATTTTGCATTATTTACAGTTTTTTCCATTGCTTTCCTAAGTCCAGATAATCAAAAAAACAATAAATCAAATACTGGTTTGTAGCATTTACTGATTTCTGGGGTGTAAATGCTCACACTGAAAATTAAGCAATTGACTCTAGCACACCCCTGATTTTATATCTTAACAGATGAGAAATAACTGGTTCCTGATAATATAAGTCATTTCTAAATCAGTTGTCAGCCTGTAGCATTTTACCCGTTAGAACAAAGGTCAAAATCAACACCAAATTAGAAGAAAAGATAAAGATGAGAAAAAAGACTCTAAAATTTTAACAGTTCCACCTCACTTGTTGTGTTTTAGTTGTTGATGCCCCCAAATGAGAAATTTATAAAGGAAAAAATATTGACCTTGGTTATCATTATTTCCTACAGAAGTTTAACAATGTAATCACCCTGTGAGGAAGCCAAAAGAACCTCAGGAAGGAAACACTTGAACTCCTCCTACCAAATAAAAAGGCATGGAAACCAAACGCAGTATCAGTTTAGAGTATTTGCAACGACCAAAAAACACAATGACAAAAGAACAAGGAAGAGGAGGGATATCACCTAATTAAACCATAGAGATCTGTGCAGTGAAAATGAGTCTGCTAACTGAGAACTGACTAAACCAGATCATCCAGGATTAAACCAGGACCAAAACTGAAAGGGGCAACTAGGCAGATAGAGCACTGAGTCTAGGATCAGGCAGCTTTGAGTTCAAATTTGACCTCAAACACTTACTACATAGATGACCCTGGGCAAGTCATGTAACCTGGTTTGCTTCAATTCCCCATTTATAAAATGGAGACACAGTGAAAAAAGGAAATGGCTGAGGAAGCTAAGTGGCACCATGGATAAAGCTCTGGGCCCAGAATCAGGAAGACCTGAGTTCAAATCTGTCCTCAGACACTTACCATCTGGGTGAGCCTGGGAAAGTCACTTAGCCCTGTTTGCCTCAGTCCCCTCAGAGGGAGTTAGGTGGTGCATGGATAGGGTCCTAGTCTTGGAATCAGGAAGACTCTTCTTCCTGAATTCAAATCTGGCCTCAGACACTTACTAGCTGGGTGGCCCTGAAGAAGTCACAGCTGAAACCAGTCAACAAAACTACAAATGGACAAAAATGAAATAAATATAGCTAGTTTTGGTAATGGATCGAGTACTGGAGTCGGGAGGACCTGAGTTCAAATCTAGACTTAGATGCTAGCTGTGTGACCCGGGGCAAGTCACAAAAAAGAGGCAGAATTCAAACTTAGCATTCTCCTTTCCCTAAGTCTAGACCTTTCCACCTCAGTAGCTGTGCTTACTAGAGTTTTCCTGAACCTGAATTTGGAGAGAGGTGGTACCTGGAACACCTGGACATTTGCCCAGGGATCAAGATAGTCAAGGCAGCACAAAAACATTAAGAGTCTTATCTTCCCACTTCCTGGTGTGCCCAGCTTCCTCCCCTGCTCTCCTCAACACCTGGGTGCCAGAAGGAGTCTTAATTAGTGGCACTGAAATGCTGCTCGGGGACCACTGTGTTCCTTTGCTTCTCCAGCTCCCAGTCACTTCTGCTACCTGAACACATGTTCCCTGGCTGTTGCACATTCAGCAAATACAGATCTTAAATGGAATTAAAAGGAGCAACAGTGCTGACAGGAAAAATACATTATTAATCTTTGGTTTCTTTATCACTGTTCTCCTATAAAACATGACACTTGGCTCTGTTTATTTTAGCATATTACAGGCTAGGTAAAGCCTCAAATCCAGACTCCAAATATATTCCCCAATGACAAAAGGACACACTGAAGAAATGTTTCCTAATGAAAGATTTATCTTTGACCTGGAGGTGGCAATTGAGCTTGTTCTGATCTCTTCATCTCCTTTTCATTAAGAAAAAAAAAAGTTGTGCCAAAGTATGGTTCGTTATAATAAAAACCTCATTTTTTTTTTAAAGGTCGACCATATTATCGCTCGCACTGTAATCTCACTTGGAGATCATGGGCTGTTCATTTTATCACTCACTCCCAATCTGCCTTTTGATATTTTTCTTTAGTCTGTTCAAACAGCCTCGTGACGGCCCCAGCTCGTCCCAGCAAGGCCCTTCGCTGGAGCCAGCCCAGCTGACATGGGCACCATGTCAATCAGCACACCTCATGCTCTGGCCTCCCACCTGTCACTGTCAGGAAGCTTTGAAAACATCCTAAGTGCGCTTCTTTAAAGATTCCTCTCACATTTATCCCCTGTGACATCTTTTATCTACATATCATGTCAGGGGCTGAAGCTTCATAATCCAAAAAAAAAAAAAAAATCTGCTGAATTTAATAAAAAGCCCATGGAGAAGGAAGTAGTTGGAAATGTGCAGAATTTTACCCGGCCTCTTGTCAGAAGTGCTTTGTGTGTGATTCACAGTTAGGGACTGATTTTCCCCAGCAGGGAGCAAGTCCACTCATGCGGATGACCTGGCTATAGAGACCAAGTGACAAAAACTTTGGTTTCTCAGATTTCTCTCATCCTACACATTCCTCTTAACTCCGTCTCCAGAGCAACCCCCGAAAGCCCTATGTTCTATCAGAAGATATTCAACAGCCTTCACTAGGACCCTACCAGAATTACTCTTATTTTTTAAAAAAAAAGTGTTTTATTGGGTTTGGGAGGCTTTTCCTACCCATTTCTCAGTCATCTGCCCCACCTCACATAGAACCCTCTCTGTAAAACAAAGGAAAACACTTGAGCCAAACCCACCAACACAGCAACTGAGCCTGATGGTGTTTCAATGCCTCTTATCACTCATCTTTCCGATGAGAGAAGAAAAGTGTGGCTCATCATCATTAGCGTCTGGAACCAGGTCCCGACTTCATTTCACTTTCCGTTTCCATCTCTTAGGCTTGTTAACATAGTCATTGATTTAGCCACTCCTGGCTCTTCTTTGCAGAGGTTCAGATGAGATGCCCCAGCTTTCTCTGAATTTCTCATGTTCTCCCTTTCTTATGATTCTGTAATATTTCATTCTATTCAAATATATTTATTCATTTACTCAGCCTTCACCATAATTTGGCTGCACAACTGAATCGCAGGGTTTGAGACTCAGTGGAGATGATGCATATAATGCATTTCACGAACTTTCAGTATTGCATGTGTTGATTATTGTTAGTTCCTAGTTATCATTTTTATTACTGGTCTGGGTCACCAAGCCTCCAATCCGGTGATAACTTCTTTCCCTGTGCCTTCTACTGCACTCCTGCTGAGGTCAAGGTCAACAATACAGAACTGTGTTGGTAAATGTTTAACAACCAGGTTCTGAGGGAGTATGTGCAATAAATACACCTTTAAGTTTAATTTCTATTATTTATACTTTCATAAGTTTATTTTTTTTTGTTTGAAAAGTCTTTATTTTCATTGACCACTGGTTTCCTTTGTAATCCTATGTTTTTTATTTTATGCATTTAAAAACATTTTTCTGAAAAGAGTCCATCAGCTTCACCAGACTGTCAAAGATGCCCAGGATTCAAAAAAAGTGAAGGTTCTCCCAATGAGTAAAAACATCATCTCCCTGAAGACTGGATCTCTTACTTTTTCTTTTGTTTTTCTTTTTCTCATTGGAAAATAATTTTTTAAACACTTCTTCAATTTAGACAAACAACCAAACAAATTAAGCCCTTTGTAGGGAAATTTTCTGTGATCTAAAGGTTGAAAATTTAATAATGGGCTCTCACCAGCCAATGAGAGCTGATTCCAGCACAACCCTGAACTAAATCGCTTCCTACCCATTAGAAAGCACACAGAGATCATACGCTTACTGAATTTCCCAGAAGGGAGGTTTAGGGAATCTTGTAAGGTTGTGATTAGGAAGCCATAAGATTTGGAGCTGGAAGATACCCTGAGGTCATTTTACAGATAGGAAAACTGAGGCTAGAGTCATAAAAATGAGCTGCCCAAGGCCATACAGCTTGTCCATCAAAGATGCCAGGATTAGAACTCAAGTCTCATGGAAATTTTACTAGACAATGCTGTTTCTCTCATTATTGGGCATAATTTAGCCTTCCCTAAATGGTTTTGAATTGGAACAAGGCTCAAGAACTACACAAAAGCTGAGCTGTTTTTTTTTTTAATTCTTTTAAACTATATTGATCTCAGGGAATGCTAAGGACTTGTTAGAGGGAAAAAGAGGTAGAAAGCAGCTCAATATACTAATCTGGGTTTTATTTAGCATACATTTGCACGTGGAGTTCAAGATGTTCAGACTTCAATTAGCAAAATAAAATAAATCAGTGAAACTTACTATACAATTTTACTCAAGTCCAATGTTTAAATATGAGCATTTCACATGGGAAACATAGAAGACTTGAAATTCAATCAGTGCAATGCCACCTGAGGGTAGGAGTGGCGGAAGTCCAGCCGCAGCTGTACGTTGCTGTTCCTGGTTCTTGTTAAGAGGAAGCAGCCTCTCTTGCCAAATGAGACAGATATCAGGTACTCCTGGTGGTTCTAACTATGCTGCCACGCTGGATACTTTCACCCCAAGGAGATTCAAAGGACTAGCATGTCCTGTCTTCAGGAAATCTCTTCTGTAGAGTAGTAATTCCTTCAGAAAAAGACCAGCAGACGAGTAATCAGAAGACCCACGTTTGTGGTCAGTGAATGAAATGAAAGAATGAATTCATTAAAAAGCATTTCTGCAGAGCTTCCTAGTCGCCAAACACAAGCTCTCAAAAACCCAGCATCACCTCTTTGCCCAGATGAGAATCCAGAGCAGCTGCTCCTCAGACAAAAACTCATTCAAGCTTCCTTTCTTGGATGCCCCCAGTCTCTTAGGCTTCAGCCCCACAAGGTAGGACATGAGCCAGGACCTCAATTGATCAGGTAGATAGCAGATATAGTTCCCAACTAAGGTCTGGAAAGTGGGCAAACATACACAGTTATTATCTTTCCAACCTCTAAATTGCCTACATACACCCATAGCTTATGCAAGAGCTTAGGGTAGGGATGAAAGCAACTGATATGTATAGAGTTTGCTTGGTACCTGGGACTGGCTTGCCCACCATCACTCCAGCTTTTTATTGTGGCTTGTACTGCTTTGTCAACACTGCAACACTGCTCTGAAAGTAACTCACTGCTTTGTACTTTGTATGGGCACATATAAAATTCTATAAATGTGTTATATGAAAGCACAAATTGATGTAAATGGTAAATATGCAAGAGCAAGGAAACAGTGACAGATTAAATGAATGTTTGTTGAATACCTTCACCTTTGGGGATATTTCTTAAGGTTTAACAGTCTTGTTTTTAGAAAAAGAAATTCCTTTTCTCCACCACCACTCTTCCTCTTCACTTCATTTCTCTTTATTTCCAGGGGGTCATTTGTTAGGCAATTAATAGATATTTATTGAATGTCAATTATGTGCAAGACACTAGAGAAATGCAAAAGCACAGTTCTTGCCTTCAAGGATCTTACAATCTGGCAAGAGAGAACACACTCAGGTAAGATAGCTAGCTATACTAGATAATTCATGGGAAGTGCCAAATAAGCACTTCGTTGATTCTTACTTTTATAAAAAACTCATCTTTCTATCAGGCTTTAAATTTTACAAAGAATCTTATTGACAACAAACCAGGGAAGTAAATACTGCAAATAGTGCCTTCTGTATTTTCCAGGTGAGGTAACTGAGGCTTAGATCAGAACCAAGTCTCTCCAAGCTGCAAGTCCAGCATTCTTTCCACATTGGTGTTCAGTCACATCCCACTCCTCATAACCCCATTTGGAGCTTTCTTGGCTAAGATACTGGACTGGTTTGCCATTTCCTTCTGCAACTCATGGATGAGAAAATACCCAAGAGAAATCACAACATATGCCAGCTTTGCACTTAAGCTCTTGTTTTATAGGATTCCTTTCAATTTCCTTGTGACTATCTTTTTGGCTAGTAAAAATGTTTCCTGACCTGATCAGGAAACTGAGGCAAATGAGGTTAAGTGATTTACCCAGGATCATGCAGCTAGTATGTGTTTGAGGTTGGATTTGAACTCGGAAAGATGAATCTTTTGGACTCCAAGACCAAGGCTCTGTCTTATACACCACCTACATGTCTTTTTTCACATGCCTCTCTTTATATTATAAGCTGGAAAAAATTTAAGGGATCTTATTTCTTTGCCAGTTACAATTAGATCAAATAATCATAAATCATAGGATTCTGGAGTTAGAAAGGACTTCAGGCATGGGACTGAGTAGGAATCCCCTCTCTAATAGTCTCATAAGTGATGGTGTCCTAGTAAGAAAGTTGCTAGATTTACATACAAAGCATGACTGGTACTGGGTGACCTTGGAAAAATCATTTACCTCTTAGAGTCTCAGTTCCTCCGTTGATATGCATCACTTCTGACCTTATGGGCTTATTATGAGAACCATTCTTTGAAAACCTTAAAACTAGAAGAAATTTAAGTTGCTTACCTCTCTGAACCTTTGTTTCCTCATTTAAAAAGAAGATTGGAATTTACCACCTCTAAAGTTTTATCCAACTCTAAATGATAGGACAACTTAAATATCTCTAGTGATAGACAGCTTACTACCTAATAAGGTTGTCCATTCCATTTTTAGATTCTCATTTTTAGGGAGTTTGAAAGCTAGGAAGGCAGCCAAAATCTGCCTCACTGTACCTTCTACCTACTTCTGCCCTCAAGCAAAGTAAGTCTCTTCCATGCAGAGGCACCCTAGTAAATGCTTAATAACCAAAAGGCATAACACACTTTAAAGCTCAATCTACATTATTAATATTTTCTTCACAACTTTCTTAATTTTAGATAATTGACAAAACAATAAATCAAGCCTTGATTTTTCTTTTACCATTTTCTGCTTTTGAGGTATAAATATCTTGGTGGCACAGTGTTTAGAGAACCGGTCTTGGAGTCAGGAAGATCTGAGTTCAAATCCAGCCTCACACAATTACTAGCAGTGTGACCCTGGCAAGTCACTTAACCTATGTTTGGCTCTGTTTTCTCATGTGTAAAATGGAGATGATGATATCTATTCACAAGGTTTTGAGATGATATTTGTAAAGCTCTTAGCACAGTGCCTAGCTACATAATAATAATATGAGTTATATAATTGTTAACTATTACAAAATACTCACTCTAGAGATTTAATGATCAACTTTGAATCGTATGACCTGGCTCCAACTCCTTCTATGTGATACTTCTTCAAATACTTGAAGACGGCAATCAAGGCGGCAGTTCTTCCAAAATCTTTTCTTCTCCAGTCTAACGATTTCAAGTTCCTTCAACTCTTGCTAATCCAAAATAACTTCAAGTGTCCTCATTTGTCTCCAGCAGGTGAACCTAGGAAAAGGCTCCCAGCAAGGCAAATTTTTTGCTACTCCAAGGAGGGGTAAAGAAAGGCCAGGAATGCGAAGCACTGAGAGGTACGGCACGACTAACAGAGACATCTTAGTTACCAAAACAATGGAAGTGGGATACCAGAAAGCAGAAAAATGGAGGTTCATTGTGGAGAAATTCCTTTATATTTTGGTCTTTAAATTTAGTTATAGCTAAGTTACAGCTTTTGTTGGTTATTTGACTCTTAGTGATTTCATTTGAGATTTTCTTGGCCAAGACCCTGGAGGGAGTTTCTATTTCCTTCTCCAGCTCATTTTACAGATAAGAAAACTGAGGCAGAGTTAAGTGATTTATCCAAGGTCACACAGCCAGTTAAGTGTTTAAGACCAGATTTGAACTCAAGAAGATGAGTTCCTGACTTCAAACCCGGCACCCTTTCCACTGTGCCAGCTAGCTGTCCCTGCATAAAACTAGGTCTCAATTAATGAGAAAAATGGTGGTCATATTGTTCTAATACACATTGCATTTTTCTGTTGGAGTAGGATCAATTTACATATTTAACATAATTATAACTTTGAATTGTGAGAATTGGGATACACGGAACTACTTCAGGGGGTTCATATTCATACTGATCAGTACGTGGCTGTAAATATGTTTCAGCAGTCCTGGATGGGTATGGCTTGAAGGTCTAATTCCAAGCATTTTAGTGGAAAAAAATGCAATCTCTATTAGAGAGTGGAGGTATTTGCAACTCAGACCTGGATAATGTTGTTTAGGGGACATTCAGTACAAATCAATCAGTAAACACCTGTCAACTGGATTCCTGACTTCAGGGCAAGCTTGAAAAGATTTAGGGACTATCTGGTAGGGAAGTTACTGATTGGAGGTGGAAAGTGGGGAGTGAGAGAAACAGAAGACTACTGGCATTTTGTTGCTATTATGAACATTTAAAAATATTTATATATATATTTTCTATATGTATGTGTTCTCATTGTGTTTGTGTATCTCTCTCTCTGTCTCTACACACACACACACACACACACACACACACATATATATATATATTATTGTATTCCTATTTTGTCACAAGACAAGGGAAGACACAAGAGGGAGCAGCAGGCAATAGTAGGGATATTCCCATTGATCAGATGTTAGGATGTTGAAATGACTAGCGTTCCTAATCAGAATGAATAGATTATGGTTAGTATACAGAAAAAATAAACTGCTCAGATTGTAGAGATTCTTAACCTGGGGTCCATGAATTTGGGAGAGAGAGAGAGAGAGAGAGAGAAAGAGAGAGAGAGAGAGAGAGAGAGAGAGAGAGAGAGAGAGAGAGAGAGAGAGAGAGAGAGAGAGAGAGAGAGAGAGAGAGAGAGGTGAATAGATGGATAGATAAATTTATAGATAGATGGTTACAAACATACATAGACGGATGGATGAATAGATATAGATATTCCAGTATAATTGAAACACAGTATTTTGAGAATTGATCTGTAGGCATTATCAGTGTGTTGAAGGGGGTCATAATGGTGACAGAGCAAAGATATGAACAAGAGTTTTTCATGAAAAATTAACTAGAGGTTCTGGAGCTGTAGACAAACCTTTGTGAGAATCACAATAGTCTTTGGAAGGGCTAAACAGATGCTTTAAAATGAAATCCAAATTTCAATATTAATTAGCTACCAATTTTCCCTTCAAACCCCTAGCATGAGTCCTGAGTCTCCAACCTTAACTAACAACCCAGGTTCCAGGTCCCATGTCTCCTAACCCCAATGCCTGGTTCTGCTTGACCCAGATAAGAACCTTATAAAAACTCACCCTGTTTTCCTCATATTGAGCATCTAATTCCATTTAGTGACCTGGACTGACCTGTAAGTGTCCATCTTCTTCATCACCCCTTCTGTGATAATTTTGTGTATCTCCCCTCAATAAAACTTTTTTTGCTGAACCTTTTCCATGTCTACTCCATTCTCAGGGGTTTGTATTGTGGGGTTTGGCCAGAGGTTCACTGCTTCCTGACTTTGCTAGTTCTCTACCCAGTGCTGTGACTAGTGATTTGGCATCTGTACCTGATTTCCAAATCTTTTAACTTAGGAAATACAGAGAGAGAAATCACATGCGTCATCAATGCCCTCCCCCCTTTCTCCCTGATGCCAGATCTATGACTAGGAACTGACTTTTTCTTCATGGCAGGTAAGAGAGTTTGCCATCTTTCTAGGTACAGGACCAAATATTCATTAAAACATCTTGAACACTAAGAAAGGTACAAGGTGAATTAGGAAAGTACGTTACACTAAAGGTTGGAAGGAGAATTAAGCAATTAAATTCAGTAAAGAAGTGAATTTCGCAGTTTAATTTTCTTATATCTTACTCTAAATTAAGCAGTACAGGTAAATATTAGTAATTAAAGATTAATAAATGTTCATACAGTGGTTACAGCAGTTTTGAATAAAAAGAATAATTAAATGTGAAAGTATGCTATAATTTATATCTCTATGAAATAATGAAGATATAGTCAATGTGTCCCCTTTCACCCTGTGATGGTGTGTATTATGTCCAAGGAGGCTTGCAGAGCCCTTTTCAGGGCTATTCATCCATCCATCGCTCAACTTTCATCTATGGCTCCAAGAAGCTGTGGTATGTGAAGTGACCTCAGTCTGGTAAAGCATCTCAACAGATGGGGTAAACTAGGCTGAGGGTAACCAAGGGGCCTTGAAGCCATCAGTGAATTGCGGGAAGTGTACCACAAGCAAGTGAAGACTTCCCCGGGCAGAATGGGTGGATGTGAACCATTTGTTCTTGATAAGAAATCATAGCCTCCAAGGTCATCCACTACATCCTAGGCCATCATCAGTTGTCCTGACTTTTGTTTTATGCTGGACCATTGGTGATTCTGCAAGAAAGAGTGAGGTTGACAACTTTGTGCAATGTTGCCTCACCTAAGTCCAAGTCATATACCCTGTGATGTCACTGGCATCTTCTTTTCTTCAAAAAAGAATAACACACAGCAACCACCTTGTGATAGTTCAACTAAATAGTAGGGAGAGCAGGAAAGAACATAACTGACTCTGAAATGTTAGCCTTACACTTCCAATCATATGAAGTCCCAGCAGACATCCTAACACAGCTCACAATTTTGCACAGTGCTGCCGTCCCTGAAAGGTGTTCATACCTATGAACTAGCCTTAAAACTATATATATATATATATTGAATGGACTTTTGCAAGTAGAATCCATTTTAGCTCAGTTAAGATTGGTTGAACTATCAGAATAAACTGATTACTGAATGAGCCATTTTTAAATGTCTTTATTTCCTGAGAAGTGGCAGCTGGGGTAGCACTGTGGAGAGAGTGCTTGGCCTCCTGAGGAAGACCTGAATTCAAGTCTGTCCTCTGATACTTACTAGCTGTGTAAACCTGGGCAAGTTATTTAACCTTACTGTTTGCCTCAGTTTCCTTATTTGTAAAATGAGATGGAGAAGGAAATAGCAAGACACTCCAGTATCTTTGCCAAGAAAACCCCAAACAGGATCACAAAAAGTCAAATACAACTGAAACAACTGAACAAAAAACATGGGGCAACAAGGTGGCACAGTGGATAGAGTGTTGGGCCTAGAGTAAGGAAGACTCACCTTCCTGAGTTCTCAGACACTTACCATTTGGGTGACCCTGGGCAAGTCACTTCCCTCTGTTTGCCTCAGTTTCCTCCTGTAAAATGAGGAGGAAATGGCAAATTGCTCCAGTATTTTTGCCAAGAACACCCCAAATGGAGAATGGTGAGTCAGATGTGACTGAAACAACTCAACACACACATTCACTGAGAAAGGAAACACTATCAACAGATTATCTTACTAATTAACATTTAGGTCATGTTTTTCATCAGAGAAGCAAAATTCTTTACAACAAATCACTAAGTCCCTGAAACAGAAAGATAAGAGTGAATGGGGGTATCTCTTGGGCCCTGGATCCAACCTACATTTCCAGGAAGGACAAGTCTCATCTGACAGATCAGAAAGCTTTGCCCACATTCCCTGCATTCCTCTCTACCTTCTCCCAAATACCACCTAAGAGAGGAGTGAATAACTGTCAGCCCAGTGATTTGATCTGGCAAAAACATTCATATTTCACTTTCCAGATTCTTTTGGCCAAGTCAAACAATTCTGAAACCTCAACTTTTCTCCATAGGTTCTACTACGCAGTCCTTCAGCAGTTTTTGTGACTATCCCTAATCCTAACCCTAAATGCAACTCATTTCCACCTATCTCTTAAATGACAGAACCTGAAACTAGAGACAGTCTTTGAGTCTATCTGGTACTGTGTATAAGTAGTTTATTAATTATTTAATTAAATTATTTCCATATTATTAATTATTTCTACAGGCTGTAGCACCTTCACAAACAGCCAGCAGTTACATACCTGGGAGAAGGGCCTTGGGAAAAGTAAAGCTGATTCCAGGGTCAGATGATTCCTCTGTACTGTTACAGTGCACTCTGCTCTCAAGCTTTTGATCTCTTACCATTTAATTCAATTCAACAAACATTTACTAAATGCCTACTATGTGAGATGCACTGTGGAAGAGGAGAGCTGACAGCTTGGGGGGCAGAAGGGCTGATAGCCACCTTAGCCAGTCTTCTTGTCTCCTCAAACCCTAGAAGAGTCCAAGACAGTATCAGCTGAAATCTGTGTCTCTTGCCCACAAACCTCTGAATTTCACCCCTCTAATGACAAAGAAGTTTTTTTTTTTTTAGGTGTGATTGAAAGGTTCCTCTCTGATCATAGGATAAGTCCTCTCATCTTATTGGCTCAGTTCCTGATGGATACAGATACTCCCAAGATACTTTTCTTCCCATTGACCTTGGTCCCAAGAGATCATTCAATGAAAATCTGAGAGAAGAGGTAGCAGAGAATGACCTTTTGTTTTAATAAATACCTCCTTTCTATAGAGGTCTTTAAAACCGGCATTGATTTTCATCTGTCGGGGATAGTTTAGGCTTGGCCCTTTCTGAGGACAAGATGAGCCCTCAAGATCCTTCCTCAATTCTAAAATATCAGGAACCCTTTCCAAAGAAGCCAGAATTATATAGACAGGGAGAATGAAGCTTTGGGTTTTTAATGTTAAGACCTGGAAAGCCATCCTAAGAACAAATGTTCTTCCTCAAGTTTAAAAAAAAATCAGGCATGCACATCTTTACTGGGACATTGTAATAACAAATGAAAATCTGAATGCATTCTGTGGCTTGGGAATTTAGTTCCATTTAAATAGAAAGCCGGTTTGCAGTAAAAAATAGGATAAAACAGCTTTTCCAGGTAGGAATGTCACATTAGACATAAAGAACACAAAAAATAGTGATGCGTAAAATGTATACAGTAGAAATACAGTTTTAAAATATTGGAGAGAGGAGGGGCTGTTTTTGTTAATCCTGCTGCAGAGGTGAGGGCTCTGATAAGATTATCTTCTATTGACATCTAGTGGTCTAGATTTGACTAGCAGACAGATGTGAAAACCTTTGGCTGGTTCCATTTTTAAAGTGTCACAGCAAAACACGCGCACAGGTAGCCAAGAGGTTCCTGCTTTTGTTTTGATCAGCTTGTAAATTCCCATCTCCCACTCTCCAGGCTCACGGAAATGAGCCATCCTAGAACGTGCCTGGCCCATAGGAGTGTTGGCCGTCTGGTTTTACTTTCAATTTTCATTCCAATGAACTCCTCACCCTCGCTTCTTAAAGGCAAGCAAAAAGCAGCTTTTTATGCAAATCTGCTGGTCAGATCAGTAGAAATCTGGTTAATATTAAATCAACTGAAAAAATTCAAGTGATCTGAAACAATGCCTACCCCCTCTTCTCCTCCCTAAAGAATGAGCTCCTGGGGTTCCCACTGCACTTTGTGAGGTGTGAGTTTTTCAGTTGACATTTTATCCCAAATGGCTGCCATCCTGCCATCCACCAACTGTAACAACAGGCTCTTGTTCTTGAATACTTTAATTAGAGAATTCAAGCCTGCAAAGCACATGTTGCTGATTCATCAAATCTCAATTTAATGAGGCTTTATTATAGCAGTAGGAAGCAGGTCCAGATACCAATAACTAAGAAGCTTGTATTTCTGATCCCATATTTCCAAAGGTGCTCCAGCAAGCCATGACTATAGAACAGTCTGGCTGATTTCCCTGGGTAGCTAACAGTATGATTTATTTATTGCTTTCCTGCTACACCCCTTGGGTCTAGGTGTACAATAGTGCCTAATGCTAAGGCTCAGGACTTTGAGTAGGAAAGAAGATAGATTGAATACCCCATAAAAGGAACCACCAAGATCCCTATTGCTGAAGGGATTTAAAGCTCCATTTTGCCTTATAAATTGCATTACAAATACTAACCTGGAGGAGAGGGGGATGTTTTTGCATAGTTAAAAGATTTTGATTCTGAGGAACTGAGTGTGAATCCCTGCTCTTCTCTTTACTATCTGTGGTACTTAACCTCTGGGTCTCAGTTTTCTCATCTGTAAAATTGAGACTGGATTAAATTACTTCTAAGGTTCCTACAATAAAATGTACTTTTAAAGACTACAGAACTCTGATCAATATGGTGATCAATCATAACTTCAGAAGTTCAATGATGAAACAGGTCACCTCTATCTTGGCAGTGTGGTGATGGACTCAATGTGTGGCACAAGAGAGATGCTTTCAGACATGGTCAATGTGTTGGTTTGCTTTGCTTAATGATACATATTATAAGGAAGGACTTCCATTGGAGAGTAAGTGAATAGTGGCAGGGATACAGAAAAGAAAGAAAAGAGTATCAGTAAAATGTTTGTTATTAAAAAGAATGCTGAAGAAAAGAAAAACAGGTTAAGAAGGAAACACAAATGGGGGAATGTTATTATCATGCTAAATTTACTTACTTAAAAAACTATGCAACAGAGGTTAGTAGTTTTATACATAATCTTTTTTTATTCTTTCTATACAAATGCTCATACTTGTTGATGACTGTTGAATTCAACAAGAAATATTTTTGAAAGAGAGAAAGACAGAGCTAGAAACAACGAATTTAACTTGCAGATAGGAAGATTCCAGTTCTCCATGAGGAAAAACCTCCCAATAACTAGAGCTGGCCCAAAGGATCATGGGCTGTCTTGAGAGGTAGCTAGTTTAGCATTCATCCATTACTGAATGTCTTCAAGGAGAGGCTGAGTAATCCTTTGTTGGGGGTGTATAAAAGAGATTCCTGTCTTCTCTGGGTGACCTTGTGCATGCCTTCCAAATCTGAGTTTTCCTAACCTATTTAGCTCTGGTATTGTAGCCTAAGTACAGGCAGGGCATGGAAAGAGGAAGAGTCATTGAGGTGCTGATGCCCAAGTCACTGCTAGGTTTCAGAGAAAGAAAATTTCACTGTTTCCTCCCAACCCTAATCTGGCTTGGGCTGTGATGCCAACACCCCATGAGGGCAACAGGAGTCTCCTCTCCTCACCAACCTCCACACCAAACATTTGCTACAAACAGGTGGGTTAGGATTTCTACTGAGGTATCAACCAGGTAAAAAGCATGAGAGCCTCTACTGCCTTAAAAACAATAGTGGAAACGGTGGTCTGATGCTTTTCATGACATGATACCTGGAAGCTGCATGAGATACTTCAAAGGAGATGGTTGGTTCTAGTTCTTCAATTAACAACCATTGATTGGTTGCCTATTTAGATTGTCCAGCTAAGCCCAACAGACACCAAGGATATCTTTAACAGTTCCTGCTTAAATCTCCAAAGCAGTGCATGTCTACTCATTTCATGCGGTGTTTGGCTATCTAAAGAGCAAAGCTTTATTCCCCTATCTACCTACCCACTAACCTTAGATTAGTTCCTTTCTAGTGCGGCTTCTTACCCCATCATTGATTGACCAATGAGGTGTAGAAGAAAATAAAGTAACTCTCTTTCTTAGGTTGGAATGTTTTTATAATCCATCACTGGGGTGCCTGCCAGAACCCCGGTCCTACAGAAACTACAATGGAAATTCAGAGTAGGCAGAGTACTATTGATCAAATGGAAATGTCAGCTCCTTTGTTTTGTTTTCTCATTGTTTTCTGAAAAAATCTCATAAAAATGTTGTGGTTAGGACATTAGACTCAGAGTCAGGAATACCTGATTTCAAATTGTGCCTCTGATAGGCACTAGTGGTGTGACTCTGGGCAAGTCACTTAACTTCTTGATATTATGATTTTCTCATCTATAAAATAGGAGAGCTGGTCCCTAAATTGACTCTAAAGGTCCCTTCTAGCTCTGCCTCTACGATCCTTTCTTGCTTTACTATCCTCTGTGTCTGGCATGACTTGTATACAGGAATCACTTAATCAATATTTGTGGAGCATCTTTCTTGTTATCGTTGTTCAGTCATTCAGCCATGTCCAACACTTCATGGCTCCATGGATCATCCTCCACTCTCTCCTAAAGTCTCCCAAAGTCTCTCCAAGCTCCTGTCCATTGCTTCCATAATACTATTGGTTCATCTTATGCTCTGCCATCCCCTTCTATGTTTTGCCTTCAGTCTCTCCCAACATTAAGGTTTTTTTTTCCAATGAGTTCTGTCTTCTCATCATGAGGCCAAAGTATTTAAGCTTCAGCTTCAGTATTTGTCCTTCCAATGAATAATATTAGTTAATTTCTTTAAGTATTGCCTGATATCCTTGATGTCCAAGGGATCCTCAAAAGTCTTCTCCAGTACCACAATTCAAAAGTGTTGACTATGTGGTGCTCAGTTTCCTTATAATTTAACTCTCACAGCAATACTGGAAAAACCATAGCTTTGACAATGTGGTCCTTTGTCAGCAAGGTGAGGTCTCTGTTTTTTTTTTTTTTTTTTTTGTATGCAGTCAAGATTTGCCATAAGTTTCCTTCCAAGGAGCAAGTATCTTTTAATTTCATGGTTATAGTTACTGTCTGCAGTGATCTTTGAGTCCAACTATATAAAATCTAAAACTACTTCCATTCTTCTCTTCTTTTGGCCAGGAAGTGATGGGCCCAGTTGCCATGATCTTAGTTTTTTAATGTTAAGTTTCAAGCCAGCTTTAACATTCTCCTCTTTCACCTTCATCAAAAGACTTCTTAATTCCTCTTCCTTTTCTTTTTTTTAAATTTTTTAAATTTTATTTATTTTATTTTTTTAATGTTTTACAATCATTTCCTTAAAGTTAAGATTTTATCCCCCTCACCCTTCCCCCACTACCCCCCTCCCTCCCCATGACAGCATACAATTTTGTATAGGTTCTACATATACTTTCCTATTGAGCACATTTTCACTATAGTCATGCTATGTAGTCAAACTAAAATAAATGGAAGAAATCATATAACAAATCAAAACATAATACACTGAAACCCACCCACACACAAACATGATCTGCTACATTCTGCGAATGACTTCCATATTTCTTTCTCTGAGTGTGGAAGGCATTTTGCCTTAGAAGACCGACATTAGGATTTTTTTTCTCAGTAAGTTCTTGTGTTATTACAAAGTTCCAAGTCTACCAGAAAAAACTCTCGCACACTGTGGTCGTTGCTGTGCACAAAGTTCTCCTGGTTCTGCTCCTTTCACTCAGCATCAGGTGATATAAGTCCTTCCAGGCCTCCCTGAAGTCTTCTTGTTCATCTTTTCTTATGGCACAATAGTACTCCATTACATTCATATAACATAATTTATTCAGCCATTCCCCAATTGATGGGCATCCCCTTGACTTCCAGTTTTTGGCAACTACAAAGAGTGCTGCTATAAATATTTTTGTACACGTGGGACCCTTTCCCATTTTTATAATCTCTTGAGGATATAGTCCTAGTAGCGATATTTCTGGGTCAAAGGGGAGGCACATTTTTGTAGCCCTTTGGGCATAGTTCCAAACCATTCTCCAGAAGGGTTGGATGATCTCACAGCTCCACAAACAATGAATTAGTGTTCCAACTCTCCCACATTCTCTCTAGCATTTATCATTTTCTTGTTCTGTCATGTTTGCCAATCTTATAGGTGTGATGTGGTACCTCAGAGTTGTTTTGATTTTCATCTCTCTAATCAATAGTGATTTAGAGCACTTTTTCATATGATTATAGGTATCTTTGATTTCTTCCCCTGAAAATTGCTTGTTCATATCCTTTGACCATTTATCAATTGGGGAATGACTGGTATGGTTATATATTTGAGTCAGTTCTCTATATATTCTAGAAATGAAGCCTTTACCCCCGAGCTTAGCCATAAAATTTTTTTCCCAATTTACTACATCCCTCCGAATTTTAGTTGCATTGGGTTTGGTTGTGCAAAACCTTTTTAGTTTAAAGTAATCAAAATTATCCATCTTGCATTTCATAATGCTTTCTATCGTTTCTTTAGAAAAAAATTCTTCCCCTCTCCATAAATCTGATAAATACACTATTCCTTGCTTCTCCAGTTTATTCATGGTATCAATCTTTATACCTAAATCATGTACCCATTTGGACTTTATTTTTGTGTACGGTGTCAGGCATGGTTCTATGCCTAATTTCCACCACACAGTTAACCAGTTTTCCCAGCAATTTTTGTCAAACAGTGAGTTCTTATCCCAGAAGCTGGGATCTTTGGGTTTATCAAACAGAAGGTTGCTATATTCCCTGCCTATTGTGTCTTGAGTGCCAAGTATATTCCATTTGTCTACCCCTCTGTTTCTTAGCTAATACCAAGTGGTTTTGATAATTGCTGCTTTATAATACAATTTGAGGTCTGGTAGCGCAAGGCCACCTTCCCAAGCATTTCTTTTCATTAGTCCCTTTGATATTCTGGACCTTTTGTTTTTTCAAATGAATTTTGATATTATTTTATCCAGTTCTAGAAAATAATTATCTGATAGTTTAATTGATATTGCACTAAATAAGTAGATTAATTTAGGTAGAATTTTCATTTTTATTATATTAGCTCGGCCTACCCATGAACAACTGATGTTTTTCCACTTACTTAAATCTGACTTTATTTGTGCAAAAAGTGTCTTGTAATTGTGTTCATATAATCCCTGGGTTTGTTTTGGCAGGTAAACTCCTAAGTATTTTATAGTGTCTACTCTAGTTTTAAATGGGATTTCTCTTTCTATCTCTTGCTGTTGGATTTTGTTGCTAATATATAGGAATGCAGAAGATTTGTGTGGGTTTATTTTGTAACCTGCAACTTTGCCAAAGTTGTTTATTATTTCAAGTAATTTTTTACTTGAATCTCTGGGATTCTCTAAGTATATCATCATATCATCTGCAAAGAGTGATAACTTAGTTTCTTCTTTGGCTATTTTTATTCCTTCAATTTCTTTATCTTGTCTAATTGCTACCGCTAACATTTCTAGTACCATATTGAATAATAATGGTGATAATGGGCATCCTTGTTTCACCCCTGACCTTATTGGAAATGCAACTAGCTTATCCCCATTGCATATAATGCTTGCTGAAGGTTTTAGGTAGATACTGCTTATTATTTTGTGGAAAGTTTCCTTTATTCCTATGTTCTCCAGTGTTTTAAATAAGAATGGGTGTTGTATTTTGTCGAAAGCTTTTTCTGTATCTATTAAGATAATCATGTTGTTTTTGTTAGTTTTGTTGTTCATATGATCAATAATGCTAATAGTTTTCCTAATATTGAACCAACCCTGCATTCCTGGTATGAAACCTACCTGGTCATAATGTATTATTCTCTTGATAAGATGCTGTATTCGTTTTGCTAAAATCTTGTTGAAAATTTTTGCATCTATATTCATTAGAAAAATTGGTCTATAATTTTCTTTTTCTGTTTTGTCTCTTCCTGATTTGGGCATCAAAACCATATTTGTATCATAGAAAGAATTTGGGAGGACTCTTTCTTCCCCAGTTTTCAAAAATAATCTATATAGTATTGGAATTAACTGTTCTTTAAAGGTTTGATAGAATTCACTTGTGAATCCATCTGGTCCTGGAGATTTTTTCCTAGGGAGTTCATTGATGGCTTGTTCAATTTCTTTTTCTGAGATGGGGTTGTTTAAGCATTCAATTTCCTCTTCTGTTAATCTGGGCAATTTGTATTTTTTAAAGTATTCATCCATCTCATTTAGATTATTGAATTTGTGGGCATAAAGTTGGGCAAAGTAATTTCTAATTATTGTTTTAATTTCCTCCTCATTGGAAGTGAGTTCACCCCTTTCATTTTTAATATTAGTAATATGATTTTCTTCTTTCTTTTTTTTAAATCAAATTGACCAAGAGTTTATTAGTTTTTTTCATAAAACCTACTATTGGTTTTATTAATTAATTCAATAGTTTTCTTAATTTCAATTTTATTAACCTCTCCTTTGGTTTTCAGTATTTCTAATTTGGTATTTTCTTGGGGATTTTCAATTTGTTCTTTTTCTAGCTTTTTCAGCTGCATACCCAAGTCATTGATCTCCTCTTTCTCTATTTTATTTATGTAGGCATTCAAAGATATAAAACTTTCCCTAAGAACTGCTTTTGCAGCATCCCATAAGATTTGGTAGGTTGTCTCATTAGTGTCATTCTCTTGAATGAAGTTGTTGATTGTTTCTATGATTTCTTCTTTAACCCATTCCTTCTTTAGGATTAAATTATTTAGTTTCCAATTGATTTTTGCTTTATCTTTCCATGGCCTTTTATTACATATAATTTTATTGCATTATGATCTGAGAAGGATGCACTGATTATCTCTGCCTTTCTGCACTGGATTTTGAGATTTTTATGTCCTAGTACATGGTCAATTTTTGTAAATGTTCCATGTACTGCTGAGAAAAAGGTGTATTCCTTTTTTTCTAATTTTCTAAAAATCTAATTATCTCCAAAGGTCTATCATATCTACCTTATCTAGAGTTTTATTTACCTCCTTAACCCCTTTCTTGTTTATTTTGAGGTTGGATTTATCAAGTTCAGAAAGAGGGAGATTGAGGTCCCCCACTAGTATAGTTTTTCTGTCAATTTCTTCCTTCAACTCCCCCAATGTCTCCTCTAAGAATCTGGATGCTATACCACTTGGAGCATACATGTTTAGTAATGATATTGCTTCATTGTCTATGGTGCCTTTTAGGAGGATATAGTTTCCATCCTTATCCCTTTTGATTAGATCTATTTCTGCTTTTGCTTTGTCTGAGATTAGGATTGCTACTCCTGCCTTTCTTACATCAGCTGAAGCACAATATATTCTGCTCCATCCTTTGACCTTTATCCTATGTGTATCCCCCCGTTTCAGATGTGTTTCTTGTAAGCAGCATATTGTTGGATTATGGCTTTTAATCCATTCTGCTATCCGTCTCCGTTTTATGGGAGAATTCATCCCATTCACATTCACAGTTATGATTATAATCTGTGTATTTCCCTCCTTCTTCTTTCCCACCATTTGTGCTTTTAGCTCTGCTGTCTCCCTTCCCCTCCTCCCTAATATTCACTTTTCACCACCTCCTCTTGCCGCCTTACCCTCCTTCTTTTAGCCCCCCTCCCTTTAACTCCCCTTTACTCTTATTGCTTCTTCCCTCCCTTTTAGCCTCCCTCCCCTTTCTTCCCCCTTCCTCTCCTACTGCTTATAGAGCTAGTTAGGATTTTCTACTTAAGTTTATCGTTCCATCCTTTAAACAAATCCGATGAGAGTACCTCTCACACAATGCTCATCTCCCTCCCCTCTTTCCCTCTACTATGATTTTGTACTTCTTCTTGCGATGTAATTTGCCATTTTCCGCTTCCTCCTTTTCACACCTCCTATTACAATCCCTTCTCGTACTTAAGTCATATGTTTTATCATGATATCATTTACTTTATACCTGTTCCCCCTATGCATATCCTTTTTATATTTCTTAATAGACACACAGTTCTCAAGATTAACAGGTATCATCTTCCCTTTTAGGGAGGTAAACAATTTGCCATCATTGAGTAGCAAGTTGTTCCCTCCCCTCACTGTTTCCCTTTTTATGATTCTCCTGAGACCTGCATTTGAAGATCGAATTGTCTATTAAGTTCTGGCGTTTTGGTCAGGAAACTCTGGAAATCCCTTACTTCGTTGAATGACTTTCTCCTTGCCTGAAATGTTATGCTGAACTTTGCTGGGTAATTGATCCTTGGTTGTAGTCCCAACTCCTTTGCCTTACGGAATATTGGGTTCCAATTCTTTCGATCTTTTAATGTAGAAGCTGCAAGGTCCTGTGTAATCCTGATTGTATCTCCTTGATATTTAAATTGTTCCTTTCTGGCTGCTTGTAATATTTTCTCCTTAACTTAATAGCTCTGGAATTTGGCAACTATATTTCTTGGGGTTTTGAGTTTGGGGTCCCTTTCAGGAGGGGAATGGTGGATTCTTTTGATGACTATTTTGCCCTCTGAATCTAGTACTTCTGGGCAGTTTTCCTTGATGATTTCCTGGAAGATATTGTCCAGGCTCTTTTCTCCATCCTGGGTTTCTGGCAGACCAATAATTCTTAAGGTTTCTCTTCTGGATCTATTTTCCAGGTCAGTTGTTTTTCCAATTAGATATTTTACATTTTCTTCTATCTTTTCATTCTTTAGATTTTGTTTGACTGATTCTTGCTGTCTCATTGAGTCGTTAGTTTCTACTTGCCCAATTCTAATCTTCATCAAATTGTTTTCTTCCATTAACTTTTGTATCTCCTTTTCCATCTGCCCAAATTTTCCTTTTAAGAAGCTATTTTCTCCAGTTAATTTTTGTACTTCCTTTTCCATTTGCCCTTTTAGGAAGTTATTTTCTCCAGTTAATTTTTGAACTTCTTTTTCCATTTGTTCAATTTTCCTTTTCAAGGAGATGTTCTCATCAGTGAATTCCTTCTTAATAATTTTAAAATCATTGGCCAGTTTATCTTCTATTTCCTTCTTCAGCTGTTCCAGGAGAGCTGCTTCTACTTGTGAGTAGTTCATAGTCCCTTCTGAAGTTTCAGATGGAAATACAGTCTCAGCTGTGACCTCTTTGGGGTTTGTGTTTTGGTCCTTATCCCCATAGAAAGATTCTATGGTTCTTTTGGCCCTCTGCTTTTTCCTGTTCATGATTTTGATTGAGTGTTGTGGCTTCTGGTTCTTTCAGTCAGAAGCTAGAGAACTTTTTGCTGAGCTGATGTGTGAAAAAACTAAAAGCAGGTTTTTGTTTGGTGTTTCCCTGATCAGCCCTGGGTTTAGCTTGTTAAGTGTGGGAGAGAGGTGGTCTGGTCACAGGAGATCTCCTCAGCTGAACTGAGGCAAAGGCAAGCTCAGGGGTTGGCAATCCTGGCTGCCCTATTGTCTTTCTGATTCCCCTGGACAGCTGAGGCACGCCTAGATGCTAATGCGTGTTCCCACCCCTCCTGGGGCTCCTCTCCTGGCATTGAGGCTTTCCTGGGTCCTAGTGCAAGTTTTCTCTGCCCTGGGTCCTCTGTCCTTCTGGTTTACCTCTGCCACCATAGGAGGAATCCCCCTTAGCTATTTTCCTCATCTCAGGTGTTATGAGACTATTGGTCTCCTTCCTCTATTTCTACTGATCTGGGATTTTTCTGGGGAGATATTTTATGGTTCTTTCACGGTCATCAAGGGGGGAGGAAAGAGCATTTACTGATCACTCCGCCGTCCTGGCTCCCGGAAGTTCAAGTAGGTGACTTACCGAAGTTTGCTCTTCGGGCTGAAGGTCTCAGGAGCTGCTGTGCTGATAATCTGGCACTCAGGGGCTCTTGCTGACTTGGTTTGGCTTGTCTCCCGCCCTGGGTGCCACTCCTCTGGTTCTGCCTGCCACTCAGGTTTCTCAGATCTCTTCTGCTCTGCTGCACTGGCCACGCTGCGCTGTGGGCTCACCCCCGTGGAACAGATCCTTCCCGTGGACCTTCCAGTCCAACCTGAGCTCCGAATCCATCACCGTTTGTCTCCCACTCAATTCCACATCTCCAAAATTTGGTCAGATTCTCCTTTCAGAGGTACCTGGAGGAGTTTGTCCGAGAGCTTAGGTGAGTTGTTGCTCTCACTCCTCCATCTTGGCTCCACCCCTCCTCTTCATTTTCTGCCATCAGAGTGGTGTAATCTGCATATCTGAGATTGTTAATATTTCTCCCAGTAACCTTAATTCTGAATTTTGATTCATCTACTATGGCATTTCATGGGATGGACTCTGCATATAAATTAAATAGATTAAGTGAAAATATACATCCTTACTGTACTCCTTTCTCAATCTTGAAACAATCAGTTATTCCATGTTCAGTTCTGATCTTTGCTTCTTGATCCACATACAGGTTCCTCAGGAGACAAGGAAAATGATTTGGTACTCCCATTTCTTCAAAGACTCTGCATATTTGTGTGTGTGTGTGTGTGTGTGTGTGTGATCCCCTAAACAAAGACTTTAGTGTAATCAATGAAACAGAAGTAGATTATTTTTTTCTGGAATTACCTAGCTTTCTCCATAGTCCAGCAAATATTGACAATGAGTCTCTGGTTCCTGTTGGTAATTCTAGATTCACATATTGCTGAAGTCTAGCTTGTAGAATCTTAGATATAACCTTGCTGGCATATGAAATGGGCACAGTTGTTCAGCAATTTAAACATACTTTTCCATTGCCCTTCTTTAGGATTGGGATGTAAATTGACCTTTTCCAATCTAGTGGCCACTGTTGAGTTTTCCAAATTTGCTAATATATTGAGTGTAACACTTTAACAGCATCATCTTTTAGGATTTTAAACAGTTCTGCTGTTTAAATAGCCTTACTGTTAGCAATGCTTTCTAAGGACCACTTGACTTCATTCTTCAGGATGCATAACTCTAGGTCAATAACTACAGCATAGTGATTATCAATGAAGTTAGGATCTTTCTCCTACAGTTCTTCTGTGTATTCTTGCCTCCTTTTCTTTTCTTTTTTTGTGTAAAGATGATTTGAAACATTTATTTTTATATGATTTTTTCAGTTCCAAATTTTTCTTTCTCTGTTTCCTAAAATGGTAAGCAATCTGATACAGGTCATATATGTGCAGTCATGTAATACATATTTCCATATTAGTCATGTTGTAAAAGAAGAAACAGAACATTAGGAAAAACCTACAAAAAATAAAGTGAAAATAGTATGCTTCAATCTGCAGTCACACTCCATCAGTTCCTTTTTCTGGATGTAGATAGCATTTTTTTTTTAATTTTTTAATTTTTTTTTTACGGGTTTGCAAAGCACTTTATTTTTTTTTTTTTAAATTTATTTATTTAACTTTTTACATTCATTTTCACAAAATTTTGGGTTCCAAATTTTTTCCCCTTTTATCCCCTCCCCCCACCCAAATACACCGAGCAATCTAATTTTCCCTATCTCCAATCTGCCCTCTCTTCTATCATCCCTCCCTTCTCTTGTCCCCATCTTCTCTTTTTTCCTGTAGGGCCAGATGACTTTCTATTCCACATTAACTGTATGCCTTATTTCCTAGTAGCAACAACAATACTCAACAGTTGTTCCTAAAACTTTGAGGTCCAAATTCTCCCCATCCCTCCCTCCCCACCCATTCCCTTTGGGAAGGCAGGCAATTCAATACAGGCCCTATCTGCTTAGTTTTGCAAATTACTTCGATAACAGTCGTGTTGTGTAAGACTAACTGAATTACCCTCCAGCCTATCCTGCCCCTCATTGTTTCTATTCTGTCTTTTGATCCTGTCCCTCCCCAAGTGCTGACTTCAGATTGCTCCCTCCTCCCATTGCCTTCCCTTCCATCATCCCCCCCCTTGCTTATCTCCTTCTCCCCCACTTTCCTGTACTGTAAGATAGGTTTTCAAACCAAAATGAGTATGCATTTTATTCCTTCCTTTAGTCAAATGTGATGAGGGTAAACTTCTTGTTTTTTTCCTCAGCTCTCCTCTTTTTCCCTCCACTAAAGAGTCTCCTGCTTACCTCTTAAATGCTATATAATTTACCCCATTCCATTTCACCCTCTTTCCTCCCCCTACCTTTCTCTCTCACCATTTACCTTAATTTCTTTTAAGATATGGTCCAATCCTATTCAATCCACTCTGTGCTCTCTGTCTCTGTATGTGCATACATGTGTGTATGTGTGTGTGCATGCACGCATGTATGTGTGTGTGTATGTGTGTGTGTGTGATCCCACCAACTACCCAGATACTGAAAAGTTTTAAGAGTTACAAATATTGTCTTTCCATGTAGGAATGTAAACAGTTCACTTTTGGTAAGTCCCTTATGACGTCTCTTTGCTGTTTACTTTTTCATGCTTCTTCTCATTCTTGTGTTTGAAAGTCACATTTTCTTTTCAGCTCTGGTCTTTTCATCAAGAATGCTAGAAAGTCCTCTGTTTCATTGAAAGACCATATTTTCCCCTGAAGTATTATACTCAGTTTTGCTGGGTAGGTGATTCTTGGTTTGGGTCCTAGTTCCTTTGACTTCTGGAATATCCTATTCCACACCTTTCGATCCCTTAATGTAGAAGCTGCTAGATCTTGAGTTATCCTGATTGTATTTCCACAATACTGGAATTGTTTCTTTCTAGCTGCTTGCAAGATTTTCTCCTTGACCTGGGAGTTCTGGAATTTGGCCGCAATGTTCCTAGGAGTTTCTCTTTTTGGATCTCTTTCAGGTGGTGATTGATGGATTCTTTCAATACTTATTTTGCCCTCTGGTTGTAGACTGTCAGGGCAGTTTTCCTTGATAATTTCATGGAAGATGATGTCTAGACTCTATTTTTGATCATGACTTTCAGGTAGTCCCATAATCTTTAAATTTTTAAATTGTCTCTCATGGATCTATTTTCCAGGTCAGTTGTTTTTCCCATGAGATATTTCACATTCCCTTCCATTTTTTCATTCTTTTGGTTTTGTTTTGTGATTTCTTGGTTTCTCAGAAAGTCATTAGACTCCATCTGTTCCAATCTAACTTTGAGAGAACTATTCTCTTCAGTGAGCTTTTGAACCTCTTTTTCCATTTGGCTACTTCTGCTTTTGAAAGCATTCTTCTCCTCATTGGCTTTTTGAACCTCTTTTGCCAATTGAGTGAGCCTATTTTTCACGGTGTTATTTTCTTTAGCATGTCCATTTTTGTATGAAACATTTTCTTGGTGTCTTTTAATTTTCTTGAAAAAATCTTTTGTCTTTCCCATTCTAATGCTTTCTTCTTTTTCTTTAAATTGCTCATTTAAGAAATTCTTATTGCTCCTTGCTATTCTCTGAAATTCTGCATTCATGGGAGTATATCTTTCTCTTTGTCCTTTACCTTTCATTTTCTTCTTTCCTTAGCTATTTGTAAAGCCTCATCAGGCAGCCATTTTGCATTCTTGTTCTTTTTCTTTAGGATATTTTTTGTTGCTGCCTCCTATATAATATCAGATCTAATGTCTTAAATCAATTCATCACCTCCACTTTATGTTATTTAGGTTGTACCTTTATAGTTTGAACATCTTTCCTACTTTCTTCAATTTAAGCCTACATTTTTCAATAAAAGAAGCTCATGAACTGACCCACAGTGAGCTCTAGGTCTTATTTTCCCTGAATGTATGAAGCTTCTCCACCACTGCTTGCAAAGCATGAAATCAACCTGATTTCAACATTGACCATCTGGTAATGTTCATGTACAGAGTCACCTTTTGAGTTGTTGAAAAAAGAGTGTTTGCTGTGACCAGCAATTCATCTAGACAAAACTCTTACTGGTTTCTGCCCTACTTCATTTTAAACTCCAAGGTCATTAATTACCTGTTATTCCAATTATCTTTTAATTTCTTACTTTAGTTTCCAGTCTCCCATGATCAATGTGACATCATTTTGTGTGTTGTTACTAGAAGATGTTGTATATCTTGATATAACTGAGCAACTTTGGTCTCTTCAACATCAGAGATTGGAGCATAGATTTGTATTACTGTGATGGTGAATAATTTGCCTTGGCTTCAAACAGATATTCTGTCATTTTTGTGATTATACCTCAGTACTATTTTTCTTACCCTTTTATCCATTATGAGAGATACTCCTAAAGGATTCTTGCCTGTAGTATTATATGTAATGATCCTCTGAATTAAATTCACCCATGGCAATCCATTTAGGTTCATTGACACCCAAGATGCTGAGCTTTAATCTTTCCATCTCCCGTTTGACCACATCTGACTAATCTTGGTTCATAGATCCTACATTCCAATGTCCTATGCAATATTGATAATTACAGCATTGGATTTCCTTTCATCACCAGACACACCCTGCCAGCTTTGGCCCAGTTGCTTCATTCTTTCTGGAGCTACTTGTAATTTTCCTCTACTCTTTCCTAGTTATGCATTGGACATCTTCTGACCTGAGGGGCTATCCTCTGATATTATATCTATTATCATTTTAACACTGTCCGTGGAGTTTTCTTGGCAAAGATAATGAAGTGGTTTGCCATGTCCTTTTCCAATGGATCATCTTTTGTCAGGACTCTCTTCTACAACTTGTCTATCTTAGGTAACCCTGCATGGTGTAGCTCATTGCTTCATTGAGCTACTCAAGCCCCCCTGCCACAATAACATGGTGATACAGGAGGGAAGAATACCTTGCTAGTAAAGCAGAAAATGGAAAGGGGGGATGATGAAATCAGAGCAGTATGGTGCAGAAGGAAATGATGAGATGTCTTCCTTGGGTGCCCGCCTTCAGTGGAGAATATAGGAGGAGAGCCAATACGAGGAAGAATGGGATCCAAAGAGCAGGGAGTACTGAAGTTTCATGATTTATGAGATAAAACTGGAAAAAGATAACAAACAGATGAAATATGGGGAGAAGGGGATTGTGAAGATCTTTATAACACAATCTTTTCACCACTAAGAAAAGTAGAGTGGCCATATTTGAATTTTAACATGACAATCCTGGATACACATGCAAAGGGAGTAAGTGAAATGATAACAATAATGGGGAAAAAAGTTGGATCAGAACAAGTGTACATAGAGAAGACTCTGCATGCCTTTTTGAAATGGTATTTTATTTTTTTCAATTACATGTAAAGATAGTTTTCAACATCCATTTTCCATAAAATTTTGAGTTCCAAATTTTTTGTCTCTTCCATCTCCCCTCCCCAAGAGGGTAAACAATAGGTTATACATGTGGAATAATGTAAAGATATTTCCACATTAATTATGTTGTGAAAGAAGAAACAAAACAAAGCAGAAAAGTTATTTTAAAGAAAAAAACACATAAAAAGAGTGAAAATAGTAAACTTCAATCTGCATTCAGACTCCATAGTTTGTTCTCCAGATGTGGGTTGTGTTTTCTTTCCTGAGTCTTTTGTAATTGTCTTGGATCATTGTATTGTTGAGAACAGCGAAGTCAATCAGTTGATCATCATACAATATTGTTTTTACTGTATACAAAGTTCTCCTGGTTCTACTCACTTCACTTTGCATCAGTTCTTTCCAGATTTTTCTGAAATCTTCCTGCTTGTCACTTCTTACAGCGCAGTAGTATTTCATTACATTCATATACCACAACTTGTTCAGCCATCCCCATCTCCTCAGTCTCCAACTCTTTGCCAATATACAAAGAGCTGCTATAAATATTTTTGTACATGTAGGTCCTTTTTCCTTTTTTATAATCTCTTTGGGATACAGACCTAGTGGTATTTCTGGATCAAAGGGTATGCACAGTTTGATTGCCTTTGGGCATGGTTTATGGAGGGTGTTTTTGGCTGCCACAGGTCAATCAATAAGAAACTTGGTTCATATTGAACTTGTAATTTACTATAAAGGGCAGTGATGTGACTCATTGGATACTATGCTGGTCTTGAAGTAAGAGGACCTTAATTTACATCCAGCTTCAGACACTTATTGACTGTGTGACCCAGGGCAAGTCACTTAACCCTGTTTGCCTCACTTTCCTCATCTGTCAAATGATCTGGAGAAGAAAATGGCATATCACTCCAGGATCTTTTGCAGGACAAGTCAAATGGGGTTATGAAGTCAGACACAACCAATCAGCTACATAACAATGTACTATAAGCACCAGGCAGATGTTTTTCACATGGATTCTTATCTAGCTTTGTCTCCTCCTCCTATGTTTATGCAATTGATTTTTTCATCCTGAGTATGACATTTTGTCTGTCAGATTTCATCTTCTCAAATTTGTCCCACCATTCTAGCCTGTCAAGATCTTTTTAGATTCCTATTCGCTTATCAATCAAGTAGTCTACAATAATTACCTACACTGTGCTAGGCACTATGCTAAGCACTGGATCTAAAATGACACCATTGCTGAGAATGGCAAGGAAGAAATTAAATGTAAAACATGTGGGTTTTAAAAGTCAGATTAATAAGGAAACTGTTAGCTATCCCTCCTCCCACTATCTTTGAATTGACTGAAAATTCAATAAACATGTAATCTCAGTCTTCATCTAAGATACTGATAAAATGTTGAATAGAATAAGCTTAAGGAGAAAGTCCTGGTACACTCTACTAGCCAGTTTCCTCCAGAAAAGAAGGAAAGAAGAAATAGAGGGAGGAAAGAAGAAATAGAGGCAGGGAAGGAGGAAGGAAAGGGGGGGAGGAAGGAAAAGAGGAAGGAAGGAAGGAAGGAAAGAAGGAAGGAAGGAAGGAAGGGAGAGGGAAAAGAAGGGAGGGAGGGAAAGGAGGGAGAAAGGGAGGTGTCTGGCCTAACTGCCATGGGCTGCCGGGTCATCTTACCTACTCCAGGTCTTCGGGGCCAACCGGATAAACGTAATGAGAGAAGAGACCTCCAGAGTCAAACAGAAGTATAGGCTTTATTCTGGATACCAGCTACATGTCAGCATGCAGGATGAGTTCTCCCATGGAGCCCTCTCTCCTTCCGGAGGAGAGAGGAACCCCACCCCCAGGCTTTCCGGTCCCCATTTAAGCTCTCCCAGCTGCACGGTTCGCTCGTGGACAGCGTGCTCTCAGCCCCTTAGTCAATCAACAACAGGTATGCTTAGACCATGGACCAATCTCAAGGGTGGGATGCTCTCCCCAGCAAGTTTCCACTGAGAAGAGGTGGATAAACAAGATAGCTCATGATTCACTACTCAATTCCCAGCTATTCCCTGGGAGGCCTCGTGAGAGCTCTGTGGTAGAAACCCTCACCTTTACCTAACCCGAGACTGTTCACATGAAAACCGAGCTTACACCCCAACAGGAAGGGAGGAAGGAAAGAAGGAAAGAAAGGGCATTTATTAAGTGCTTAATAAGTACAAAGCCTCGTGCTAAGCTCTGGAGACACATAATGAAAAAAATAAGACAGTCTGTGTTCTCAAGGAGATCATATTCTAATAAGTAGAGGAAATGCATATGGTAATACCACTTCTTTACTGCCATTTTCACTGATGAAGTCATATTCCTTTTTGATGTTGAACTGTTTGACAATTCTAGGACTTCAGTGATGAGAACTGTTTTCAAGTTCTTCAGTGGCTGCTGAGGAGGCAGAACCTGCAGAAACAATTGCCAACTTTCTTCTCCATCAATATTGATTCCCTGAGTGATGGCTGTGGGTTCTGAACGATATTCAGAGACAGACATTCAAACACTTCCAAATATAAATGGTACATAGAGAAAAAACTTAACAAATGTTGGTTGAGTTGAATTGACAGGCCAGTATTAAAAGCTATAAAATAGCATACAAATGATATTATCCATTTCTGGGCCCACCATAAAACCAGATGTGGGGAAATGGAGGGTGTCAGGTGACAGGACTCAACATTATATATGGAGAATGAAAGTTTGTTGCCAGGAAAAGACTTCTAGAGCATAGTCAAAATAGACTAAGTTCATTTGACAGATCTCATTAGTCATTTTTTCTGAAAATCTCTGCCTTTCAAAATTCTACTTATCCTTCAGACCCTAAGTCAAACACAACCTTCTCAATATAACCTTCCCTAATTTCACTTAGTATATGTCTTCCACCTTAATTTGGCCTTCCTCCTCCCTTCATCATCATCATCATCACTATTATCATCATTATTATTATATCTCCTTATTGCCCATGGAAGAGGAATAGCCAGATCATTAAAAAGAGAAAGACTCCACCCTAGTGCTCTCCTTCTTTGGACTTTCTATGTGGCAAGTAGCTCTTTCATAAGATGTGGGAGAAGGGGTTGCCCTTCCTTCTACCTTAAAAGAAGTAACAAACTGGTGAGCACAAGACAGGGTGACACCGAGGTCCCATCTATCATTGGTTGGTATCTGCCTCATCTGTGTTTCTCCTTTCCTGAGTTCAGGTGAATGAATAGCAATCATGAGTTTGGAGGCTACCCTGTGAGTTCAAGAAGTTTTGTGGTCCTGAGTTTCGTGGAGGAACTCCCAGAAACTGCTCCAATGCTCCTGAAGCAAGTGATAACCAACAAAAAATGAGCCCAAGTTCTGATCTAACTAGTCAGTAGACATAGACTCTGAAGTGAATGGCACAGAGTTGAGGTGAAATGTCAGCAACGTTCATCGATTCCACAAAATGCTTTGTATCATGAGGATGTTTAAATTTTAACTTCCCAGTAAACGGTAACAGTAGTTAGGACTAGAACTTGTTGGTTTGTTGAAATTTTTCTGTCATCATGTGCTTAGGGGCATTTTGTGCTTAGATTTTCGTCTATGGGTAGGGAAAAATAATTGTTTCATATCTGATGAACATTGTTCATTGAGCATCCTTCTACTTGTCCCTTTTGGAGAAAGCTTAGATATGTACACAAACTTAAACTTTAAGGAAATTATCCTCAGGACTTGAGGGTAGCAATGTAATAAACCCAACAGGGAACATAGTCCTTCTCATTAGAAGCAAGGTTTGTTCAGCGCTGAACCTGATCCTGATATCTGACTCAGTCAGATAGTAGTAGGAGGGGCTACTGAGTGAAGAAAGGAGAGCATGACAGTTCCTTGGACTCAGGAGTTATTTTTTTTTAGACCATATTGTATTGTAGTTATTTGAGTACTTGTCTTTTCTCCCCCATTGGTGACAAGCTCTTTGAGCACTGGGATTAGAACAGTAATCTCTGAATCATTGAAGCATTGTCTAGTAAATTGAACTAAGGCTCAAGCCCCAGCTGCAGGGGTGTGCTGGAGCCGGCTCTAACTGGCTCTCAAGAGCAGGTTATTAAATTTTCACTGTGAGTTTTTACACCTCAGAAATTGGCAAATCCTAAATATCAGGGCTTGATTTATTCTTTTGTTCACAAGATTTAACAAAATGATGGAGGAAATTTTAATAATGCAGATTAAACATTAGAGAATATCATGTGTTTTCAGAGAGTCACGGTGAAACATTTATCAGTACTCCCATGTCTGACACAGAAGCCCGTAGACACATTGTGACTATGGACTGAAGCCAGAGAGCCCTCTCTTCACTGAGGATTTTCTGGCTTATGACCTCCAGGATCTACCTTCCCCTGGCTCTCTCACTGTAAAGAAGGCTGTCCTAAGACCTGCTGGGCTTGGGAAGCATCCTCTCCCCACCTGTTTGCCCCATAAGCACACCTGAGAATGTCTGAGAGGTTTTAAACTGCTTCTCTTAGCTTCACTTGTTTTGTTTTATCTCTGCTATAACCAGGCTCTGGAGGAAGAAATACTCAGTTAATGAATGCTAAAGTCCCAGGGTTTAGCTAGCACCTGTAATTCAGGATTTTACTTCACAGCAAAGTCATAGCTAGTGCAGCGTATAAAACAAGGCCATAACCACTTTCCCTGCTTATTGTAGCCAACTGCTTGGGTGCTTGGGAAGGTATGTTACAGGGAAATGAAGCCTAATTTTCTGCACTGCCTAGATATTCTCCAAGCTTTGTATTTGATGTTGTTTCATCATGTCCAATTCTTCATAATCCTGTAAACCATAGCACTCAATACTGTCCATAGGATTTTCTTGGCAAAGATACTGCAGTAGTTTGCAATTTCCTTCTCCAGTGGCCTCCAGCAGTTCCACCACACCAGCACTTTTCCTCACCCCAGGGCCGCCATTCAAGACTGAGACCCAGATCAACTGCTCAATTCCCCAAGGTCTTTAGGCCATGGGTTCTAAAAATGGATTCTGTGTTACAGTTTGCTGCTTCTGCCCTGGGGTCGCAGCTGAGAATGGACAATGATTCCTTCTCACCCAGGTGAAAGAGCTTTCTCACTGACCTTTGAAGCTGTGGGTTCAGAAATCTGGGAACTGAGGCTGCTGTCCATGATTACATGCCCTGAAGCCTGCTCCAGTCCTCTCTGTGCAGTGCTGTGTGGCCAAGGTTGGGCTGCACTCTTCTCTGACTCCAGCGCAATGGACTTTTCCTGTCAGTCTTCCAGCCTGCCTTGGACTGAAAATCTCTTTCACTCTGTCATTTTGTGACTTCTGCTGCTCTAGAATTTGTTTAGAGTCATTTTTACAAGTATTTTACGGGCTATGGGAATAGAGCTAAAGCAGGTTTTTCCTTCTACCCTGCCATCTTGGTTCTGCTCCCCTAGAAGCGCTTATCTTTGGGGTGGACATGGAAGGAGATTGGAGCATTATAAAGAGTGAAGCAAGGGAGAACTGGAGAAAAGGAGTCAAAATCTAAGACCATCAAATCCTGCAAGGCTCCAGATGTTTTTCTGGAGTGTGTGTGTGTGTGTATGTGTATGTGTGTGTGTGTGTGTGTGTGTGTGTATTAGATCCAGAATTAGAAAAGAACTCAAAGGTCATCTAGTTCTACCTCTCCATTTTACAGTTGAAGCAACTGAAGCAGATCTCAAAGGTAGGAGTTGAAGCCAGGTCCTCTAACTCTGGACCCTGTACTTTTTGTGTATGTATTTGAGTGTGAAGATACACATGCACATGAAGAAGTATATAGGTAAAATAAGCAACAGGGATTCACAGAGTCCGAAAGATGGGAAAGATCTTGTAAGTCATCTATTCAAACTCATTTCTACCAAGAATCACCTCTGTAACATCCCCCAAAAAGAATTATCCAGACTTTACTTAAAGATATCTACTTAAAGACTATATCCTAACCTATTCCACTTTAGTATAATTCTAAATATTAGGAAAGTTTTTTCTTCACATGGAGATGAAATTGGCATTTTAAAATCTTTTACCCATTGCTCCTTGTTATATCCTCTAAGACCAAGCATTACAAATCTACTGTGTGTTCCACATGGCAAATAATCCTTCAGAATACTTGAAAACCATGATGATTTACCCACTGTATCTTCTCTCTTCAGATTAAACATCCCAAGTTCCTTCATTCAATTCTCTTATGATTTCTTAGAGTATCTTAGTAATCCTCCTCTAGATGTAATCTAATTTATCAATTTGAGACAACAGAAAGCAAACACAGGATGTGCAAATTTGGGATATCCACCCCACATATCCACATGGACTATCTGTGCCCAACCTGTGGTAGAGAATTCTGAGCTCATATTGGTCTGATCAGTCAGAGTTGGACATACTGAAACTTCACTTTATCATGGTGGTATCATTTTGGTCCTCTCTGAAAACGAAGGACAACAACCAATTTGTCAATATTCTCCCTAAAATTTGTTACCCCAAACTCCGAAAAATACCCCAGACCCTGTCCTCCCATAAAGGCAGAAAACAGGTGCCTTCTTTGTTCTAAATGCTGGGATTCTTCACTGTTTTGATATATCCTTGGTCTTGTCAATGTGCACACTCCCTCCAATGGTGGAGGTTGACATCCATCCACACCTTCTCCGTCATGACTCTTGTTCATTCTTACCATTAATCTCCCTTGAAACATGATTCCAAATTCCTAGAGTCCTTCCTCTATGTCTTTTGACATTCTGTTGGCACCAGTGGAGTATTCTAGCTGTCCATGTATTATCCCCTTGCTCTCATAAATAATTATAAAAGCACAGGAACAAAAAATAGGAAGGAAACTTACAAATCATCTTGTCCATTTCTCTCATTTTATTGATGAGGAAGAGGAAACCCAGGGTGGCTGAATTATTTGCCAAAAGACACATGGGTGCTAAAGCAGAAGAACTGTGATTCGAATCAAAGTCATCTGACTCCAGATACACTGCCCTTTTCAGAAAAGCTGTCCTCATACCTGAAATACTCTCCTTCCTCATCTCTTTGGCTTCTCTGGCTTCCTTCAAGTGTCAACTGAAATCCTATCTTCTACAGGAAGCCTTCCCCAACCTCTCTTAATTCGAATGCCTTCCCTCTATTAATTATATCCTATTTACAGATGGTTTCTACATGTTTTCTTGTTGCTACCCCCATCAGATTATAAGTTTCTTGAGGGAAAGTACTGTCTTTTGTCTCTTTTTGTGTCCCAGGATTTAACACAGTGCCTGACACATAGTAAGTGGTTAATAAATTTTTATTGACTGACTGACCATGCATTCTGCCTAATATGTCTGGCCATCCTCCTCTTCTGACTCACATTTCTGAATGATATCTTTTTAGCCACCTCTTGTCTACTGTAGCTACAAATCACCCCATACATTATCCTTTGTGGCACCTGAAGATTTGGTTACTCTGAGATTGTGCTGTTCCATGATTCATAGTTGTATAATATTACTGAATTCCTACACACACACACACACAGAAAGAGAGAGAGAGAGAGAGAGAGAGAGAGAGAGAGAGAGAGAGAGAGAGAGAGAGAGAGAGAGAGAGAGATAGAGTCCTGCAAAAAGATTTGGAGCCTTGAAGAATTTGATAGGCTTAGATTTTTACTCCCTTTCTCCAGTTCTTCTCTGTTCCATCCTCTCCAATGTTCTAAATTAAAAACAGGGTTTTGTTTTAGGAAGTAACTTGGGATTACTGAAAGTACTATCCAATTTTCCAGATGGCACATGACTCACTCTCTTCCTTCTGTTCAATATGAAGCTCAGCTAACTGTCCATTTGTGTCTGTCCAAATTTTTTATAGTGAAGAACTAACTTAGTAGGCCATCCATGGAGTTGCATCACCTAGATAATAGGCTTCTTTTATCCACTTGTTACTTCCTGTGTGGATTGTTAGGTCAAATATTTTTCAGTAGTTGTGGATCTCATTAAGGAGGCTGTACAGTGCTCTGGAGAATTATAATAATAACGAGTAGTATTTATATGGAACTTTTCCATTTGGATTCTGCACTGGAAAACCTCCATGACTATTATGGATACCTTTAACAAATATACATGTCTTCCTGTTTTATGCCTTACTCATCAATGGTAATCAGAAGATCATTGAATAAGAACATCACTGTGTTGAAATCATGCATATGATTTTTTTTTGGAAGCAATTGGGGTTTAGTGACTTGCCCAGGGTCACAGAGTTAGTAAGTGTCTGAGACTAGATTTTAACACAGGTTCTCCAGACTCCAGTACTGGTGCTCTATCCACTGTGCCACCTTGCTGCTCCATATAATTTTAACACATGTACAAAAGAGATTTTTAGAGGTAGTCTTTAAGGTCATATATTGCTTTACTTTACTTTAAGGTCATATATGCTTTATATTTACTCAGTAAAATGAAATTTTTTCATTATCATCAAAAATAAACAGGAGGGTTTGTATTCTTTGCACTTCCTAAAAAACTGTTTGACCAGGAAGATGTGGTCTTTTATAATAAATTGTATACAGCATTCTACCTGTTGCCCTCTCAGATTTTCACCAGGAATATTCTTGTTATATAAGTAAACCATTCTCATAGAGATTTTATAAAGATGAGCAAGGTAGCAAAATTGTTGTTGAAGAGTGTCTGACTCTTTGTGATACCATTTGGGCTTTTCTTGGCAAATATTCTGGAATGGTTTGTCATTTCCTTCTCTGGCTCATTTTACAGATAAGGAAACTGAGACAAACAGGGTAAAGTGACTTGCCCAGAGTGACACAGCTAGTAAGTTTCTGAGGCCAGATTTGAACTCAGGAAGATGAATCTTCCTGATTTCAGGACCAGGAATATATCCACTGCACCATCTAGCTACCTCAAGGTGCAAAATTCAGTAGTTCTTTATATCCTCTTGATGACCCAAAAGGAAAAAATAAATTCTATAATTAGAGCTCCTCAAAAGTGTCATGAGCTGTTGAAGGGGAGGAGGTTCAGTGGGTTCCTTCTCGCCAGATGTCATCTAATAAAGCCTGAGGATGTTACAGGAAGTATTATCTTGGAGATCCTTGACACACTGAAATTTGACATTATCATAGTGATGTCATTCTGGTCCTCCAACCAACCAACCAACCAAGTTCTTTCAGGGCAGGGGCCATCTTTTAATTAATTGTATCCCTAGTTCAGCACAGTACCTGGCTTAGTAAATAGTAGGCACTTAATGCATATTTATTGGGTTGGATTGGATTGACAATGTTTCTTTCTGGAAACAGGAGTGTGACCGAAATTTCCTATGCCAAAAGTGATACAAATCTGCCAAGTGATTGACATGTATATATATATATATATATATATATATATATATATATATATATATATGTATATATAGGTGAAAGAAGTCAGGAGACCTAGCTATCTAGACCCACTTCTGCTAGTAAGGCAATGATGACTTTGTTGAAATCTTTATGCCTCTCTTGAGTCTTGGTTTCCTTATCTGTAAAATGAGAGTGATTAGAGCAGCTGACTCCTAAGATCCCTTCCATTCAGTGATTCTAGGAATCAAAAGTCCTTGCATTAGATTGTTCTTGTTACGACTTAACTGATCAAAATAATAATCTCCACACTCCACTTTGACGTATGCCGATTACGTGCTGAAGACAATCACTCCCACACTGATTATGAATCAAGCCTGGCCTTTGATGAGTGTCTCCTTCTCAACATCACCATGCTCGTGACTCTCCTTCATCAGAACAAGAGTGTGAACAAGAGGAGATGATGAGATTGAGGTGGTTGCAAAGTACAGTATTCGTGTCATTGAGCCCAGCACCAATTAGGTAGGCAAGTTGGCTGACGATCTGAAACTTTTCCTTTATCAACTTTCAGAGAAGTGAGTTTCTCTAACAATGTATGAAGTGGCAGTTTTAAAGATTCATCTCCTGATGAAAATGGTAACACCTACATGTGTATTTTCTGTTAATTTTCAGTTTACGCTCCCTACAAAATGAATTCAATGAGAGAGATAAAAAGATAAAGAGGCAGAGAAAATGAGGGTAATCCAGGAAAGAAGGGTGAATAGTGTGCTTCCTTTTTTCATCTGATGGTGTCATTCATGTTTTGTTAAAAAAAAAAAAGAAAAATATTCTCTCAAACGTGTATTTAATTCATAATTAACTCCTCAATTAGGTCTTCCAGATTTAGACAACCTTACCAGTAACTAAATTAAATAGAAGTCTTTGTGATATAGTTTACTGCCTCCAATCCTCTTGAACAAAATTATCCCTCCGTCTTGAAACACCATCACTAAAGATTCATTTCTTGTAATGACCAACCGTGTGGGTGGAGAACAAATAATGAAACAAACCTCTTCCCTCAGCAGAAAGGAAGTGGATGGCAGGTGTAGAATACTGCACATACTATCATACACTATCAGACTTTAACCCTTTCTTAGTAGTACTTGGAATACCTTTCTTTATTATAACAGAAAGGTCGATGCTATGTCCAGGGACTATATCCAGAACTGACAATGATAGGCCAAAAAGAACTCCAGACAAACAGGATAGCTTTGAAAACTATCAGCTAACCTTATTATATCTTTAAAAAGAAAAACTTCTTCTAAATAATGGAGACTTGCAGTTTCACATATAATCATGTTTTTCTGTTCTGTTCTATTTTTCTGTATATATAGATGCCAGTTTTGTTTTTTATAAGTTCAGAATAAACATTAAAAAAATGACCAAACCAAAGTGACTGTGATGTAAAAACAAAAGAGATCAATAAAATATGACCAAAGAAATTCATTACTATAGGTCAATCAATCCTCAAGATTTAATTGAAGAATACCTATTATTTTCTCTGGAATTCAGGTAGACATTAGGCAAAACAGAGAAGTAGAGTATAACATGTGATACTTACCTTTTTAACTCAGGTCATTCTGTCTGATTCCAGGTTCAGTCAGTGCTCCAGCCACTGAGCTACCTAGCTTCCTCCAGTGTAAATGAGGCAATGAGGTGGTGCAGTGAATAGTATACTGGGCCTGGAGTCAGAAAGAAGACTCATCTTCCTGGGTTCAAATCTGGCCTCGGGCACTCACCAGCTATGTGACCTGGCAAGTCAGTTAACCTTGTTTGCCTTAGTTTCCTCATCTATAAAATGAATTGGAGAAGGGAATAGCAAACCACTTCAATATCTTTGCCAAGAAAACCCTAAATGGAATAAAAAAAGAATCAGACATGACTGAAATGATTGAATAATAAATATAAATGAAAATAATTTAGAAAGATTTTTCTAACCCTAACCCTAACCCTAAATGCAGTGACCAATCATAACTTCAGAAAACTAAGGAAAAAAGTTGGTTTCCTACTTTTTGGGAAAGAGATGATAGACTAACAATACCAAATGAGACATACATTTCCATTGTAACCAGTATGTTATTTTTTTTGGCTTTACTATATTTGCTTCTTACAAGGAAAGGTTTATATTAGGGGAAGTGGGGAATTGGTGGTCAATGACAATGACAAAGGGCGAAGAATTTCATCAAAACGTTAAAAATGCCCAGAAGAAATGAGACAGAACCTCAGAAAGGGACATAAAGGAGGACCATATTTTTATTATTGTAAAATACACTTTTTAAAATAAACTATACAGAAATTTACAGTTTCATGTGTATTTCTTTTTCTGTTCTTTGTATATTAAAATGCTCATTTTTAAGTTCATGATTTCAAAGAAAAATTGTATCCACAAGGAAAGTAATAGCTGTCTCTCAGAAAAATATGGACACAGAAATCTAACTTCTTTTTTTTAAGAAATGTGAACAGAAGATGTAATTGAGGGTCAATACAAGATAGAACACAATCTTCTAAACATGGTGTTGGAAAGATTAAAACTTGGACCAAGAAGGGCTGGCAGCGAGTGCCAGAAACAGTAGGAAGGGTGTGTTTTCCACTGTGTTGTGAGCAAGAAGAAACTCAGAGATTGGATGGGATGATAGCAGATAGTAGGGAGAGAGAAGGCAGAACTACTTGGGTTGGGTTTGTTATGAAACCTGCGTTCAAGCGCCATCTGTGACACTTACTGCCTATATCATTTAGCCGCTCTGAACCTTGGTTTCCTGGTTTATAAACAGAACAGGTTACAAGGTTTGTCACAGTCCAAATCCATAGTCTGCCTATACTCATTTTGTTTTCTGTTTTGTCTAGCTCTTTAGGCTGGAAAGGATAGAACAAAAATGCTTGTCAGAAAGTCAAAATGTAAGATGTGTGTGTATGTGTATTCACCGTTCGTTGCTGAAGAAGACCATGCCATCAAAGAAATTATGACATGACTTGCACTTGACTTTGTTTTGAGTGAGTGAGGGCTGTGCAGGTCACCAGCCTCACTTATCCTCCAGAGCCATCTGAATCCAGTGACCAGATATTTATCAGGATGACTGTAGATGACCCAAGATGAGACAATTGAGGTTAAGTGACTAGTCCAAGGGTGAGATTTGAACTTAGGTCCTCCTGACTTCTCCACTGGTGCTCTATCCACTGCACTGCCTAGCTGCCCTAAGATAAATGAGGACATAAGTAAGAGAGTGACTAGTTGCCTTCAGTGAGTCCAAATTATTAGGTCTGGACAAATACTGAAAAAATTTGTGGATGCTGAACTTTAGTTAGTGATCTTTGGAAAAATCATAAACAATAATATAGGGACTACAGGACTGAATATGAACAAATATTACCTTAATTTTCAAAGAGGGGAAGAAAATGTATTCCTCATATCATAAGCCAGTGAGCTTGACTGTCAATTTGACTCAGATAATTCCTTTCAACATCGTAGAGTACAGACATGGTTTGTAAGCCTTTAGAAAAGGATGTGATGATGAGAAAGAGCCAACTTGGCCCTTTTCAGAGAAAGAGATCAAAACTATCAATAGTCATATAAAGAAATATTCTAATTAATTAATTATAGAAATTCAAAGTAAAAGTTTTGAAGCACTACAATTCATACCTGTCAGATAGAAGATCAAATAAGATGATAGAAAAGAAATATTGCAAATGCTACAAGGGATGTGGCAAAATAGGCACAAAGATGCACTGTTGGCAGAGTTGTGAACTGGCCCAATCATTCTGGAAAACAATTTGGAGCTATGGCCCCAAAGCAATAAAATTGTGTATACTCTTTGTTCTAGCAATACCACTATTAGGCCTATGCCCTATGCCCTCAAAAAGAAAAAAAGGACCCATATGTACAAAAAAGATTTATAGTCATTCTTTGTGTGCTGGCAAAGAATTGCAAACTGAAGGGTTGCTCGTCAATTGGAGAACAGCTGAATAAATGACAGTCTATGAATGTCATGGAATGCTACTGTGTTGTAGAAAATAAAAAGGGGAATCGTTCCAGAAGAAAGAAACTGGGAAGGCCTAGATGGACTGATACAATGTAAAATGAGAATAAGCAGGAGAACAAGTTACAAAGTATCCGTAATATCATAAAGAGAATCAACAGGGAAAGATTTAGCAATTCTAATCAATGAAATGACCTACCACAATTCCAAAAGACTCATAATGAAAAATGGTCTGTACTTCCAGATAGAGAACTGATGAACTCAGAGCATAGATTGAAGCATATTTTTTTTCTTTCTTTTTCTTTCTTCCCCTAGAACATTTCTAACAAATTCGCTTTTTCTGACTCTATTTTTGTAATGGATATTTCAGTTCTTGCCTTCTCATTGGATAAAAGAGGAAGTCAGAGAGATGAAAAGATTTGAAACTAAAAATAAAACAAAATTGAATTTAAAAAATATTTTAAGGTAATTTTTCAGACTGAGTTCAAACAGGCCATGCTATGGTAACCTTATTTCCTTTTCTGATGTGGACACCAGTCTGATGGATCAGGGAAATGCCATACACATATCAAATCTGAACTTCAGCAAGGACAAGCTCTCATTGGATAACCTTGTGGATATAATGGAAAGATTTGGGCTATATGAGACACTTAAATGTAATCAGAAATGATCCCCAAAGTAGTAATTAGGTATCAATATCAACCTAAAGTTAGGTATTTTTGTGTCATATACCAGGGATCTATCCTTGGTCCTGTTCTAGTCAACATTTATATTAATGACTTGGATGAAAGCATAAATGACTTGCTTACCAGATTTACCAATAACAGAATTCTGGGGTGGAAAGTTAAGATATCAAAACACAGAAATAGGACCCAAAAAGATCTTGATCAAATTTATAAGAACACAAGTCATATCCCAATTGACAAAATGGTCATAGGATATGAACAGAAAGTTTTCAGGGGAAGAAATTAAAGCTACATACAGTCATATGAAAACATGTTCTAAATCACTATTGATTAGAGAAATGCAAATTAAAACAACTCTGAGGTATCATCTTATACATATCAGATTGGCTAATATGACAGAAAAGGAAAATAAATATTGGAGAAAATGTGGGAAAATTTGGACATTAATTCACTGTTGGTAGAGTTGTAAACTGATTCAACCATTCTGGAGATCAATTTGGAACTATGACCAAAGGGCATAATGTGCGTATCCTTTGATCAAGCAATACTACCACTAGGTCTGTGTCCCAAAGAGATCATAAAAAAAGGTAAAAGGAGCTACATATACAAAAATATTTATAGCTTCTCTTTATGTAGTGGCAAAGAGTTGGAAACCGAGGAGATGAGGATTGCTGAACAAGTTGTGGTATATGAATGTAATGGAATACTTCTGTGCTATAAGAAATGACAAGAAGTCAGATTTCAGAAAAATCTGGAAAGACTTGCATGAACTGATGCAAAGCAAAGTGTTTACTGTACACAGTAAAAACATTGTGTGATGATCAAGTATGACTGACTTAACTTTTTCAGCAATACAGTGATCTAAGACAATTCCAAAAGACTCATGATAGAAAATACTATCCATATCCAGAGAAAGAACTATGGAATCTGAGTACATGGAAGCATACTATTTTCACTTCTTTTTGAGTTTTTCTTTTATTTGTCATAACTTTTACCTTTTGCTTTGTTTCTTTTTTCATAGCATGACTAATGTGGAAATAAGTTTTACATGATTGCACATACATAATGTATATCAAATTGCTTACTGTCTTTAGGGAGGAGGGAGAGGAGGGGGAAAAATTGGAACTCAAAATTTTATTTTAAAAGTGAATTCAAAATTATCTTCACATGTCGACTCTAACCCTAAAATATTATTTTTTTAAAAACCCCAAAACCAAAAAGGTCTTTACAGGTTACAATGTGATATATAGATATATAAATTTCTACATATAAGTTGAAAAATGGAACTACAGAAGTATAGACTGAGAAAGGCAGGGACTGTCTAGCCTAACTTTTCATTTTATGGATAAGGAAACTGAGGCCCAGTGAGGTTAAAAGGCTTGCCATGGTAAAAAAAAAAAAAGAGATAAACATATGGTAAGATTTAAGCCTAGACCTTATGATTCTAACTATATCCACAATCGTTGATATAAAAGACCGAGGGGTGGTGGGGGAGGGATTAGAGAAAGATGTTTCAGTAAACTGAAAGCTCGGTGTAAGTCAACAATCTGACATGATGAATAAAACAAAAAGTCAATCTCAGGCCACACAGTGTCAAGAGTGTGGGAATTGACAATCTCACTGTATTCTGCCCTGGTATTCCAGTGAATATCTGAAATATTGTGTCTCATTCTGAGTAACTCATTTTAGAAAAGATATTGAAAAGCTGGGACAATATCAAGAAGAGAATGACAAGAATGGTAAAACAACCATTCTGTAGAAGTCTTCCTTTTTGGCACTGGGAAGATATAGCCCCAAAGAGGAAGACTTGGGGGAATGAGACAGCTATACCTAAAGGTACAAGTATCAAATTAGTATGGGTGAGTGTAGAGAATAGGTTAGCATTGTAATCAAATAAAGTGCTTACAAGTTAATCTGACACATTTAATGGTGTACAGATCATTATTATACTCCATGACAAATTAGGTATAAATAATGAGCAATTCATAACTGATCATACAAGTAGTTCTTTAATTTTGCCACAGCATTCCTGGAAACTGTAAGAAAATGAGTCTTAATTCCCCTCTAGAACAATGGTATATTTCAATATGGTATTCTTGATCAATGACTTTGCAGTAAGGAAGAATCATTGGTATGTCCAGAAATGTCATAAAAGCGAAATATAGAAACCATAAGGGTCTACAAACACTTGAAATGGTTAAATTATGCTCTGAGTACTATATACACAATATATAGTTGAGAATATATAGTTGAGAATAAACTGTATATTCTGGGTTGAGAATAAAAAGATGTGTGTTTAAAATCCAATTCTGCTACTGTCTGTGTATCCTTAGACAAACTGCTTAACTTCTCTGGGCTTTAATTATCTGAGAAAATGATAGACTTTTATCAAATGAGATCCTTTCTATGTAACGTGTGTGTGTGTGTGTGTGTGTGTAAGTCCTATGGTCCTAATATGCCAAATCTAACAGATTTTGTTAACCAAAGTTCGTCTTTTTAGGGTTTAGAAGGCCCTTTAGGGACATCATCTCATTTTCTTTCTTTTTCTGTATATGAAATTTCCTGCAATCGGTAAAGCATTCAAAATCATTCTGTCAACTTTACAAATAAACCCAAATTACTAGGTGTTCAATAATTGTTTGTTGTTGATGATTACGGTGTTACTTCCACTGAAAAGCATTTGCAAACTTAAAGGCTGATCCAACATTTCACTCACTCCTACCTCCTTAGATTGAGCTTTGGTCCAGAAAACAATGTTCTTTCAATACTTGGAAAGGGAAGGATCATCAACAAACTCACTACAGATGCCAGGTGTTTAAGAATAGCAAGCAGGAAAGAAAGGGTATGTAGAATGTGCTGTTACATGAGCCATGGGGTATTTGGACCCCAGAATGCTCATGTGGAGATGATAGAGTAAGTTTGTCCAAAAAACTGAGGGCCCCACCTTTTCAAGCTAAAGGTTATTAATGAGTAATTTATTCCTCTCTTACCCTTCTCGCTTGAAGACAAAGGAAAATGTTAGCAACAGCAGCAGTAGCTTAACCAGATCGTGTGTTCCAATGCTAGTAATTGGTTAGTTTCCAAGGATCCCATCCTGAGTTACATGCCCTCCTGTTAGCCCATATGGGACCAGTGCAAGCAAAGCACCAATCCCCCTAAACCAACAGGAGAATGGACCTCTTCCCTTCTTCTCTCCAGACATCCAAGCAGATATATATGTGTGCATATACACATATGAACATGTACATAGACATTATAAACACAGGCATAGACATAAACATATAGGTATTATATATATATACATATATGCATATATATGTAAACATTTTTATTAGGTTGTACTACTTTATTAGGTGTATAGATAAAGTGGCTACATCATAATAAAATGTCTTTGTAATTCTTTAAAATTCACAAAGTGTTTTGCATACACTTTCTCACCTGAGCTTCACAACACTGTGAGGTAGATACTACAAAAATAATAATATATGTTATCCATTTTACAGATGAGAAAACAGGCTCAGAAAAGTGAAATGATCAGCTTGCTTATAATAATACAGCTACAAAGTATTAGAGATAGGATTTGAACCCAGCACTTCCCAGTTCCTAGTCCAGCACTCTATATGGCCTCTTTCAAGAGAATATTTTAAAAATTATCATATTCCGGATAAATATCTATATCTTTATGGATACTTTTCAAATTAATATCTATTTTCTTCTACATAGCTTCCTAGATATATACCTTGCATATTGTTAGAAATTCTTTATTCTTTCTCTACCTCTGCCTCTCTTCCCCCTCTCAAATTTTTTCAGTCTCTAGGCATCTATCTCTTTCTGTGTTTGTCTCTCTCTGTATCTGTCTGTCTGTCTCTCAATAAATATATATAGTGAGATGAATAGTGGAAGATGGAAAATAGCTACAGGACAGAATAAATGTGTAAGAAAATGCGGAAACTTATTGTAGACACAAGACCATGTACAAAAGAAAGACCAAACATATCATCTATTGCTTCAAAGATTCTCTGATGACTTCATAGCTAGGCATAGGTGACTAGCCTGCACTTGGCCTAACCAGTCTACAAACTTTAAAGTGTAGTATACACATCGCTGTGTGTGTGGTTGTCCTTCATTACTAAAGAAGACCATGCCATCGGAGAAATAATGACATGACTTGCATTTGACTTTGTTTTGAGTGAGGGAGGGCTGTGCAGGTCACCAAACTCACTTCTCCTCCAGAGCCATCTGATCAGATGACCAGATATTCATCAGGATGACTGGAGATGATGCAGGTTGGGGCAATTGGGGTTAAGTGACTTGCCCAAGGTCATACAGCTAGTGAGTATCAAGTGTCTAAGGTGAGATTTGAACTCAGGTTCTCCTGACTCTTGCACCAGTGCTCTATCCACTGCACCACCTTGCTTTCCCATACACATCACTACAGTTTGTTCAAAGTCAGAGGCAGTTGGTATCACAATGGATAGAGTACTGGGCCTGGAGTCAGGAAGACTGGAGTTCAAATCCAGCTCAGACAGTCAGTAGGTATATGACAGGCAAATCACTTAACCTCTGTTTGTCTCAGTGTCCTCAACTATAAAATGGGGCTAATGAGAGCCCTTACCTCTCTCAACAAGGGTTGTTGTAAGGATCAAATGAGATAATATCTGTAAAAAGCATTTGGCACATAGTAGGTGCTATGTCAACACTTATGGATTTGCTCTATATGAGACCTCAGTAGGACTAGCAAGAAACAGCTCTGGGAGACTGATGTTCAATAGCTTAAGAGACTGCCAACCAGGACACACGTTCCCTCATCTCCAACAGCTCCTGACAATAGGTCTCCCCACCACCCCACCCCACCCATCCTATGCACCCTAAAGAATTAAATTAGGACCAGGTTTATGGGGAAGAAAAACAAAGTAGTGATAAGAAGGAAAGGATAGTTAAGGAATTTCTCCCCTGACATAACTTCTTTACTTCTTGTTGACTTCCAGTGAAAATATTTGTTATCCTCTCCCAATTCCTGTTTGTTCTAGAAAATGTCTTTTTGCCAGCTATTCTATGCTGTTGCATGCAGAGCCCTTGACCCTGACATCCACAGTCTCTCAGTCAGTAGGTGTCAGCACAATGTGATGAATACCAAGGAGAAAGAAGGGCTGGTTTCAGAGGAACTGGGGAAATTCAAATCTGATTATAAATAAGAAATAGTTTCTATTTGAATAAGAGAAAAGAATGCCTGGGAACATGTTGCTTATACCCATAAGAGCTAAGTGATTGGACCAGTGCCCTGCTACCGTATGGATGCACATCTTGGAGTTACTCAATTACTACGCCTAGAGGAACAGGAGATTGAGATTATAGAAGGAAAAGAAGTGCAAAAAAGAGTTATATTTCCAAAGAGGACTTGGAGCAAAGGAGTCAGGGCATCAGCTAAGTGACCTCCAGTTTTCCCCACTGCTCCACACTACCCTTCACCATGCAGTTCCCTCCCCCAGTGTGAAAGGATGATTCCATCCTCTCTATGCATCTCTAATGCAGATTAAACCTTGGATTTCACTGACCTTCTCACCTTCCAAGTGAAGGTAAACACATTTGCTGAAATCTCTCCCAAACCATTTGCTGACGTCTTTCTCCCCTCCAACTCCCAACTTTGTTCAATCTCCCTGAAATTGTTATTCATTTTTTTTAAGGCAAAGAACTCAACATAGGTGAGCATTTCAAAATGATGGATGTTTTCTCATCCCACTCCCAAGGTTTCCAGAAATAATCAAGTCAGTTTTGTCCTCTTGTAATAAAGGTATGTACATAAGTAATCACAGGACATGTATTATGGAGCCTCAAAAGACTCACTTGACTTGCAACCCCTTTACTATTCTAAATTCTTTGGCCTTAAGGTTACCTCAGAGAGGGGTAAATTTTCATGGGTCCTGATGCAAAAAGGATGGGAAGAAATAGAAAGTGCAGTACCAGGGTAAGATTGCAGTTAGAGTTGCAGCCCCTAATTTCATAACCCAGCTCTTCTATTTATTATCTATATAGGCTTGCACAAAACCCTTACCCTCTGGGAGCCCCAGTGCCTTCATCTATAAAATGAAGGGATTGTCTATCAGGAGTGGGGAACCTGTGACCTTGAGACCACATTTGAATGAGTCTAAGTTTTGTAGAACAAAGCCTTTCCTTAAGGGGATTTGTTCTGTGAAGTTTGGATTCAATCAAAGAGCCACACTTGAGGATCTAGAGGACCATATGTAGCCCCAAGGACACAGGTTCTCTACTCCTTCATGACCTCTGAAGTTTCTTCCATCTCTCGTTCCATGATTCTGTGGATGACCAAGAGAGACTAGAATGGCCAATGTAAACTTTTCAGGCTCATAAAAAAAATTGTGGATGTAACCTCTTAGAAACTAATCTGCAAAAACTACATAAAAGGTAAATTCCCTTTCTTTCCCCATTACTGAGGAATTTGAAACTGATTTTCAATCACTCTCAAACTGAGAAACAAATATTTCAATTCCCCAGTACTAACTAGCCTCTTGGGATCTTTCCAAAGCTTATTAAAGTCAGTCCTCTATTAGCTGGGCTTTGGCTTTTTGATGCAGTATTCTTCTGCTCAGCAGAGAAGCCAGGAAAAGAAGAGGTTATAACTGTATATTTCCTTCCTTAAAAGTTTTGCTTTCCTTGCTACACCTCTGTCTGAAAATTCCCAAAGTCCGTTTCAGAGCAGTACAATTCAAGATTTGAAATCCTTTACCTGAAGCCAGGCTGAGAAACTCAGTTGCCAAACTGCTTCTACAAAGCCTGGAGAACAAAGGAGGCCTCATTTGTAGCCTTTAGAATCTTTATTTCAGCAATTCTCTCCTAGACTTTTTTCCCTTCAAACTTGGATGGAACCATCATCAAATGATTTAATCTCCAACTTGGCACAATATTTTTAATTAAGCCATCTGCTATATAAATCCCTAATGACAATGTGGTATTGTAAGTCAATGAACAAGGATTTAGTATGTGCTAACACACACCAAACAACGTGTAAGAGATGTAAGGAAAAGCAAAAACAGCCCCTGCCATCAAGGAGCTTACTTTCCGATGAGGGAGTCAACATGTAATAAGTAGGTATAAATAAGAGGTATGTGGGGTAAATGGTACAGAATCTGAAAAAGGAAGGGGAGACCTCCTGAGGAAGGTGGGATTTGAACCAAGATTACTGGCTTTAGAATCAAAAAGAATTGAGTTCATGTCCAAAGGGCTATAAAAATATGCAAACCCTTTGACACAGCAATACCACCTCTAGGGCTGTATCCTAAAGAGATCATAAAAATTGGAAAAATACCCACATGTACAAAAATATTTATAGGAGCTCTTTTTGGGGTGGCTAAGAACTGGAAATTGAAGGGATGTCCATTAATTGGGGAATGGCTTAACAAGTTGTGGTATATGAATGTCATGGAATACTACTGGATTGTGAGAAATAACAAGCAGACAGATTTCAAAAAAATCGGGAAAGACTTACATGAACTGATATGAGATGAATTGAGCATAACTAGGAGAATACTGCACACAGTGACAGCCCATAGTGTGTGATGACAGACTTTGATAGATTGAGCCCTTCTTAGCCATGTAAGGACCTAAAATAATTCCAAAGAATTCATGTGGAAAATACCATTCACATCCAGAGAAAGAACCATGGAGTCTGAATGCAGAGTGAAGCAAACTATTTCCTTTTTTTCTTATGTTTTGCTTTTCTCATGATTCGTTCTAATTCTTCTGTACATCATGACTAATGTGAAAATATGTTTCATAGGAATATATACATAGAGCCTATATCAGATTGTGTACTGTCTTGGGGAGGGGGAGAAAATTCAAAACTTAAGGGAGTGAATGTTGAAAACTAAAAATAAATTAATAAACTTTTTATTAAAAAAAAACTGAGTTCAAGTTTTACCTCTGTGTGACTGATTCTAGGCTATGAGTTGCAGAACAGTTGCTCACCTGTATTGGTAGAGGGAGGATCCTCACGTGGAGTTCCCTAAGCATCAACAAAAATCACAAATGCAATGCAGAAAATACTAGTACATAAACATCAACTCTGATTCTGCCTCATGCTTTTTCTGGGGTCTTTCTGTAGCCTTCCATAGTCAGGATCACTCACTTGTTGATGGGAGTCAACAGGAGATGTCTAGATGAATCCCTTGCCTTTGCTTCTTCCTCTTGTTACTCAGACTTAGGGAGCTGCATCCTCAGTTCAGCCCTAAGATGCCCATGGCTCATACCTTTAATGGGCTAATGCAGAAAAATGAGGCACCACAATTCATTTCCGATATTGAGCCTCAATAAATAAGATTCCCTTTCAGGAGACAGTATGAATTATGGAGCCTAACTCAGTAGGAAATAACAAACCATTCCAACCCATAACTCAAAATGAAAAGATCACAGGGCAGGATGGACCACATTTCAGTGAAATAAGTCTACTCTATCTCAATTTTCCTGAGGAATAGTCAAGGGCTTAATGTCTTCTTACAAAGCTCATTCAGGCAGGTTATCAATATTTTGACCCCAAATGGATACTTTCAGCTAAATTAGTGCCTTATTTTAGAAGACTCACAAAATCATGAGAGACTCCAAATGGTGAAAGGAATTTTCAATTTGTCGGCTTCTTCTTCCCCTTCTGTCATAGGGATAGTGCTGCACCTTATGGGCATAATGGTGGAATAGTTATTTATTACAATAAGTCTCCAATCTAAAAAAAAATAGTTATAATCAAAAGCAGGAAATAGGAGGTTAATCTATAGCAACGAGAACTGAACCAACAAAATAAGGAGAGAAACATCATATAAAGCAAAAACCACCTAAAGCACCATGGACAAATTTAAATACTTGAGGTTCCCACTCATTCCACCCCTCCCCCAGACCACCCTGTGTGCCAGTCCTCCCCTGGCAGTGACTTGGGCTGAACCCTCCTACAGAAAATAATAAAAATTAACATTAAGAGCTAATGTTTATTTTGAGCTTACATTATGCCAGGCACTGTGCTAAGTTCTTTACAACTATTATCTCATGTGGTTCTCACAACAACTCTGGGAGGAAGCTCTGTTTTACAGATTAGGTAACTGAGGCAAACACAAGTGTTGTATCCAGGGTCACACAGTTAGTACGTATGTAAGGCTGCATTTTACTTCGGTTCTTCCTGATTCAAGGCCCAGAACTTCATCCACTGCACCTCTAGCTGCCCTAACAAGACAAAAAAGACATGGAGAAGAAACTGAAGACAATCAGTGAAGACACTTATTCTGCCCAACCAGGTGAAAGAAGGAGAAGGCAACTTTGGGAATGGGAATTTGACAGTAGAGAGTCAGCTAGAGGGGAAAGAGGATTTGTGCCTAAAGGAAAAGGGACTATTAACCTGCTGAGGTCAGTCTTCTCCCTACAGAACTTAAACTGAGTAGAGAATCATGTGGGATCCCACACCCTACAGCTCCCTACTCGGAGCTGAGGACTCCCAATTTCAGAAGTTCGTGAAGGACAAAATGTACATCCCATAGTATGTGCAAGAGGGGAAAGTCAAAGAGTGAGAAGGGGAGCCAGAAACAAACTTATTAGGAATATGTAAGAAAAAGATTAAAAAATGAAAAGTTCAAGAAAGACTTGTCTTAAACAGATAAACCAACAACCTGACTCATAAAGAAGAAAGTGTAATTAGTAAATAGATAAAATAGATAAATAATCAGATGAATAAAGATTTTCACAACAAATTTTCACAACAACCCTGGGAGGTAGGTGCTATTATTATCACTAATTTACAGATGAGAAAACTGAGGCAGATAGAGGTTAAGTGACTTGCCCAGGGTCACACAGCTAGAAAGAGTCTGATGCTGGAATTGAACTCAGGTCTTTTTAAACCCAGTCCACTTTGCCTCCTAGCTACAGATTCCTCAGAGATGATGGTACAACAGAACAAAATTTCCAAAATGGTTTAGAAGAAGCCATTAGAATAGAAATTAGGTCAGAAATCCAAGCTTTCAAATAAGAACCAATGAAACAAACAGTAAATTAGATAATTTAGAATACGATAGCTAATAGAGCCTGACACTCCATGTCTTACCTTGATGAATCGCACTTGTCATCCCTCAGGCCTGGAGGGTGCACCCTCTTTTTCTCCCCCTCACAGAGTACCTCTCTTCCTTTGAGATGTAACTGAGATACTTTGTTCTACATGAAGCCTTTCTTGATCTCCCCAACTACTAGTGCCTTCTTTCCCATAGTGCTTTGTGTTTTACTACTTTGCATAAACCTGCATACATATACATAATATTAGCTTTATATTTATGCTGTATGTAACTTTATACATATTGTCTCCTGCATTAGAATATAAGTGCAATAAGTGCTTCATTCTTTGTACTCTTACTTCAGCATCAAACACGGTACCTAGCATGTAGTTAGTGCTTAATAAATGTCTGATTGACAATTTCTTCAAAATCCTGCAGATTCTGAAAAAGAGAATAACAGATTTATAAAAAAAAAATAACAAAAATTTATAAAAAAATATGTAACAGAAGTGAAATGAAATTTCACAGAAGTAAAATAGTTTGAAAGAGCACATGAATTCTTTATAAGCTAAACTACCTGATCTTGAAGCCAGAATGTACAATGATAAAAAACTCTCCTAGAGACATATGATAAGTTTTAAAACTTGAAAATTTTTCTGGAAAAAAAATACAGGAAAACTTCCCAGAAGTTTGTAATGCAAACAACAAAGAAATTATTGATTGAATCTACAGATCCCTATTAGAGAAAAACATCATGCTTGAAAGCATATATATTGGCTAAATTTCAAAATTTCAGTGTTAAACAATAAATTTTGCAAGCATTCAAGAGAAAGCCCTCCAACTATGAAGGAACATTGATTCAAATAACTCAGCATTACTCTATGGCCACGAAGTCAGGGATAGTGCAAAGTACAATACGAAAGTAAAAAGACGTATTAAAGAGGTGAACTTAAACTACTGAAGGATAAAAAAAATATTCCATCCTCACTTATGAGAGCCTGAACATATATTAAATTACTCTAATAATCACTTATTATTATTAATCTATTAAAAATCATTTATGAACAATGAAAGATTGTAAGAATGAAAACAACAATAGCTCACATGTACATAGTATTTTAGGGTTTATGAAGCACTGCATCTCACATAATCCTCTCACTGACACTATGAGGTCAAACAGTATTTTAAACCCATTTTACAGATGAGGGAACTAAGAATCAAAGGTTAAATGACTTTCCAAGAGTCTCATAGAAGGTAGCATAGCATAAAGGATTCAAACTCAGTTCTTCCCAACTCCAGTACAATCTCTATCCATTACTCTACCCTATCTCAAAAAAATACACACACATATGTAGATAGATGGAAGGTCGAATGGATAGATGGACAGATGGATGGAGGGATGGATGGATAGATAGATGATCAATAGCTAATGTCATAAAAGAGAGATTGTTAAACTCCAGGGATGCCTAAGTTGATAACTCTGGAAAGAAAGCAGGGATCTTCTCACAGCTCTTGGTACATCCCCAAATTCCTCAGCAGTTTAAATAGTATCAATATGTTCCTCTAATGCTGGTGTGGTGATCATTTGCTATGTGATCCTGCAGGTGTTATAAAATTGCGTGGAAAATTTATTAAGTGAATGATAGAAAGATGAGTGTTGCAATTAAGAGGATGGAAAAGTGCCTAAAGTGACTGAGTCAGTCCGGGGCATGTGTGAAGTGATAGAATGCAGAGCAAAGACTATGGTAATGCTCAATTGTTAAGGAGTCCCTAGAGGGAGTGTTTGTGCCTGGATTAGTGGGAGTAGGGGAAGAGTGGCTACATTTGAAATTGGATGTCCCAGAGATAGCTCAAACTCAACATCCCAAACAGAACCCAGCTTCTTTCTCTCCAAGTCTCTTCCTCTTCTAAACTTCCCTATTTCTAGCAAAAGCACCAGCATTCGTCCAGTCTGTCAAGTTTGTAATCTCAGCTTGATTTTCAAGTTCTCACTGTCTCTTAGCCTACGTATCCCATCAGTGCCAATTATTGCTGCTTTTACCTCCAGAACATCTCTTTCATCCAATCCTTTCTCTCTAAGCGCACAGGCACCACCTTATTTCATATCCTCAATATCTCTCTCTCAGACTGTTTCCAAAGCTGCTGGGTTGGTCTCCCTGACTGAAGCTTCTCCTCCCTCCAGTCCATCCTCCAAACAACCACCCAAGTGATTTGCCTTAAGTGCAGTTCTGACTATGTCAGTCTCCTGTTCAATGAGCTCCCTATTGCCCCTAGCATAAACTACAAAATTCTTTGTTTGGCGTGTGAAACCTTTTCTACAGTTGTAGCAGCTCTTTTTGTGGTATTAAAGAGTTGGAAATGGAAAGGATGGCCATTATTTGGGGAATGGCTGAAGTTGTGGTACATGATTGTAATGGAATAATATTGTGCTATAAAAAATGATTGTACACAGTAATAGCAACATTGTAAGATGATCAACTGTGAAAAACTCAGTTCTTCTTAGCTATACAATGGTCCAGAACAAAATCTGAAGGACTCATGATAAAAGTGTTACCCACATGCAGGGAAAAAAACTCTCTGCATCTCAATGCAGATTGAAATATATTATTTTTCACTTTATTTTTTCAGTTATTTTCTTTTTTCTGTCTTCTTTAACATGACTAATATGAAGATCTGTTTTGCATGATTGCACATGTGTAACATATATAAAATTAGTTATTCTCTCAGAGAGGGGAGAGATGAAGGAAGGAGAGAATCTGGAACTCAATTTTTTGAAATGCTAAAAAATTTAAAATGCTAAAAATTGTCTTTACATGTAACTTAAATGTTTTAAAAAATTAAACAAAAAATATTAAAAATAAAGCTTTCATGACCTGGTCCCAGACTGTCTTTATGGGTTTTTTCTTTTGATTGTTCAGTCATTTTTAGTCATGTCTGATTCATTATGAACCCAATTCTTTGCAAAGATACTGAAGTGATTTGCCACTTCCTTCTTCAGGCTTTTAATGTATTACTGCTGGCCTTTTCTCTGTTCTTCATACACAGTGTTTCATCTAGCACCTCCATGTCTTTGTATTTGCTGTTCTTCATGCTGAAATACATTCCCTTCTCATTTCTACTTCACAGAAAACCTCTCTTCCTTCTGGCTTAAGCAGCATCTTCTACATGACTTTCTGATATTCTACTAACTGCCAGTTCTCCTACTCTATAACAATGCTGTATATAACTGTCATGTATGAGAGTGGATCCACACCATTAATAAGAAGATGATGTCAGACTCTTTCACAGTGGTTTAATGAAAAAAAAAATACTGGGTTCAGAATGAGAAGATGGGAGTTCAATCCTGATCCTGTAAATATGTGACATTGACAAGTCACTTAAATTCTCTCTGCCTCAGTTTCTTCAATTGTAAAATGAGAGAGTTGGACTAAATGACATAGAAGATCCTAAAGTTATGATCCTATGGCTTCATGATGGCATTGAGGTGCCAATAGAGTATAAACCGTGGCATACACTGTTATTCAGTTGTATCCAACTCTTTGTGACCCTATTTGGGGTTTTCTTGGCAAAGATACTGGAGTGGTTTGCCATTTCCTTCAAGCTCGTTTTACAGGTGAGGAAACTGAGGTGAACAGGGTGAAGTGCTTTTCCCAGGGTCACACAGGGTGTTTGAGGCTGGATTTGAGTTCAGAAAGATGAGTTTTTGACTCCAGGCCTGGCACTCTATCAACTGAGTGGCTTAACTGCCATGCTATCACACTGGAAAACTTCAAGTATACAAAATGCCAGAGACAGAATTTCCGCTGTTCAAGGATCAGCTAGTTATGGAGAAACTCATCTTCAGTAGGGTGGCCACTAGGTAGCAAATTCTTTGACCATGGAAACCCATGAGAAAAAAAAGAAAAATATATACTGGCCTTCACTATTTTACAGACACCTTCCACTTCTACAGGGACCACGATGGAGTAGTGAAGGAAAGGTCAGCAGACACTAAGACTCACAGAGTCATTAAATAATAGCTAGTATTTACATAGCTTTTTCAAGATTTAGAGGGCATTTTATAAATATTATCTTATCCTCACAATAATCCTGAGAAAGAGGTGCTATTATTATGTCCATTTTACCGATAAGGAAATGGAGGCAGAGTTTAAGTGCTGTGTCTAGAGCAGCGGTGGGGGAACCTATGGTCTTGAGGCCACAAGTTAGGTCCTCAAATGCAGCCCTTGCTGCAGGTTCCCCACTACTGATCTGGAGTCACACTCTTGACTCTTGGTTTGAGTGCTTTATTCACTGCACCACCTAGCTACTACCTACAAATATTAACTTTACTAGAGGTATTTTAATTGTGGGATAGAGAGAGAAGGTCTAAAATAATATGTGTTGGAAAGGAGTTTAGAGATCACCTAGTCTGAACCCCTAATTTTGCAGAAAAGGAAACTGAGACCCAAAGAGGAAGAACTTATCCTGGGTCACATATTTAGTATCAGAGCTGAACCTCAGACTCCTGTCTCCTGAATCCCTGGTCAAAGTTCTTTACACTTTGATGTTGTCTAATAATTAAAAGGAGTTTGGATAAAGCATCATCATAGATGCAGAGATCCATACCAGGGAGGGGTGTTAAGAGAAGGACTAGCTGGGCCTGGCAGAGGACATCATTCCCCTCCAGTGTTAGTTAGAGGAAAGAAGGAGATATGAGAGTGGGAAGGAGAGAGAGCTCTCCCAAAGGTTCCCCTCCTCTTTATTCCCTAACTCTCATTACACAGATGTACGGCCTCAAAATTTGGCTCAAGGTGTGCAACCTCTAGAAGAGATACCTGCAGTTCTACACAAAAACTAAGGATTTGGGATTTGAAAAATACCACAATCTGGGGTACTTCTAGGAGGCGCAATGTATAGAGTGCTGGCCTGAAGTCAGGAAGACTCATCTTCCTGAGTTCAAATCTGGCCTCAAACACTTAGTAGCTGTGTGACCTTGGCCTAGTTACTTAACCCTCAGTTTACTCAGTTTTCTCATTTGTAAAATGAGGTGAGGAAGAAAATGGCAAACTACTCCAGTATCTTTGTCAAACTGGGTCACAGAGAGGTGGATACAACTGAAAAATGACTGAACAAAATGGTTGAGGCTGGTTGATAATGGTTTCTTTTATTATTCTGATGTGATCCCATTTTATTTCTAGCTCCTTATTCCTCCTCTCTTAGTTAAGTAATAATTATATTTAAAAGAAAAACCCACTCTGAACCAATTTGAGAATATGAGGCAAAGCTGTTTTGTTTAATGAAGAAAATATGAGTTAAGAATGGAAGTCATGGCCCAGGCCCCATCACACAGACTGAGTTTAATAACGAGGGCTGACATTTGAGAGACTTTTGTCTCTTTTTGGCTCATTTTGTTGTTTAATCATCTCAGTGATATCTTACTCTTCATATTCCTATTTGGAATTTTCTTGGCAAAGAGTGGTTTGCCATTTGCTTCTCCAACTCATTTTACAGATGAGGAACTGAGGCAAACAGGGTGAAGTGACTTGCCCAGGGTCACACAGCTAGTAAGTATGTGGAGATAAAATTTGAACTCCTGACTCCAGGAGTCTTGTATTCTATTCATTGTGTCAACTATCTTCCCCTATTTGAAATGACTCCAGGAAAATCCCTTACATAAGCTTACATTTGCTTTGTATTTCAATTCCCCCAAAGTGAGTAACAATAAGACGGCATTATTTCATCCACAGAAAATGCAGAAAACTCAAGGTACTCATAGGAATTCATAAATAGATACAGAAAGACATAAAGTTCATTAGCTACCTCCAGAAAGAAATGAAAGAGACAGAATCTATTATTTTTCATAACTGGGGTTAAAATATACAAACATGGGCATGAGATGAACTTCAATCTTATTTGCAATGGATAAAGAATGGTTGAATACAGTGTGGTGTAGAAAGACATTAACTGGGAAACAAGTAGGGCAGGGCAGGGTGAAAAAGAAGGAGGATAATATTGGGGTGTATATAAAGAAATGAGAAGTCACAAACAAAACTGATTCCCTGATCCTGAAGAGGGGATTCAAAGGAAGAAAAAAAAAACACATTATAATCTGATGGAAATTTAATCAGCTGGGGAATATCTAAACAAATTATAGTAAATGTAACAGTAATATTTTTAAGTACCAGGTGCCAGGCACTATGTTAAGTACTTTTCAAATACCATCTCATTTGATCCTCATAACAGCCCCTGGGAGGTAGATCCTCTTACTATCCTCATTTTACAATTGAGGAAATAGAGGCAAAAAGAGGTTAAATGACTTGCCCAGGATCATACCATTAGTAAGCATTTGAGTCCAGATTGAGCTCAGTTCTTCCTGACTCCACGCGTAGAGCTCTATCTACTGCACCCTCTAGCTGAGTACCAACCTTTCTCACACTCAGCGTATTTCAGAGATTTGTAATTCCCCTAGAAGTTGATGTATTTTGGGGTTACTGGGAAAGCAAACCTCTTACCATCAGACCTGTCCTGCTCAAATAACCCACTGGCTTTACTTTCCAAGTAGTACACTGCTTAAGAACTATGTATTCAAGAACAATTTTCAGCTGTTTTTCAGTCACATCCAACCCTTTGTGATCCCATTTGGGGTTTGCTTGGCAAAGATACAGGAGTGCTTTGTCATTTCCTTCTCTAGCCCATTTTACAGATGAGTAAATGAGGAAAACAGGGTTAAGTGACTTGTCTAGGGTCACACAACTAATAGGAAAATGAGTCTTCCTCACTCTTGATCTAACATTGTATCCACTATGTCACCTTCCTGCCCTCACTAGAGAAAGGAAAAAACCTTCTCTCTCTAGAATTTGATCTCTAAACTTTCAAACTTGAGGTTGCCCAAGAGGAAAATCTCAAAACCAACGCAGCCCAGGAAATCTCCCTTTTCCTTTTAAAGAGTTAGATTCTAAGATTTACTGTGTATGGTATTTAATATTCCCTCTCCTCTACATGGGAATTTTGAGTTCATAAACACTATGTATGAACCACCTTCTTGCTTCAAGTAGATACACCCTTGCCTTCCTTTTTCATATGTTTTTGCAGGGATTCTTATCAGTCCCCCAGTTGTTCATCTTGTGAGCTGGGAAAGGCAACTCTTCAGATAGCCCTTCTTAGGTCACCTGTGAGTAGATCTCATCTGCTTCTGCCCAAAGGTAACTATTTCCATCTCCTGAGGGCGAGGATAAAATACAACTGCACGAATGGTTTCAGAAAGAGAGACAGAGAAACACAAAGAGAGAGACAGAGAGAAAGAGACAGAGTGAAAGAGACAAAAAGAGACAGAGAGACGGAGACAGACAGACAGAGAGACTCCAGGTTTTAAAACACTGGGACCCAATCGTCACTCTTAAGATGAAATTAGGTCCTTTATTGTGTGATGCAGGAATTGCACCTTAAGTTGGCGTGACAGGGATGACCATCTGGGTCCTGTTGTTTAAACCACAGGAGTCTGATATGCTTCATACTTTAAAATCCAAATACTCTTGCAGCTGGTGATGCTCAATGCTAATTCCCTTTTCCGGGTCGGGGCCTCTTTCCTACTCCCCATGCAGGCTGGCTCAGGTGCAGCATTACTTCTCTTAGAAAATTCTGGGTCAGTGCTCATTTTCACACGACATGTTAGCTGAAAGAACAGCCCCTTTTAAAAAGAATTGCTCACCTAAACTAATTAGCTGGAAATTTTTTTAAGAGAGCCTGTGACAACCTTTCTCTCGGTGTTAGCTCAGTCTTGCCTTGGCACTGGGACCTTAGCATGGTCACGTTGCCCATGTGTGGACTTCGGAGCAGGCAGAGATGTCATTGTCTTTCATTTACCACAGATCCAGCCCATTCCCTGAACACTGGTTTCCATCAAGAAGTTTAGGCAGGCAACCTCTCTGTGAACACCACAGTCTGCCAGACATCCATATCAAAAGTCCACAGGCTTAATTTAGTGTATTCTCATAGGAGGTACAAAGGTTAGAAAATAATGAAGAAAAGCTCTGTTGAACAGGAATCTAAGAGCCTGCGTTTCTTGGTTATAAATGACAAAAGAATTGGGAGATAATCATCTGCAGAGAAGGCTAAAGAGATTGGGGTTATTTTACTTCAGAAGAGAAATCTGAAAAGGAGACAAATCACAGAGCTCTTCATGTGAAGCCAAAACAAGATAACAGGTAATGCTGAGCTTCTATTTTTCAGTTTCTCCTGAAGACAGATGAGGAAAGAGGCTAAACCAACAGCAGGAGGAATTTAGGTTAGGCATTGGAAAGCTCTGACTACTAGAAAGAGCTTGGACTGGGGGCTGGAGTTCTAGATTGTAGTTTTGACTCATTCAACAAATATCTATTAAATACCAGCTTTGTTACAGGCACTGTCCTAGATACTGAGGAGGCAAATGCAAGGGAGATATCACCTGACCCATGGCAGCTAGGTATTGCGGTGGATAGAGTGCCAGACCTGGAGTCAGGGAGATTCATCTTTCTGAGTTCAAATCCAACCTCAGATACTTAGTAGCTGTGTGACCCTAGGCAAGTCACTTAACTCTGTTTGACTCAGTTTCTCATCTGTAAAAGGATGTGTTCACCCTTTGTTATCAAAGAAAACCATGCCATCAGAGAAATGATGAAATGACTTGCACTTAACTGTTTTGAGTGAGAGAGGGCTGGCAGGTCACTAACCTCACTTCTCCTCCAGAGCCATCTGAATCCAGTGACCAGATATTCATCAGGATGACTGGAGATGACCCAAGATGAGGAAATTGGGGTTAAGTGACTTGCCCAAGGTCAAACAGTGAGTGTCAAGTATCTGAGGTGAGATTTGAACTAAAGTTCAAACAAAGTACTCCTGACTCCTGCACTGGTGCTCTATCCACTGCAACACCTAACTGCCCTTCTGTAAAAGGAACTAGAGAAGCAAATGTCAAATCCTTCCAATATCCTTGCCAAGAAAAGCACAAATGTGTTCTTTTCGTGAAGAGTCAGATTCGACTACACAGACTCTTACATTCTACTGGGGGAGGGGAGGGAATATATATATATATATATAATACATATAAAACATTAGGAAAGTGACAGCTTCTCTAGGGCTCAGTTTCTTCAACTGTTAAGCTTAACTGAAAATTTTTTTATTAAGGGCCTGTCTTTGCAATCCACTATGCCAAGACTCGGGGGTACCCAGACAAACAGAATATCACAGACCACAGGAGGCTATCAGTAAACCATCTTTATTTAGATAATAGGTCTATCTAGCACTGGAAGGGACTTTTAAAGGCCATCTAATCTAATTCCCTCAATTTATGGATCAGGAAACTGAGATTAAGTGACTTACCTAAAGTCACACAGGTAGTAAGCATCAGACATAGGATTTGAACCTAAATTCTCTGATTACAGTCAGGACCCTCCATCACACCAAATTATGTCAGATTTTGTCCTAACACAAAGAGGACAGGTACGTTTTAGGGGGTTCTCACTTCTCTAGTTCTTTACCAACACAGATAATCTAAGGACTTTCAGTCTGACACTATTCCCTGTGTTGTCACCAATTTCCCCTTACAAGCTTCTGGTTCTGAAGATTCAGTGAATGAAGAAGTTTATTTACAGGCAATGAAGACAAACAAAGACTTCCTTGGAACCAATGTTCCAGTATCTTTTAATACAGACCAGTATATCATCAGCCACTCAAACACACAACGTTTAGAGGGCCTGATATAGTTCAGTTGTGGGACTTCCAGGCTACATGCTTCCTATGATGGTGCTCATAGTCTCCTTTAGTTGAATCAGGTCCTCATCTATCTGACTTTGAGTATCCTCAAGTCCCAGCAGATGGCTGCTCTCACACTTTCCTCTACTTGTCCAATCTGATCGCAGAGATCTATCTTGGCTCTCTTGGAAGAATTTCCCCTGTACTGTCCCATTGAGTGTTTCTAGAGTTCTCAGTGTTCACAGGAACTGAGTTCAAATCCTTACACTGCCACTAATTACCAGTTTGACTTGGGCAAGTCACATAACCTCTCTGGACCTCAGTTTTCTCATTTGTAAAATTAAGATGTTGTACTAGATGACCTCTAAGGGCCCTTCGAGATCTTGATATACAAGCCTTTCATCTTTTGTCTGGGCTGGAGACTCCAGGATTCCCCTTCTGTTCAGCTCCATCATCATGCCATAAATGCCCTGCTCTGGGCTTCTCTTAGGCTCTATCATTCTATCAATGTTTTGACTTACAGAGGGAAGAGGGGCACAGGATTTCCTTCCTCATCCTGAATGTGGGGATTCATTTAGCACCTGAAACAAAGTATAAAAAGAGATGGAGAATCTATAGTCATACTTGTGTTTCGTGGGTTGTTTTTTGTTTTAGGATTTGGGGTTTGTTTATTTGAGGAGGAAGCACCACATTAATATAGGGATTTCCCATTAAGGAAACCCCATCTACTTTAACTCAATTTAATTCATAAATCTAAACCAAAAATAAGTCGCAACTTCTCCAAGTCTCAGTTGCCTCATCTGTAAGTGGGAGCAAGAATTCAGGTTGTACCTACTCCATAAGATAATTGAGAGGCACAAAGGCAGATAATGGACGCAAAGTGCTTCTTGAACTTGAAAGTTAACTTAAATATCAGTTATTTTTGTTAATCCAGACTCTGTTTCTCTCAGGTTTCTCTTAGTGTGTGACCTCAGGTAAGTCATTTTACCTCTCTAATGAGTTTCCTCATCAAACAAGAATGAAAACGCACATACACACACACACACACACACACACACAATCTTTTTCTTTCTTTGGATTTCAATTTCTTCATCTGGGAAAGGAGTAAAACAACAAACTCTATGAGTAGTAGTAGGAGCTGCCCAATGGGAACTCAACTGAAACTGGCCAGTTGGCCCACACAATTCCCAGTTCTCTTTCTGTCTTTCCCTCTTTCCTTCTTTCCTTCTTTCCTTCTTTCCTTCCTTCCTTCCTTCCTTCCTTCCTTCCTTCCTTCCTTCCTTCCTTCCTTCCTTCCTTCCTTCCTTCCTTCCTTCCTTCCTTCCTTCCTTCCTTCCTTCCATTTTCTCTCTCTCTCTTTCTCTCTCTCTCTCTCTCTCTCTCTCTCTCTCTCTCTCTCTCTCTCTCCTTTCTTTCTCTTCTCTTCCCTCTGTCCACACAGGATATCAGACATTACCTGCAGATTCTCTGCCCAAAGGAATGTAAATTCTGATGGCTTAAACCTCACAAGATACCTTGGGTTTTACAGGCTAGATTTCTTTCTTAGGGAGCATGCCTTAAACTCAAATTACTCTGGCTCTCATTGATTGGCTAACAATAGATCCCAAGCCAAGGTCCATTTGGTCATTGTTGGGCACTGGTTGGCTCAGTATGAATGAAATAGTAATCATTGACCAGAAACCCTGAGGTTCTTCCCATTTCATATTGATTTTTTTAAGGTGAAAGAAGTCATTCTTTACTTCATTTCTGACCTAGCCTTATTCACTGAATGGATGTTGTCTCAGTCAAACTGAGACCTAGGAAAGACCTTAATATAAAAAAGCAAAAATGTCCCACAGAATCCAGGGTCATCTCCACTCTTTCTGATCTATGTCTTGCCACTGGACCCAGATAACTCTGGAGGAGAGAGTGAGGCTGGTGATTTTGCACAGTCCTCCCTCACTTAAATCCAATTCACTTGCAAATCATGATGCCAAGGTCCTCTTTCAGAAGGAAGGACAAACATCCACAACCATAGCAGCATTAGATTTCCTTCAAGGTTATTTCTCAATCAAGTATTCTACAAAATAGAAAGTTTTCCAAAACTTCAATTTAGCTTAAATTCCAGAATACTCTCAAGTCCCTTGAGAGCAAATGCTTGATTCATTTTTTTCTTTCATTCTTCAGTGCCTGGCATAGAGCCCAGAATATAAGAAATGCTTGTTGATGGAATAATTCTAAAAGTGACACTTTCCCCCACCATACATTGGCTTTGAATTTCATCTTCAGACTCCTCTCACAAGTATCAGCAGCAGTAATCTTTTTTTTAATATAAATTTATTTATTTAACTTTTTACATTCATTTTCACAAAATTTTGGGTTCCAAATTTTCTCCCCTTTTATCCCTTACCCCCACCCCAATACATCGAGCATTCTAATTTTCCCTATCACCAATCTGCCCTCTCTTCTATCATCCCTCCCTTCTCTTGTCCCCATCTCTTCTTTTGTCCTGGAGGGCCAGATGACTTTGTATTCCCCATTAACTGTATTTCTTATTTTCTAGTAGCAAGAACAATACTAAACAGTTGTTCCTAAAACTTTGAGTTCCAAATTCTTCCCATCCCTCCCTCCCCACTCGTTCCCTTTGGGAAGGCAGACAATTCAACATAGGCCATATCTGTGTAGTTTTATCGATGACTTTGATAATAGTCGTGTTGTGTAAGACTAACTGTATTTCCCTCCATCCTATCCTGCCCCCCATTATTTCTATTCTGTCTTTTGATCCTGTCCCTCCCCAAGAGTGTTGACTTCAAATTGCTCCCCTCCTCCCATTGCCCTCCCTTCCATCATACCTCCCCTTGCTTATCTCCTTCTCCCCCACTTTCCTGTATTGTAAGATAGGTTTTCATACCAAAATGAGTGTGCATTTTATTCCTTCCTTTAGTCGAACGTGATGAGGGTAAACTTCATATTTTTTTCTCAGTTCTCCTCTTTTTCCCTCTACTAAAAAGTCTCCTGCTTGCCTCTTGAATGAGATATAATTTACCCCATTCCATTTCACCTTCTTTCCTCCCACTATATTTCTCTCTCACCAGTTACTTTAATTTTTTAAAGATATGATCCCATCCTATTCAGTTCACTCTGTGTTCTCTGTCTCTGTATGTGTGTACATGTGTGTATGTGTGTGCATGCACAAGTGTACATGTGTGTGTGCATGTGTGTGTGTGTGTATGTGTTTGTGTGGTCCCACCAACTACCCAGATACTGAAAAGTTTTAAGAGTTACAAATATTGTCTTTCCATGTAGGAATGTAAACAGTTCACCTTTGGGAAGTCCCTTATGACTTCTCTTTGCTGTTTACTTTTTCGTGCTTCTTCTCATTCTTGTGTTAGAAAGTCAAATTTTCTTTTCAACTCTGGTCTTTTCATCAAGAATGATTGAAAGTCCTCTGTTTCATTGAAAGACCATATTTTCCCCTGAAGTATTATACTCAGTTTAGCTGGGTAGGTGATTCTTGGTTTGAGTCCTAGTTACTCTGACTTCTGGAATATCCTATTCCACGCCCTTTGATCCCTTAATGTAGAAGCTGCTAGATCTTGAGTTATCCTGATTTTATTTCCACAATACTGGAATTGTTTCTTTCTAGCTGCTTGCAAGATTTTCTCCTTGACCTGGAAATTCTGGAATTTGGCGACAATGTTCCTAGGAGTTTCTCTTTTTGGATCTCTTTCAGGTGGTGATCAATGGATTCCTTGAATACTTATTTTTCCCTCTGGTTCTAGAATATCAGGGCAGTTTTCCTTGATAATTTCATGAAAGATGATGTCTAGGCTCTTTTTTTTGATCATGGCTTTCAGGTAGTCCCAGAATTTTTAAATTGTCTCTCCTGGATCTATTTTCCAGGTCAGCTGTTTTTCCAATGAGATACTTCACATTCTCTTCCATTTTTTCATTCTTTTCGTTTTTATTTTGTGATTTCTTGGTTTCTGATAAAGTCATCAGACTCCATCTGTTCCATTCTAATTTTGAGAGAACTATTATCTTCAGTGAGCTTTTGAACCTCCTTTTCCATTTGGTTAATTCTGCTTTTGAAAGCCTTCTCCTCATTGGCTTCTTGAACCTCTCTTGCCAATTGAGTTAGCCTATTTTTCAAGGTATTATTTTCTTCATCATTTTTTGGGTCTCCTTTAGCAAGGTGTTGACCTGCTTTTCATGCTTTTCTTGCATCTCTCTCATTTCTCTTCCCAGTTTTTCCTCCACCTGTCTAACTCGATTTTCAAAATCCTTTTTGAGCTCTTCCATGGCCTGAGCCCACCAGACATCCACTTCGGATGCCTGGGATGCAGAAGCCTTGACTTCTATGTCTTTCCCTGATGGTAAGCATTGTTCTTCCTCATCAGAAATGAAAGGCGGGAACATCTGTCCCCCAAGAAAGTAGCTTTCTATGGTCTTATTTTTCTTCCCTTTTCTGGGCATTTTCCTAGCCAGTTACTTGACATCTGAGATTCCTCTCCACCCTGCCTAGATCTGCCCAGCTGGTGTTTGGGGTCTCAGATTCAAATGCTGCTCCCCAGCCTCAGGGCTTTCCGTGGTAGGCATGGCTGCTACTCAATGTGAGCTGAAGGTCTGTTGCTCAGGTGGGGGCAGGGCCGCCTCCCAGGCTCAGTTCCCTCAGGGGGTTTATGCGCAGACCTTCAACAATGGAGCTTCTGTCTGCTTGGGGAGTCCCGGGCCACTGCTGCCTGTGCTGCTCCCTCTGCCTCTGCCTCCTGAGGGGGCCTGAGTGATGGAGACACCCCGCTCCCCTCACAGCCAGCCCAGAAGTCTCTCTCACTGACCTGTAGCGCCTGTGGGTGGAGGGACCTTCACAGCTGCCAGAGATTCCATCCCTGAAGCCTGCTTGGATCTGCTCCTCTCGGGGCCATGCAGCCAGGGCAGTGCAGTGGTGGGCTCCGTGTCCGGAGTGCGATGCACCCCTGGGTCGGCTTTCCAGCGCTCTCTGGAATGGAAATCTCTTTCACTGTGTTTCTGTGTGGATTCCACTGCTCCAGAATTTGTGGGGAGTTCTTTTTACAGAAAATTTATGGGCTGTGTGTTTGGAGCTAGCATACATGAGTCTTTCTACTCCACCATCTTGGCTCCTCCCCAGTAATCTTTTCTAATTAAACTTTATGTCTATAAAACCTCCCTTCAGATAGGAAGGTCATTACTAAACTTCTAGGTGAAAACATATAATCATTTTTCAATATTTCTTTTTGATTCTCTCTTTCTCATATTTCTGAAAGGACAATTCTTTGAACTCTCCTTTATTAACAATCACTGTTTGATTACTCATTTACTGTTTTTCTTTTAGGGATTAAAATAAGATTGCTACCTTAGAATCCAAGACCTCCCATTTAAGGAAGACATCTGATAGTGGTTTAATATTCAGGAAATATGTGAACATCTTCTACTGTTAACATCCATAGCTGCAGAAGTCCAGGAGGCTACAGTAGACTTGACCTTGGAGTTGGGAATTGTTCAAGTCTCATCCATGACACATGTTGGCTGTATGACCCCAGACAAATGACCTGACCTCTTAGTAAGTTTGGTGCCACCCAAGGTACTTTAGCAATTCTTATCATTTTTGTGCATCTTGATCCCCTTTTGCAACCTATGGACTCCTTTTCAGAATGTTTTTAAATGTACAAAATAAAATGTATAAGGTTACAAAAGAAACCAATTACATTGAAACCTAGTTATCAAGATATTTAAATATACATCGAATTTGAATATTTATGAATATTTAAAAAGGCAAAATCATGTACCATAGCTGCTTTAGGACTAGGTTATAGAAACATTACTGATCCTCATACAGGGATCCTTGTACTGATCACTCATACTGGGACTTTCCACACTGGAAGCTCTCTCATAAGTTTGAAATCACAGGTTTGTAAGGGGGGGGAAACCCAGCTAACCAAATATTAAAGACTAGGTTAGAAGCAGTTTAGTCTCTGTAATTCTGCATTTTTCCTCCTAAGTTGGTACATATGCCCTCTTTAGTCTGGACAGACAAATATGAACATCTCAGTTTTAAGAAAGAATAGAAGGGCATACTTGCATCCATGCCAAGGGACATAGTACTCAGTCTATGTATGTATTTTTCTGACTTGAGAAAAAGACAGAGGAATGGAGTCAAGATGACAGATCTGTAGAAGTAACCCCCCATAGCCCATAAAATACCTGTAAAAATGACTCTAAACAATTTCTAGAGCAACAGAAGTCACAAAACAACAAAGTGAAGAGATTTCCAGGCCAAGGCCACCTGGCGAGGCAACAGAAAAGGTCTATTGTATTAGGTTCAGAGAGCAGTGCAACCTAGCATGGGCTGTGAGATGCAGAAAGGACAGGACTAGAGCAGGCTTCAGGGCACCAGAGGTAGCAGCAGTTGCCAGATTGCTCAACCCACAAATACCAGAGACACCCTCAAAAGGTCAGTGAGAAAGCTCTTTCACCTGGGTGAGAAGGGAGCAGGGTCCTCCCTTAGTCCTGTCCCAAGGTGGCAGCAGGAGAAGCAGCCATCAGCTTAAAGACCTTGGGGAAACTAAGCAGCTGATCTGGGTCTCAGACCTGAGTAGAGGTCCTGGGGTTGAGAGGAGCACCAGTGTGGTGGAGCTGGTGGAGGAGAGGGAATCCTCCTCACACACCCTGGGCAGAGGAGTACTTGTGGTTGCTCCCAGACCAGAGCACAGGCCAGAAGAGGAGTAAACTCCTTTACTTTGATTGTGCCAGCTTAGAGGAACTGTGAACATACAGGTCAACAGAGTATACACTTCTCTTTGCAAAGGACTCAAAAATCAATTAACTGGCTGTGTTAATGCCCCAAAAGGGGGAAAAATAGGACGACAGAAGGCTACTTTCTTGGTGAACATGTATTTTCTTCCATCCTTTCAGGTGAGGAAGAATAATGTATTCCATCAGAGGAAGACATCAAAGTCAAGGCTTCTGCATCCAAAATCTCCAAAATAAGTATGCAATGGTGTCAGGCCATGGAAGAGCTCCAAAAGGAGTTTGAACATCAAGTAAGAGAGGTGGAGGAAAAATTGGGAAGAGAAATGAAAGCAATGCAAGAAAATCATGCAAAGTGATTCAATAGCTGGCTAAAGATGACCTAAAAGAATTCTGAAGAAAATAACACCTTTAAAAATAGGCTAACTCAACTGGCAAAAGAGGTCCAAAAAGCCAAGCAGAAGAGTGCTTTAAAAAGCAGAATTAACCAAGTGGAAAAGGAGGTTCAAAAGCTCACTGAAGAAAATAGTTCTTTAAAAAAATTAGAATGAAGCACATGGAAGCTAATGACTTTATGAGAAACTAAGAAATTTATTTATTTTTTATTTATTTAACTTTTTACATTCATTATCTTTTTTTATTTATTTAATTAACTTTTTACATTCATTTTCACAAATTTTGGGGTTCCAAATTTTCTCCCCTTTTATCCCCTCCCCCACCCTAATACCCCAAGCAATCTAATTTTCCCTATCTCCAATCTGCCCTCTCTTCTGTCATCCTTCCCTTCTCTTGTCTCCATCTTCTCTTTTCTCCTGTAGGGCCAGATGACTTTCTATTCCTCATTAACTGTATGTCTTCTTTCCTAGTTGCAACAATACTAAACAGTTGTTCCTAAAACTTTGAGTTCCAGATTCTCCCCATCCCTCCCTCCCCACCCATTCCCTTTGGGATGGCAGGCAATTCAATATAGGCCCTATCTGTGTAGTTTTGCAAATGACCTCCCTGATAGTCGTGTTGTGTAAGACTAACTGAATTACCATCCCTCCTAACCTGCCCCTCGTTGTTTCTCTTCTGTCTTTTGATCCTGTCCCTCCCCAAGTGTTGACTTCAAATTGCTCCCTCCTCCCTTTGCCCTCCCTTCCATCATCCCCCCCCTTGCAATATCTCCTTCTCCCCCCCCTTTCTTATACTGTAAGATAGGTTTTCATACCAGAATGAGTGTGCATTTCACTCCTTCGTTTAGTCAAATGTGATGAGGGTAAACTTCTTGTTTTTGTTTTTTTGTTTTTTTTTTTTTCTCAGCTCTCCTCTTTTTCCCTCCACTAAAAAAAATCTCCTACTTGCCTCTTAAATGACATATAGTTACCCGCTTCCATTTCCCCCTATTTCCTCCCAATACATTTCTCTCTCACCATTTACCTTAATTTCTTTTAAGGTATGGTGCCATCCTATTTAGTTCACTCTGTGCTCTCTGTCCCTGTATGTGTGTGCATGTGTGTATGTGTGTGCATGCATGTACATGTGTATGTGTGGTCCCACCAACTACCCAGATACTGAAAAGTTTTAAGAGTTAGAAATATTGTCTTTCTCTGTATGAATGTATACAGTTCACTTCTGGTAAGTCCCTTAATACTTCTCTTTGCTGTTTCCTTTTTCATGCTTCTTCTCATTCTTGTGTTTGAAAGTCAAATTTTCTTTTCAGTTCTGGTCTTTTCATCAAGAATGATTGAAAGTCCTCTGTTTCATTGAAAGACCATATTTTCCCTTGAAGTATTATACTCAGTTTAGCTGGGTAGGTGATTCTTGGTTTGAGTCCTAGTTCCTTTGCCTTCTGGAATATCCTATTCCACGCCCTTTGATCGCTTAATGTAGAAGCTGCTAGATCTTGAGTTATCCTGATTGTATTTCCACAGTACTGGAATTGTTTCTTTCTAGCTGCTTGCAAGATTTTTCCCTTGATCTGGGAGTTCTGGAATTTGGCCACAATGTTCCTAGGAGTTTCTCTTTTTGGATCTTTTTCAGGTGGTGATCGATGGATTCTTTCAATACTTATTTTGCCATCTGGTTCTAGAATGTCAGGGCAGTTTTCCTTGATAATTTCATGGAAGATGCTGTCTCGGCTCTTTTTTTTATCATGACTTTCAGGTAGTCCCATAATTTTTAAATTGTCTCTCCTGGATCTATTTTCCAGGTCAGTTGTTTTTCCCATGAGATATTTCACATTCTCTTCCATTTTTTCGTTCTTTTGGTTTTGTTTAGTGATTTCTTGGTTTCTCGTAAAGTCATTAGACTCCATCTGTTCCATTTTAATTTTGAGAGAACTATTAAATTCAGTGAGCTTTTGGCCTCTTTTTCCATTTGGCTCATTCTTCTTTTGAAAGCATTCTTCTCCTCATTGGCTTTTTGAACCTCTTTTTCCAATTGAGTGAGTCTATTTTTCAAGGTGTTAATTTCCTCAGCATTTTTTTGGGTCTCCTTTACCAAGGTATTGACCCGTTTTTCATACTTTTCTTGCATCTCTGTCATTTCTCTTCCTCACCTTTTCCTCCACCTGTCTAACTTGCTTTTCAAAATCCTTTTTGAGCTCTTCCAAGGCCTGAGCCCACCCGCCACCCCCTGGGGTGTCTGGGGTACTGAGGCCCCGCCCTCCACGTCTTTCCCTGATGGCAAGGATACGTCCTCGTCATCAGATCCGAATGTCGGGATCATTTGCATTTGTTGGAAAAAACTCTCTATAGTCTTATTTTTCTTCCCTTTTCTAGGCATTTTCCCAGCCAGTTACTTGACTTCTGAGATTCCTTTCCACCCCGCCTGGATCCGCCCAGCTAGTGCTTGGCCTCTGAGATTCAAATGGGCTTTCCACGGCAAGCTTTAGTTCTGGCGCTGGGGTGGGGGCAGGGCCGCCTAACAGGCTCAGTACCCTCAGGGGCTTTATGCAGAGGCCTTCAGTAATAGAGCAGGGTGGGGGCAGGGCCATCTCCCAGGCTCTGCTCCATCAGGTTTTATGCAGAAACCTTCCATAATGAAGATCCTGCCTGCTGCTGGGGGATTCCTGAATCCTGGGCCACTGCTGCCTCAGCCGCCGCCCACGCCTCTGCCTCCGCCGCTTCCTGCCCCCGTGTCTTCCACCGCTGCTTCCTTCTGAAGGGGCCTGAGTCACGGAGACGCTCCACTCCCCTCCTCCAGCCCGGTCTTCTCTCTCACTGACCTGTAGCTTCTGTGGGCGGAGGGACTTTACTGGCTTCTGGAGCTTCCGTGTCTGAAGCCTGCTCAGGTCAGCTTCTCTGGGGCCATGGCCAGGGCAGCGCTGGGGATGGGGTCTGCATTCCGGGGCACAACAGACCCTGGGGACGGGTCTCCAGGGCTCCCTGGAATGGAAATCTCTTCCACTCCGTTTCTGCACACCTTGTATTGACCCAGAAGTTATGGGGGTCTCTTTTTACATTAATTCTATGGGATTTGGTTTCGGAGTTCATAAACGTGCGTCCTTCTACTCCACCATCTTGGCTCTGCCCCCCTTTACATTCATTTTCACAAAATTTTGGGTTCCAAATTTTTTTTCCCCTTTTAACCCCTCCCCCACCCCAATACCCCAAGCAATCTAATTTTCCCTATCTCCAATCTGCCCTCTCTTCTCTCGTCTCCCTTCCCTTCTCTTGTCTCCATCATCTCTTTTCTCCTGTAGGGCCAGATGACTTTCTATTCCTCATTAACTGTATGTCTTCTTTCCTAGTAGCAACAAAAATATTTAAAAAAAATGAAAAAACAGCAAATAACATGAAATATCTCATTGGAAAAACAACTGACCTGTAAAATAGATCCAGGAGAGACAACTTAAAAATTATGGGACTACCTGAAAGCCATGATCAAAAAAAGCCTAGACATCACCTTTCCTGAAATTATCAAGGAAACGTTCCCTAATATTCTAGAACCAGAGGGCAAAATAAATATTGAAAGAATCCAATGATCATCTCCTGAAAGAAATACAAAAAAGAGAAACTAGTAGGAATACTGCAGCCATATTCCAGATTTTCCAGGTCAAAGAGACAATATTGTAAATAGCCAGAAAGAAATAATTCGAGTATTTTGGAAATACAATCAAGATAACACAAGATCTAATAGCTTCTACATTAAGGGACTGAAAAACTTGGTATGTGATATTCCAGAAGTCAAAGGAACTAGGATTAAAACTAAAAATCACCTACCCAGAAAAACTGAGTATAACACTTCAGGAGAAAAAAATAGTCATTCAGTGAAATAGAGGATTTTCATGCATTCTTGATGAAAAGACCAGAGGTAAAAAGAAAATTTGACTTTCAAACACAAGAATCAAGATAAGCATGAAAAGATATACAGGAAGGAGAAATCATAAGCGACTTACTAAAGTTGAACTATTTACATTCCTACATGGAAAAATAATATTTGTAACTCTTTAAACTTTTCTCAGTATTTGTGTAGTTAGAGGGATTACACACACACATACACACACACGTAGACAGAGAGCACAGTGTGAGTTGAATAGGAAGGGATGATATCTCAAAAATACAATTAAGGGATGAGAGAGGAATATATTTGGAGGAGAAAGAGAGAAATGGAATTGGGCAAGTTATCTCTCATAAAAGAGGCAAGCAAAAGTTTTTTCAATGGAAGGGAAAAGGGGGGAGGTCAGAGAAAAAAAGTGAAGTTTACTCCCATCACATTTGGCTTAAGGAGGGTATAACATGAACACTCAATTTGGTATGAAGATCTATCTTACACTACAGGAAAGTGGGGGAGAAGGGGATAAATGGGGTGGGGAGATGTTTGAAGGGAGAGCAAATGTGAAGAGGGTGTAATTAGAAGTAAGCATTTTTGGGGAGGGACAAGGTCAAAAGAGAGAATGGAATAAATGGAGGCCAGGATAGGATGGAGGGAAATATAGTTAGTCTTATACAACATGACTATTATGGAAGTCTTTTACAAAACTACTCATGTATAGCCTATATTGAATTGCTTGCTTTCTCAGTGGGGATGGGAGGGGAGGGAGGGAGGGAGATAAGTTGGAACTCAAAGTTTTAGGAACAAATGTTGAGAATTGTTTTTGCAAGGAACTGGGAAAAAAGAAACACACATCATGGGGTATAGAAATCTGTCTTGCCCTACAAGAAAAGAGAGAAGATAGGGATAAGAGAAGTGAAGTGTGTGACGAAGGGAGGGCAGATTGGGGGAAGAGGTAATCAGAATGCATGGTGTTTTTTGGTGGGGGAAGGGGAGAGATGAGAAGTAAATTTGAAACTCAAAATTTTGTGGAAATAAATATTGAAGAGGGAAGCAGAAAACCTGGGAAAAAATGTTTGCAACTGTTGACTATGATAAAGGCTTCATTTATAAAATATATAGACAACTGAGTCAAATGTGCAAGAACACAAGTCTTTTCCCAATTGATAAATGGTCAAAGGATATGAACAGGCAGTTTTCAGAGGAAGAAATTAAAGCTATCTATAGTCATATGAAAAAAATGCTCTAAATCACTATTGATTACAGAGATACTAATCAAAACAACTCTGAGATACCACATAACACCTATCAGATTGTCTAACATGACAAAACGGGAAGATGATAAATGCCGGAGAAGATGTGGGAGAGTTGGAACACTACTTCATTGCTGGAAGTGCTGTGAGCTGATCCAACCATTCTGGAGAACATTTTGGAACTCTGCCTAAAGGGCTACAAAAATGTGCATACCCTTTGACCTAGCAATACCACTTCTAGGACTGTATCCCCAAGAGATCACAACAGTAGGAAAGGGACCCTCATATACAAAAGTATTTATAGAAGCTCTCTTTGTGGTGGTCAAAAACTGGAAATCAAGGGGATACCCATCAGTTGGGGAATGGCTAAAAAAACTGTGGTATATGAATGTAATGGAGTACTATCGTGCTATAAGAAATGATGAACAGGAAGACTTCAGAGAGCCCTGGAAATACTTATATGAAATCATGCTGAGTGAAAGGAGCAGAACCACAAGAACTTTTTACACAGCAACAATCACAATGTGTGTGAGAAATTTTTCTGATAGACTTAGTACTTTATTTCAATGCAAGGGCTTAAAAATTCCCAGTAGCCACTTGTAGCAAAATGCTTTCCACACCCAGGAAACAAACCATGGAATTGGGTTGCAGAACGAAGCAGATTATTTTCTTTTGTATTATGTTTTGTTTTGTGATTTCTCCCAATCATTTTAATTCTTCTTTGCAAGATGACTAAGGTGAAGATGTATTTAATAGGGATGTGTGTGTAGAACCTATATTAAACTGTATGCTATCTCAGGGAGGGAGTTTGGAGTTAGGGGGGAAGGGGGGAGGGAGGAAATCTAAGGTATATGGAAGTGGTTGTAGAATACTGAAAACAAATAAAATAATTTTTAAAAGATAAAAAAAGAGGGGGGAGGAGCCAAGATGGCAGACTAGAAAGATTCACATATGCTAGCTCTGAACTTCTGTGAAGAAGAGCATCCAACAAATTCTGGAGCAGTGGAAGTCACACAACAACAAAGCAGAGGAGATTTCTGTTCCAGAGAGCCTGAAAAACCAACACCAAAGGTCTGTCGTGCACTGGACCAAGAGCAGAGCCCAGCTCTGCCTTGAGGGGAGCAGATCCAAGCAGGCTTCAGGGATGGAATCTCCAGCAGCCATGCAGTTCCCTCCACTCTGAGGTGCAAATGTCAGTGACAGAGCCTGTTTGGCAGGTGGAGAGGGGAGCGGGGTGTCTCCATAACTCAGGCCCCCTTGAGAGGCAGCAGCAGAGGAAGTAGTGGATAGGATCTCCCAAAGCAGGCAGGAGCTGAGACCCATTGTTAAAGGTCTCCACATAAACCCCCGGAGGGATCTGAGCCCTGTGTGGTGCCCTGCCTCCACTTGAGCAGCTGAACTTAATCTCACACTGAATAGCAGCCCGGCCCCACTGAAAGCCTGAGGCTGGGAAGCAACATTTGAATCTCAGACCCGAACCACTAGCTGGGTGGATCTAGAGGTAAGATGGGTGTGGAAAGGAATCTCAGAAGTCAAGTAACTAGCTAGAAAAATGGCCAGAAAAAGGAAAAAATATAAGACCATAGAAGGTTACTTTCTTGGTGAACAGATATTTCCTCCTTTCCTTTCTGATGAGGAAGAACAATGCTTACCATCAGGGAAAGACATAGAAGTCAAGGCTTCTGCATCCCAAACATCCAAAATAAATATTCAGTGGGCTCAGGCCATGGAAGAGCTCAAAAAGGATTTTGAAAATCAAGTTAGACAGGTGAAGGAAAAAGTGGGAAGAGAAATGAGAGAGATGCAAGAAAAGCAGGTCAACACATTGCTAAAGGAGACACAAAAAATGCTGAAGAAAATAACACCTTGAAAAATAGGCTCACTCAATTGGCAACAGAGGTTCAAAAAGCCAATGAGGAGAGGAATGCTTTAAAAAGCAGAATCAGCCAAATGGAAAAGGAGGTTCAAAATCTCACTGAAAAAAATAGTTCTTTCAAAATTACAATGGAACAGATGGTGGCTAATGACTTTCTGAGAAACCAAGAAATCACAAAACAAAACCAAAAGAATGAAAAAATGGAAGATAATGTGAAATATCTCATTGGAAAATTAACTGACCTGGAAACTAGATCCAGGAGGGGCAATTTAAAAATTATGGGACTACCTGAAAGCCATGATCAAAAAAAGAGCCTAGACATCATCTTTCATGAAATTATCATGGAAAACTGCCCTGATAGTCTAGAACCAGAGGGCAAAATAAGTATTGAAAGAATCCATCAATCACCACCTGAAAGAGATCCAAAAAGAGAAACTCCTAGGAACATTGTGGCCAAATTCCAGAATTCCCAGGTCAAGGAGAAAATATCGCAAGCAGCTAGACAGAAACAATTCAAGTATCGTGGAAATACAATCAGGATAACACAAGATCTAGCAGCTTCTACATTAAGGGATCAAAGGGCGTGGAATAGGATATTCCAGAAGTCAAAGGAACTAGGACTCAAACCAAGAATCACCTACCCAGCAAAACTGAGTATAATACTTCAGGGGGAAAAATGATCTTTCAAGCATTCTTGATGAAAAGAGCAGAGCTGAAGAGAAAATTTGACTTTCAAACACAAGAATGAGAAGAAGCATGAAAAAGTAAACAGCAAAGAGAAGTCAAATGGGACTTACTAAAGTTGAAATGTTTACATTGCCACATGGAAAGATAATATTTGTAACTCTTGAAACTTTTCAGTACCTGGTTAGTTGGTGGGATTACACACACACACACACACACACACACAGACATACACACACACATGCAAGCACACACAGAGACAGAGAGCACAGAGTGAATTGAATAGGATGGGATCATTTATTTAAAAAATGAAGTTAAGCGGTGAGAGAGAAATGTATTGGGAGGAGAGAGGGAGAAATGGAATGGGGCAAATTATCTCTTATAGAAGAGGCAGGCAGGAGAATTTTTAGTGGAGAGAAAAAGAGGGGAACTGAGAGAAAAATATGAATTTTACTCTCATCACATTTGACTAAAGGAAGGAATAAAATGCACACTCATTTTGGTATGAAAACCTACCTTACAATACAGGAAAGTGGGAGAGAAGGGGATTAGCAGGGTGGGGGGATGATGGAAGGGAGGGCAATGGGAGGAGGGAGCAATCTGAAATCAACACTCTTGGGGAGGGACAGGAATAGAGAGAATAGAAGCAATGAGGGGCAGGATAGGATGGAGGGAAATATAGTTAGTCTTACACAACATGACTACTATCAAAGTCATTGGCAAAATACACAGATATATTGAATTGCCTGCCTCCCCAAAGGAAATGAGTGGAGAGGGAAGGATGGGGAGAAGTTGGAACTCAAAGTTTTAAGAACAACTGTCGAGTATTGTTCTTGCTACTAGGAAATAAGAAATACAGGTAATGGGGAATAGAAAGTTAACTGGCCCTACAGGAAAAAAGAGAATATGGGGACTAGGGAAGGGAGGGATGATAGAAGAGAGGGTAGATTGGTGATAGGGGAAATTAGAATGCTCGGTGTATTGGAGTGTGGGGGAAGGGGACAAATGGGGAGAAAATTTGGAACCCAAAATTTGGTGAAAATGAATGTAAAAAGTTAAATAAATTTATAAAAAAAAGAAATAAAAGATAAAAAAGAAATTAACCCTGAAAACTAAAAATAAAGTAATAAACATTAAGAAATAAATAAACAAATAAATGAATAAATGTCCCAACATGGAAGAAAAAAGAAAAAGACAACAATTAGGTGCAACTTGATGGCCCAGAAGTCTCCTTTGGTATTGGTGTCCCCATGAACATTTTCACAGGACATTTCTCCAATGGAAAATATTACTTCATACTAGAAAATACACTGAGTCTCCAAGCCTGCATGGTAAGTCAGGAGACATGAGTCTCAGTGCACCTACTCTTGCATTGAATCCTGGGCCATCTCCAGTCACCCTGATGAATATCTGGTCACTGAATCCATATGGCTTTGGAGGAGAAAGTGAGGCTCGTGACCTTGCACAGTCCTCCCTCACTCAAATCAAAGTAAACTGCATCATGTCATCATTTCCCTGATGTCATGGTCCTCTTCAAAAACGAAGGACAAACACAACTTGTGAGTAGACTAAACTGCCTGAATGTGGATCTAGGTGGCTGAGTAACTCAGCTCATTCTTTCCATCTCCTTCTCCTTCTTCTACTCCTCCTCTCCAAAGGGAAGTAAGTTTTGATGGCCAGAAGCTGCCCAGCTAACTTGGGGTTTACTGGCTAGATTTCTTCTTCCTTCCTTCCCTCTCTCCCTCCCTTCCTTCCCTCTTTCTTTCCTTCTCTGTCCTTCCTTCCTTCCTTCCTTCCTTCCTTCCTTCCTTCCTTCCTTCCTTCCTTCCTTCCTTCCTTCCTTCCTTCCTTCCTTCCTTCCTTCCTTCCTTTCCTTCCTTTTTTCTCAAAGCCTTAAATCTGTTTCACTGTGAAACTCATAGATTGGACCACAGTAGGTCCCTGCCCAAGCTCCACTTAATGACTATATTTTGGGCCCTCCTGACTTACAGTGAATGTCAATGATAACTGTTTCTCTTTGGAAAAATAACTCTGACGGTCTTCCCCTCCCAGCTTGATTTTTTTTTTTCTAATTAAAGGGGCTATCCCTTGACTCACTTCTTAAAGAGGCAAGGCCTAGTCATCGAATGGGTGTTACCTCACTTTAAGTGAGTTCCTGGCCATCTCCAGTCATCCTGATAAATATCTAGCCACTGGACCCAGACGGCTCTGAAGGAGAAAGTAAGGCTGGTGATCTTGTACAGCCCTCCCTCACTCAAATCAAAGTTAAGTGCTAGTCATGTCATCATTTCCCCGATGTCATGATCCTCTTCAAAAACAAAAGACAAACACAACTATGCCCTGAGTGGCCTTGGACAAGATCCGTTTGCTTTATGGGCCTCAGTTTCTTTATCTAGAAAATGAGGGCATTGTATTAGATGGTCTCTGGTGTCATTTCCAGCTCTAAAAGTCAATTATCTATGATTTATTTCTACTCTTGAAGCATGGGCAAGCCTCTCTGGAACTCTGCTTTCCTGTCCATGAAATATGGATAACCTTGATTGCTATCTATGATCTGTTTCCTTATTTTATCATTTAATAATCTCATTGGCTCATTCGAGAACAAAATGCAGAAGTCTGCACACAGTTTCTATCCACTGAATCTTATTCAATATCTGACAGGTAGATGGTACTCTTCACAGAGGGACAGGGTAAGGGTAGCTCAGAGGAGGAAAGTAACCCCAGACAGGTAATCATAAGGAACAGAAAGTGGGTGTGGCTGCTGGGAGTATTCAGGGTGAAAAGGAAAGTCTTTTTAAGGGAATTGAGTCTGGAATAATGAAAGATAAATGATGAGAAGGGCCCTCAGGGCTACTGAATTACTAAATTGAAATTTAGTTAAATCTGTAGTTTCATAAATATCTAAATACTTTTTTGTATCATGAATCCAAGTAGCTGCAAAACTGAAAAAGATTTCAATGCTGGCTCTGTTTCTTGTGACTTGAATTACTTTGGGCAAGTCAATTCACCTTTGTGAGCCTTGCATTTCTTACCTGTAAAATGAGGGCAGGGGAAGGCAGGAGAGTTTGAATTCAATGACCTCTTAAGCTCCTATGAGCTCTAATATTATGACCTTACTCTTTTTTTAGCCCAGATTTATCTTTTCACTACTGTTGGAAACTTCCAATGTGAAAATGCTCTCCACTGGTACAACTCCAAAATCTATTAAGACTGATATTCGATTGATTATAAATTATAAAGTCATGTAACTTAGCAGACTTCTCTCTAAAATAATTGCTATGATCTTCAAAGTTATTTGTTTTTATAGTGTTGTTATTATATACATTATTCTTCTAGCTCTGTTCATTATATTCTTTATAAGTTTTTCAAAGTCTTCAAAATTGTTCATTTTAAACATATTGGTGATACATTATCAATTATTTTTCTGGTTCTACTTCACTCTTTTTCAGTTCACAGAAATCTTTCTGTGTCATATTTAAGTCGTCTGTTTTCTCATTTCTCACAGTACAAATTAATCAGTTATTCTTTAATTGATGGACATATACCATTCATGGATTCCAGAGAATGAATGATTAAACATCTTATCTATCCATTGCAGAGAGGTGATAGACGTAAGGTGCAGAAGGACACACATATGTAAATATACAGACAGATAGATGACATAGATATAGATATGCATGTGCATATACACTACATAAACAGCCATTTGACCGTGCACATTAGTTTTGAGAAATTTGATTTGTTAGGGTTTTTTTTGTTTTCCAATGGGGTGGGGACTGAGAGGCAAAAATAAATTTCTGTTAATCTTTTTTAATAGAGATAAAGTGGTGGTATTACAATGTGAAATGTTACATTCTCTTTCAGATAAAGATCCTTATTAGGTTTACATAATACTTTACTATTTTATTTTTTTATTAAAGACCTCTCACAAAATGAGAGTAATCCATAGATTTATAATGTAAAAACAATACATCAATAAAACATTGAAAAAGCTTTAATAACTACAATGGCTTATTTTTTATACACCATCCCCCTTCCCCATTATCTCCACTGAAAATGTCAATATATAACTCATATCTCTAAAAAGACCTCTCCATTTCACTCTACAGCTCATAGATTGGACCACAATAGGTCCCTGCCCAAGTTCCACTTAATGGCTATATTTTGGGCCCTCCTGACTTAGAGTGAGTATCAATGGTAATAATTTCTCTTGGAACAGCAACCCTGAGGGTCTTCCCCTCCCAGCCTGATTTTTTTTTAATTAAAGGGGCTGTCCCTTGACTTTACCTGAAAAGACCTTAGCCTGAAAGAGCCAGGGTTTGCCATTTCATCCTGGACCATCTCCAATCATCCACTGGACCCAGATGACTCTGGAGGAGAAGGTGAGGCTGGTGACCTTGTACAGCTGTCCCTCACCAAATCAAAGTCCACTACAAACCATTTTAGTGATATCAATCCATGATGTTATGGTCTTCTTCAAAATAAAGGACAAACATAATCTGCAAACACTGAAGTTAAGAAATCATTAGCCATACAACAGGTTCAGTCAGGAGAGACTAAATTAGTATTCAAGGCCTTTTAGCAAATTCATAGCTATATCCCTCCTCCTTCCCTTCAACTTCATTTCCTTTCCCTTTAAAAGTGTTCAGCCACCATCTCCCCAAAATTCACAGCAAAATCCAGTAAAATTCCTGCCTCAGGCATGGCTAACATGGGTCTTAAAGCTATTTCAGTATCAGCTGCTCTATCTTCCCCTATGCGGTCTGTGTGCTCCCTTACCACAGTGGCCATAGGCCACTATCACTCCCTCACTCTTTGCATCTGCATCTCTCTGCACCATCCTGCTGATCCTTTGGCACTACACCATCTGATGACTTGGCTCCCTGGTGCTTCCACTTTGGCCCTAGAACTTCCCTGTCATTCACCTAATAGTGGAGTCCTCACCCCTAGCCACGTCTTCTTGGTCTTTCTATATTGTACATGGCCTCATCACATGGGAGTGCCATCTCTCTTCCCTTGTGCCTCCACCTCTATTATTCCCCAGGCCCACACAAGGGAAACAAAGAAGTCTTTTGGATCCTTTTGCAAGACAACTACTGCATTACTGAACATGGAAAGCCTCCCTCCTCCCTGGCAAACTTTAGTCTAGTCCAAGTAGAAATAGACAACTCTTCATGAAGTGATGTCATCATCATCTCCCTAGTATAGACCTCCACCCCAAGATCAAAATTCAGAAGTAGAGTTAAAGACTGAGAGAATCAAATTTAATCTAAGGCAATCTAACTTAATAAGCATTTAAGAGCCAACTATTAACATAGAACTTCCCTACATACTTACTGGTAAGACAAAGACAAAATTCTTAAGAGAACCCAAGGGAACTCAATAAAAGCTTTCCACAGAAGATGTCCCATAAAGTGACCCTTAAAGAACAGGCATCTATGTGACAGAAAGGAGGAGGGAGTGTGTTTCAGTACTGGCAAACAGCCTAGGCAAAGGCACAGAGAAAGGAAATGGACCATCAAGAGCAAGGAAAAGCAAGTACACTGGTTGAGTGGTCATTTGACTCCTTCTAGTTCCTCAACTGAAGAAAAAGAAAGCTTTATGTAGTTTTGGCCACTACAAAGAGTGCTGCTAGAAATATTTTTATACATGTGGGACCTTTTCCCATTTTTATGATCTCTTGGGGATACAGTCCTAGAAGTGATATTGCTGGGTCCAAGGGTATGCACATTTTTGTAGCCCTTTGGGCATTGTTCCAAACTGCTCTGCAGAATGGTTGGATCAGCTCACAGCTCCACCAATAATGAATTAATGTTCTAACTCTCCCACATCCTCTCCAACATTTACCATTTTTCTGTTTTGTCATGTTTGCCAATCAAATAGGTGTAATATGATACCTCAGAGTTGTTTTGAATTGCATCTCTCTAATCAAAAGTGAATTAGAGCATTTTTATATGATTATAGATATCTTTAATTTCTTCCTCTGGAAATTGCTTGTTCATATCTTCTGACCATTTATCAACTGGGGAATGACTTGTATTGTTGTACGTTTGACTCAGATATTCTGGAAATGAAGCCTTTATCCCTGAGATAAGTTGTAAAAATTCTTTCCCAATATACTACATCCTTCCGAATTTTGGTTGCATTAGGTTTGGTTGTGCAAAAACTTTTCAGTTTAATGTAATCAAAAGTATCCATCTTGCACTTCATAATGCTTTCTATCTCTTCTTTAGTCAAAAATTCTTCCCTTCTGCATAAATCTGATAAATAAACTATTCCTTGCTCCTCCAGTTTGTCCATGGTATCAATCTTTATACCTAGATCTTGTGCCCATTTGGACTTTATTCTTGTATATGGTGTCAGGCATGTATCTATGTCTTGTTTCTGCCATGCTGTTATCCAGTTTCCCCAGGAATTTTTGTTGAACACTGAATTCTTATCCCAGAAGCTGGGGTCCTTGAGTCTATCCAACAAGAGATTGCTATATTCATTGCCTACTGTGTCTTGAGTACCTAGCCTATTCCACTTGTCTACCATTCTGTTTCTTAGCCAGTACCAATTGGTTTTGATAATTGCTGCTTTATAATACAATTTGAGATCTGGTAGCACTAGGCCACCTACCCTAACATTTCTTTTCATTAGTCCCTTTGATATTCTGGAAATTTTGTTCTTCCAGATGAATTTTGATATTGTTTTATCCAGTTTCAGAAAATAATTATCTGATAGTTTAATTGGTATGGCACTTAAATAAGTATATTAATTTAGGTAGAATTGTCATTTTTATTATATTGACTTGGCCTATCCATGAGCAACTGATGTTTTTCCACTTACTTAGATCTGACTTCATGCAAAAAGTGTCTAGTAATTGTGTTCATATAGTCCCTGGGTTTGTTTTTGCAGGTACACTCCCAAATATTTTATAGTGTCTACCATATTTTTAAATGGAATTTCTCTTTCAATTTCTTGCTTCTGGACTTTGTTACTAATTTATAGGAATGCAGAAGATTTGCGTGGGTTTATTTTGTAACCTGCAACTTTGCCAAAGTTGTTTATTATTTCAAGTAGTGTTTTACTTGAATCTCTAGGATTCTCTAAGTATATCATCATATCATCTGAAAAGTGATAACTTTATTTTTTGCCTATTCTTATACCTTCAATTTCTTTATCTCATCTAATTGCTACAGCTAACGTTTCTAGTCCCATACTGAATAACAGTGGTGATAATGGACATTATTGTTTCACCCCCGATCTTATTGGAAATACATCTAGCTTATCTGCATTGCATATAATGCTTGCTAAAGGTTTTAGGTAGATACTGCTTATTATCTTATGGAAAGTTCCCTTTATTTAGGGGCATTTTTAATATGAATAGGTGATGTATTTTTTCAAAAGCTTTTTCTGCATCTATTGAGATAATCATGTGATGTTTGTTAGTTTTTTTGTTATGATTGATAATGCTAATAGTTTAACTAATATTGAACCAGCCCTGCACTCCTGGTATGAATCCTACCTGATCATAATGTATTATTCTCATGACAAGATGCTGTATTCGTTTTGCTTAAATCTTTTGTTAAATTTTTGCATCTATATTCATTAGAGACATTGATCTGTAATTTTTTTTCTCTGTTTTGTCTCTTCCTGGTTTAGGTATCAAAACCATATTTGTATCATAAAAAGAATATGGGAGGACTCTTTCTTGCCCAATTTTCAAAAATAGCCTACATAGTATTGGAATGAACTCTTCTTTAAATGTTTGATAGAATTCACTTGTAAATCCATCAGGCCCGGGAGACTTTTTCCTAGGGAGTTCATTGATGGCTTGTTAAATTTCTTTTTCTGAGATGGGGTTGTGTAAGTATTCAACTTCCTCTTCTGTTAATCTGGAAATTTGTATTTTTTAAAAAATAATCATCCATCTCATTTAGATTGTCAAATTTGTGAGCATAAAGTTGGAGAAAGTATTTTCTAATTATTGTTTTAATTTCTTCCTTATTGGAGATATGGGGTTGTGTAAGTATTCAACTTCCTCTTCTGTTAATCTGGAAATTTGTATTTTTTTTTTTCTTTATTTATTTTTTTTTCTTTTTATTTTTTTTTATTTTAATGTTTTACAATCATTTCCTTAAAGTTAAGATTTTATTCCCCCCACCCTTCCCTCAATACCCCCCTCCCTCCCCATGACAGCATACAATTCTGCTTAGGTTCTACATATACTTTTCTATTGAGCACATTTTCACTATATTCATGCTATGTAGTCGAACTAAAATAAATGGAAGAAATCATATAACAAATCAACACATATTACACTGAAACCCACCCACACACAAACATGATCTGCTACATTCTGCAAGTGGCTTCCACATTTCTTTCTCTGAGTGTGGAAGGCATTTTGCCTTTGAAGACCGACATTAGGATTTTTTTTTTTCCTCAGTAAGTTCTTGTGTTATTACAAAGTTCCAAGTCTACCAGAAGAAACTCTCGCACACTGTGGTCGTTGCTGTGCACAAAGTTCTCCTGGTTCTGCTCCTTTCGCTCAGCATCAGATCATATAAGTCCTTCCAGGCCTCCCTGAAGTCTTCTTGTTCCTCATTTCTTATGGCGCAATAGTACTCCATTACATTCATATACCATAATTTATTCAGCCATTCCCCAATTGATGGGCATCCCCTTGACTTCCAGTTTTTGGCTACCACAAAGAGTGCTGCTATAAATATTCTTGTACACGTGGGACTCTTTCCCGTTTTTATAATCTCTTGGGGATACAATCCTAGTAGTGATATTTCTGGGTCAAAGGGTATGCACATTTTTGTAGCCCTTTGGGCATAGTTCCAAACCGTTCTCCAGAAGGGTTGGATGATCTCACAGCTCCACCAACAATGAATTAGTGTTCCAACTCTCCCACATCCTCTCCAGCATTTATCATTTTCTTGTTCTGTCATGTTTGCCAATCTTACCGGTGTGATGTGGTACCGCAGAGTTGTTTTGATTTGCATCTCTCTAATCAATAGTGATTTAGAGCACTTTTTCATATGATTATAGATATTTTTGATTTCTTCCCCTGAAAATTGCTTGTTCATATCCTTTGACCATTTATCAATTGGGGAATGACTTGGATGGTTATATATTTGAGTCAGTTCTCTATATATTCTAGAAATGAGGCCTTTATCCCCGAGCTTAGCTGTAAAAATTTTTTCCCAATTTACTACATCCCTCCGAATTTTGGTTGCATTGGGTTTGGTTGTGCAAAAACTTTTCAGTTTAAAGTAATCAAAATTATCCATCTTGCATTTCATAATGCTTTCTATCGTTTCTTTAGAAAAAAATTCTTCCCCTCTCCATAAATCTGATAAATACACTATACCTTGCTTCTCCAGTTTATTCATGGTATCAATCTTTATACCTAAATCATGTACCCATTTGGACTTTATTCTTGTGTACGGTGTCAGGCATGGGTCTATGCCTAATTTCCGCCACACAGTTAACCAGTTTTCCCAGCAATTTTTGTCGAACAATGAGTTCTTATCCCAGAAGCTGGGATCTTTGGGTTTGTCAAACAGGAGGTTGCTATATTCCTTGCCAACTGTGTCTTGAGTGCCAAGCCTATTCCATTTGTCTACCCCTCTGTTTCTTAGCCAATACCAAGTGGTTTTGATAATTGCTGCTTTATAATACAATTTGAAGTCTGGTAGCGCTAGGCCACCTTCCCAAGCATTTCTTTTCATTAGTCCCTTTGATATTCTGGACCTTTTGTTTTTCCAAATGAATTTTGATATTATTTTATCCAGCTCTAGAAAATAATTATCTGATAGTTTAATTGGTATGGCACTAAATAAGTAGATTAATTTAGGTAGAATTGTCATTTTTATTATATTAGCTCGGCCTACCCATGAACAACTGATGTTTTTCCACTTACTTAAATCTGACTTTATTTGTGCAAAAAGTGTCTTGTAATTGTGTTCATATAATCCCTGGGTTTGTTTTGGCAGGTAAACTCCTAAGTATTTTATAGTGTCTACTCTAGCTTTAAATGGGATTTCTCTTTCTATCTCTTGGAGTTGGACTTTGTTGCTAATATATAGGAATGCAGAAGATTTGTGTGGGTTTATTTTGTAACCTGCAACTTTGCCAAAGTTGTTTATTATTTCAAGTAACTTTTTACTTGAATCTCTGGGGTTCTCTAAATATATCATCATATCATCTGCAAAGAGTGATAACTTAGTTTCTTCTTTGGCTATTTTTATTCCTTCAATTTCTTTATCTTGTCTAATTGCTACCGCTAACATTTCTAGTACCATATTGAATAATAATGGTGATAATGGGCATCCTTGTTTCACCCCTGACCTTATTGGAAATGCCTCTAGCTTATCTCCATTGCATATAATGCTTGCTGTAGGTTTTAGGTAGATACTGATTATTATTTTATGGAAGGTTCCCTTTATTCCTATGTTCTCCAGTGTTTTTAATAGGAATGGGTGTTGTATTTTGTCAAAAGCTTTTTCTGCATCAATTGAGATAATCATGTGGTTTTTGTTGGTTTTCTTGTTGATATGATTGATAATGCTAATAGTTTTCCTAATATTGAACCAGCCCTGCATTCCTGGTATGAAACCTACCTGATCATAATGTATTATTCTCTTGATAAGATGCTGTATTCGTTTTGCTAAAATCTTGTTGAAAATTTTTGCATCTATATTCATTAGAGAAATTGGTCTGTAATTTTCTTTTTCTGTTTTATCTCTTCCTGGCTTGGGTATCAAAACCATATTTGTATCATAGAAGGAATTTGGGAGTACTCCTTCTTCCCCAATTTTCCCAAATAGTCTATATAGTATTGGAATTAACTGTTCTTTAAAGGTTTGATAGAATTCACTTGTGAATCCATCTGGTCCTGGAGATTTTTTCCTAGGGAGTTCATTGATGGCTTGTTCAATTTCTTTTTCTGAGATGGGGTTGTTTAAGTATTCTATTTCCTCTTCTGTTAATCTGGGCAATTTGTATTTTTTAAAATATTCATCCATCTCATTTAGATTATCGAATTTGTGGGCATAAAGTTCGGCAAAATAATTTCTAATTATTGTTTTAATTTCCTCCTCATTGGAGGTGAGTTCACCCCTTTCATTTTTAATATTAGTAATATGATTTTCTTCTTTCTTTTTTTTAATCAAATTGACCAAAGGTTTATCAATTTTATTAGTTTTTTCATAAAACCAACTATTGGTTTTATTTATTAATTCAATAGTTTTCTTAATTTCAATTTTATTAATCTCTCCTTTGGTTTTCAGTATTTCTAATTTGGTATTTTCTTGGGGATTTTCAATTTGTTCTTTTTCTAGCTTTTTCAGCTGCATACCCAAGTCATTGATCTCCTCTTTCTCTATTTTATTTATGTAGGCATTCAAAGATATAAAACTTCCCCTAAGAACTGCTTTTGCAGTATCCCATAAGATTTGGTAGGTTGTCTCATTATTGTCATTCTCTTGAATGAAGTTGTTAATTGTTTCTACGATTTGTTCTTTAACCCATTCCTTCTTTAGGATTAAATTATTTAGTTTCCAACTGATTTTTGCTTTATCTTTCCATGGCCTTTTATTACATATAATTTTTATTGCATTATGATCTGAGAAGGATGCACTGATTATCTCTGCCTTTCTGCACTGGATTTTGAGATTTTTATGTCCTAGTACATGGTCAATTTTTGTAAATGTTCCATGTACTGCTGAGAAAAAGGTATATTCCTTTCTATTCCCATTCAATTTTCTCCAAAGATCTATCATATCTACCTTATCTAGAGTTTTATTTACCTCCTTAACCTCTTTCTTGTTTATTTTGAGGTTAGATTTATCAAGTTCAGAAAGAGGAAGGTTGAGGTCCCCCACTAGTATAGTTTTGCTGTCAATTTCTTCCTTCAACTCCCTCAGCCTCTCCTCTAAGAATCTGGATGCTATACCACTTGGAGCATACATGTTTAGTAATGATATTGCTTCATTGTCTATGGTGCCTTTTAGCAGGATATAGTTTCCATCCTTATCCCTTTTGATTAGATCTATTTCTGCTTTTGCTTTGTCTGAGATTAGGATTGCTACTCCTGCCTTTTTTACATCAGCTGAAGCACAATATATTCTGTTCCATCCTTTAACCTTTAACCTATGTGTATCCCCCCGTTTCAAATGTGTTTCTTGTAAGCAGCATATTGTTGGATTATGGCTTTTAATCCATTCTGCTATCCGTCTCCGTTTTATGGGAGAATTCATTCCATTCACATTCACAGTTATGATTACAATCTGTGTATTTCCCTCCATCTTCTTTCCCACCATTTGTGCTTTTAGCTCTGCTGTCTCCCTTCCCCTCCTCACTAGTATTTACTTTTCACCACCTCCTCTTGCCGCCTTCCCCTCTTTCTTTTAGCCCCCCTCCCTTTTACTCCCCTTTACTCTTATTGCTTCTTCCCTCCCTTTTGCCTCCCTCCCCTTTCTTCCCTCTTCCCCTCCCACTGCTTATAGAGCTAGTTAGAATTTTCTACTTAAGTTTATTGTTCCGTCCTTTAAACAAATCCGATGAGAGTACCTCTCACATAATGCTCATCTCCCTCCCCTCTTTCCCTCTACTATGATTTTGTACTTCTTCTTGTGATGTAATTTGCCATTTCCTGCTTCCTCCTTTTCACACCTCCTATTACACTCCCTTCTCATACTTAAATCACATTTTTTATCCTGATATCATTTACTTTATACCCGTTCCCCCTATGCTTATCCCTTTTATATTTCTTAATAGACGCACAGTTCTTGAGATAAACAGATAACATCTTCCCTTATAGGGAGGTGAACAACTTGCCCTCATTGAGTAGCAAGTTGTTCCCCCCCCCACTGTTTACCTTTTTATGATTCTCTTGAGACCTGCATTTGAAGATCGAATTGTCTATTAAGTTCTGGTGTTTTGGTCAGGAAACTCTGGAAATCCCTTACTTCGTTGAATGACTTTCTCCTTGCCTGAAATGTTATGCTGAACTTTGCTGGGTAGTTGATCCTTGGTTGCAGTCCCAGCTCCTTTGCCTTACGGAATATTGGGTTCCAATTCTTTCTATCTTTTAATGTAGATGCTGCAAGGTCCTGTGTAATCCTGATTGTATCCCCTTGATATTTAAATTGTTTCTTTCTGGCTGCTTGTAATATTTTTTCCTTCACTTGATAGCTCTGGAATTTGGCAACTATATTTCTTGGGGTTTTGAGTTTGGGGTCCCTTTCAGGAGGGGAACGGTGGATTCTTTCGATGACTATTTTGCCCTCTGAATCTAGTACTTCTGGGCAGTTTTCCTTGATGATTTCCTGGAAGATATTGTCCAGGCTCTTTTCTCCATCCTGGGTTTCTGGCAGGCCAATAATTCTTAAGTTTTCCCTTCTGGATCTATTTTCCAGGTCAGTTGTTTTTCCAATTAAATATTTTACATTTTCTTCTATCTTTTCATTCTTTAGATTTTGTTTGACTGATTCTTGCTGTCTCATTGAGTCGTTAGTTTCTACTTGCCCAATTCTAATCTTCATCACATTGTTTTCTTCTGTTAACTTTTGTATCTCTTTTTCCATCTGCCCAATTTTTCCTTTTAATAAGCTATTTTCTCCAGTTAATTTTTGTACTTCCTTTTCCATTTGGCCTTTCAGGAATTTATTTTCTCCAGCTAATTTTTGTACTTCCTTTTCCATTTGGCCTTTCAGGAATTTATTTTCTCCAGTTAATTTTTGAACTTCTTTTTCCATTTGTTCAATTTTCCTTTTCAGGGAGATGTTCTCATCAGTGAATTCTTTCTTAATAATTTTAAAATCATTGGCCAGTTTATCTTCTATTTCCTTCTTCAGCTGTTCCAGGAGAGCTGCTTGTACTTGCGAGTAGTTCATAGTCCCTTCTGAAGTTTCAGATGGAAGTACAGTCTCAGCTGTGACCTCTTTGGGGCTTGTGTTTTGGTCCTTATCCCCATAGAAAGATTCTATGGTTCTTTCGGCCCTCTTCTTTTTCCTATTCATGATTTTGATTGAGTGTTGTGGCTTCTGGTTCTCTCAGTCAGAAGCTGGAGAACTTTTTGGTGAGCTGATGTGTGAAAAAGCTAAAAGCAGGTATTTGTTTGGTGTTTCCCTGATCAGCCCTGGGTTTAGCTTGTTAAGTGTGGGGGAGTGGTCTGGTCCCAGGAGATCTCAGATGAATTGAGGCAAAGGCAAGCTCAGGGGCTGGTAATCCCAGCTGCCCTATTGTCTTTCTGATTCCCCTGGACGGCTGAGGCACGCCTAGATGCTAATGCGTGTTCCCAACCCTCCTGGGGCTCCTCTCCTGGTGCTGAGGCTTGCCTGGGTCCTAGTGCGAATTTTCCCTGCCCTGGGTCCTCTGTCCTTCCGGTTTGCCTCTGCCACCGTATGAGGAATCCCCCTTAGCTATTTTCCTCGTCTCAGGTGTTATGAGACTATTGGTCTCCTTCTTCTAATTCTACTGATCTGGGATTTTTCTGGGGAGATATTTTATGGTTCTTTCACGGTCATCAAGGGGGAAGGAGAGAGCATTAGCTGATTACACCACCATCCTGGCTCCCGGAAGTTCAAGTAAGTGACTCACCGGAGTTTGATCTTCGGGCTGAAGGTCCCAGGAGCTGCTGCGCTGATCTCCGGCGCTCCGAGGCTCCGAGGCTCTCACTGACTCGGTTTGGCTTGTCTCCCGCCCTGGGTGCCGCTCCCCTGGTTCCGCCCGCCACTCAGGTTTCTCGGATCTCCTCCGCTCCGCTGCACTGGCCGTGCTGCGCTGGCCACGCTGCGCTGTGCGCTGTGGGCTCACCCCCGCGGATCAGATCCTTCCCGTGGACCTTCCAGCCCCACCTGAGCTCCGAATCTGTCACCGTCTGTCTCCCACTCGATTCCGCACCTCCAAAATTTGGTCAGATTCTCCTTTCAGAGGTACCTGGAGAAATTTGTCTCAGAGCTCAGGTGAGTAGCTGCTCTCACTCCTCCATCTTGGCTCCGCCCCCCGAGAATCTGGAAATTTGTATTTTTAAAAAAATACTCATCTGTCTCATTTAGATTGTCAAATTTGTGGGCATAAAGTTGGAGAAAGTATTTTCTAATTATTGTTTTAATTTCCTCCTTATTGGCGGTGAGTTCACTCCTTCCATTTTTGATATTAATAATTTGATTTTCTTCTTCCTTTTTAAAAATCAAATTGACCAAAGATTTATCAATTTTATTAGTTTTTTAATAAAACCAACTATTGGTTTTATTTATTAATTCAAAAGTTTCCTTAATTTTAATTTTATTAATCTCTCCTTTGGTTTTCAGTATTTTTAATTTGGCATTTACTTGGGGATTTCCAATTTGTTCTCTTTTCTAGCTTTTTCAGCTTCACGCCCAAATCATTGATCTCCTCTTTATTTTATTTATGTAGACATTTAAAGATATAAAATTTCCCCTAAGACCTGCTTTTGCAGTATCCCATAAGATTTGGTATGTTGTCTCATTATTGTCATTCTCTTGAATGAAGTTGTTGATTGTTTCTACGTTATGTTGTTTAGCCCACTCTTTTTTTAGGATTTGATTTTTAATTTCCAATTGATTTTTGTTTTATCTTTCCATAGCCTTTTATTACTTATAGTTTTTATTGCATTATGATCTGAGAAGGATGCCTTGATTATCTCTGCTTTTCTGCACTGGATTGTGAGGTTTTTGTGTCCCAATACATGGTCAATTTTGTTGTTGTTGTTGTTGTATGTGCCATGTACTGCTGAGAAAAAGGTATATTCCTTTTTATTTCCACTCATTTTTCTCCAGAGATCTATCATATCTGCCTTATCTAGAATTTTATTTTCCTCCTTAACCTCTTCCTTATTTTTGAGATTAGATTTATCCAGTTCAGAGAGAGGGAAGTCGAGGTCCCTCACTAGTATAATTTTGCTGTCAATTTCTTCCTTCAACTTCCTCAACCTCTCCTCTAAGAATCTGGATGCTATACCACTCATGTTTAGTAATGACAGTGCTTCATTGTCTATGGTGCCTTTTAGCAGGATATAGTTTCCTTCCTTATCTCTTTTTGTTAGATGTTTCTGCTTTTGCTTTGTCTGAGATTAGGATTTCTACTCCTGCTTTTCTTACATCAGCTGAAGCACAATATATTATGCTCCCACCTATGACCTTCGCCCTGTGTGTAGCCCCCCCGTTTCAAATGTGTTTCTAGTAAACAACAAATTGTTGGATTATAGCTTTTAATCCATTCTGCTATCCATCTCTGTTTTATGGGAGAGTTCATTCCTTTCATATTCATTGTTATGATTACAATCTGTGTATCTCTCTCCATTCTCTTTCCCACTGTTTGTGCTTTTACCTCTCCCATTTCCCTTCCCCTCCTCAATAGTTTTCACTTTTCACCACCACCTCTTCCAGGCTTTCCTTCCTTCTTTTAACCCCGCTCCCCTTTATTCCCCTTTACCCTTTCTGCATCTTTCCTCCCTTTGAGTTTCCCCTCCCCTTTCTTACCCCTTCCCCTCCTACTGCCTATAGAGATAGTTAGAATTATATACTTATTGTTCCCTCCTTGAACCAAATCCGATGAGAATAACTCTCAAACAATGTTCATGTCCCTCCCTTCTTTCCCTCCACTATAATTTTGTACTTCTTCCTGTGATGTAATTTACCATTTTCTGCTTCCTCTTTTTCACACATCGTGTTACAATCCCTTTGCATGCTTCAATCATATTTTTAATATGACATCATTTACTTTATACCTGTTCCCTCTATGTATATCCCGTTTATATTTCATAATAGATGTCCAATTCTCAAGATTAACAGGTATCATCTTCCCTTATAGGGAGGTAAACAGTTTGCCCAAATTGAGTAACAAGCTTTTTGTTTCTTTTTCCCCATTTACCTTTTTATGACTCTCTTGAGACCCTTATTTGAAGATCGAATTTTCTATTAAGTTTTGGCATTTTTGTTAGGAAGGTCTGGAAATCCCTTACTTCATTGAATGACCATCTCCTTGCCTGAAATGTTATGCTGAACTTTGCTGGGTAACTGATCCTTGGTTGTAGGCCCAGCTCCTTTGCATTATGGAATATCAGATTCCAATTCCTTCAGGCTTTTAATGTAGAAGCTGCAAGGTACTGTGTGATCCTGACTGTAGCTCCGCAATATTTGATTGGTTTCTTTCTGGCTTCCTGTAGCATTTTCTCCTTCACTTGATAGTTCTGGAATTTGGCAATGACATTTTTTGGGATTTTAAGTTTGGGATCCCTTTTGGGAGATGAATGCTGGATTGTTTCAATGACTATCTTGCCCTCTGGGTCTAGCACCTCTGGGCAGTTTTCCTGGAAGATATTGTCCAGACTCTTTTTTTTTCATTGTGGCTTTCTGGCAGGCCAATAATTCTTAAATTTTCTCTCTTAGGTCTATTTTCCAGGTCAGTTGTTTTCCCAATTAGGTATTTTACATTTTCTTCTATCTTTTCATTCTTTAGATTTTGTTTGACTGATTCTTGCTGTCTCGTAGAGTCATTAGTTTCTACTTGACCAATTCTAATTTTTATCAAATTGTTTTCTTCAGTTAACTTTTGCATCTCCTTTTCCATCTGCCCAATTGTTCCTTTTAAGGAGTTATTTTCTCTAGTTAATTTTTGTATTTTATTTTCCATTTGTCCAACTTTCCCAGTTTGGTTTTGTGTTTCCTTTTCCATTTGTTCAATTTTCCTTTTTAAAGAGGTGTTCTCATCAGCGAATTCTTTTTTCATACTTCTAAAATTATGGGCCAGTTTTTCTTCTATTTCCTTCTTCAGCTGTTCCAGGAAAGCTGTTTGTGTATGTGAGCAGTTCATAGTCCCTTCTAAAGTTTCAGATGTAAGTACAGTCTTACTACTGACCTCTTTGCTATTTGTGTTTTGTTCTTTGTCTCCATAGAAAGATTATATGTTTTTTTCACCCTTGTTTTTTCTTGTTCATGATGGTGATTTGTGTGTTATGGCTTCTGGTTATCTCAGTTAGAAGCTGCAGAACTTGGTGTTGAGCTGACTGGTGTGAAAAAGCTAAGAGCAGGTGTCTTTTTTTTCTTTTTGTTTTGTGTTTCCCCTATCAGCCCTGAGGTTAGCTTGTTAAGTGTGGGGAAGGGGTGGTCTAGTCACAGGAGATCTCCTCAGCTGAACTGAGGCAAAGGAAAGCTCAGGGGATGGTGAGCACAGCTGCTCTATTGTCTTCCCTTTTTCCCTGAAGTGCTGAGGCACACCTAGATCCTAGTGCAAGTTTCCTCCACCCCTCCTGGGGCTCCTCTCCTAGCACTGAGGCTTGCCTTGGTCCTAGTGTGAGTTTCCACCACCCTGGGGCCCCTTTCTTTCTGCTTTGCCTATGCCACAGTAGGAGGAATCCACCTCAGCTATTTTCCTAGCCTCAGATGTTATGAGACTATTTGCACCCTCTGCTGTTCCCACTGATCCAGGATTTTTCTGAGGAAATATTTTATGCTTCTTTTGAGGTCATCAAGGTGGGAGGAGAGAGCATTTACTGATCACTCCATCATCCTGGCTCCCAGAAGTTCAAGTAGTTGACTTACAGATGTTTAATATGTGGGCTGAAAGTCTCAAGAGCTTCTGTGGCTGATATCTGGGGCTCAGCGGCTGTCACTTGCTTGGCTCTGTTGGTCTCTCACCGTGGGCTGCCGCTTCACTGGTTCCACCTGCTGCTTTCTCCTACATCACTTCTGAAATGGATTTGGGGGGGGGGGGCGCTGAGCTCCTCTGCCACTTGTAGTCGAACACAAAATCTCCCAGTGGGTGAGATGTCTCAACTGAAAACAGAAGAGCCCTGGGGAGACAGACTTCCTCTAGATGATTCCATTGGAATGGAAATAGGTTTATTGGCATCAGTTTATTTGGACAAATAAATCCACAAGACACGTCAAATGGTCTTAGACGCTTTGCCCAGTAAAAAGTTCAGAGATTAAGTTAGGAAAAGAATTCTGAGAAGACCCAAGTTCAGCCTAGAACCCTCAGAATTCTTGGGCAAGTGAGCCCAAGGGGAAGGAGTTTTCCTGATGTGCCCTTAGCCATGAAGCTTAGCATGGAAGCTTGGTGGGAAGAGAGAGGAAACTTTTCACTTTCTGATTGGGGAGACTGAAGATAGTTTCACAGCAGTTGTCTGAGGTGGCATGCTGGGGAGACTGAAGGTCTTCCCCCTCTACTGGGCTCACAGAACCAACTTCCACAAGTGGGGACTGAGATGCAGGCTTCTCTTGATTAAGGGGGTCTAGAGCTGGGGGTCAAAAGGCCCTGCTTAGAACTGGTTTGCAGAGTAAGCCAGAACCTAAGGAGTTTCTCCTTGGTGGGGGACTTGGTGAATAATGTGGGTGGCTGAGATTTAGGGAGAGAGCTGCCCCCTCAGTTTTATCCTTAGGGGATGAACCTTGCAAAGGCCTGGGCTGAGGAACAGCTACATTGGAGAAGAACACCTGATGAAGGCAGTGGAGGCTAGAATGGAGAACTGACTATAGAGAGTCATGCTTGACTGGCAGGGGGAGATCTGTCAGAACATCTTTACAGCATCTAAACCCAAGTCAACTTCCTTGTTCAGTCTGTTCTTCTAGAATGGGATATGTGTGTTCCCTAAAAATCACTGGCTACACAAAACCACACGGTAAAAGTCACAAAGGTGATGGGAAAATGGGGGCAGGACCACAATACTCAATCTGTGTCAGTGACACATTTAAAAAGAGATAGGGACCAACCCTAACCCTAAATGCATTTAAATGACTAAGAAATGCTCAAATACTGTTGGCATGGAGTTGTTCTGGTTGAGAGGGTGGTCTCAGTGGACCACAGCTCCAGGCCATGGTGAAAGTTGGGTAAGGGGGAGAGGCAGATCAACCTTCTTGAGCCCTCAGCTCCAAACACCCCAAATGTGGTGCTTTGCCCTAACAAAGTCTCTTGCAGCTTGGGAGTTATTGGGACATGGTTCTGTCTTCTCTGTTTCTCCAAAATGAAAGTTACCACATAAGCAAACACAAAATTTGAGTGTGTTCAGTCATTCTCTATCAGTCACACTGAAACAAATTCACATCCCACTGGATCCTGCCTCAGGATTTTCATTTTCTTTTTCTAAAACCTGGTGTTCAGGACTGATTTTAATTTTAATCAACCAGAGCTACTCTGTCTGACTCTCTCTGTATCTCTCCTCTCCTCTTCTCCTTGGCTTCCTCATCTACAAAATGAGCTAGAGAAGGAAATGACAAACCGCTCCAGAGTCTTTGCCATGAAAACCCCAAATGGGGTCACAAGAGTCGGACCTATTGCAATGACTGAACAACAGCAGGGGCAACAACATGCCAGCACATCTGCATACCACCTTTGGTATATAATCATTTTACAACAGAAAGACATGGTTTTAGTTCCCAGTTTGAGGCTACCATTAAAAGGACTATGACAACTTTAATTGAACATATGGGTCCTTTTCCTCTTGCATTTATTAAATACCTATTAGATGACAGGCACATGCTAAGGACTTTACAAGTCTTATCTCATTTGATTCTCACAACAACCCTATGAGGTAGATGCTGTTATGGTTCCCATTTTACAGATGAGGAAACTGAGGCAGGAAGTGAGGAAGTAACATGCTCAGGGTCACAAAACTAGGAAGTGTCTGAGGGCAGATTTGAGCTCAGAGTATAAACTCAATCATTAAATAGCTGGGTCAAAGTCATTTGGAGCATTTCATGAGGTTGCCAGTCAATTCTTTGCTTGAGAATTGGCTGTTTATATCCTTTGACTTTGTATACCTGGGATACCAAACCCTTATCAGAGAAATTTGATAGAAAGATTTCTCCCCTATTTGACCACTTCCCTTCTTATCCTACATGCAATAATGTTGTCTGTAAATAAGTTTTTTAGTTTCATGTAATCAAAAACTTGTATTTTATCTTTTAAAAGTCCCTCTATCTCTGGTTAAAAAACACATTCCTTACCCAAAATTTTGATAGGCATTTGATCTACTCACCTAATCTGGTTGCCTCAGTTTTCTCAGCTGTAAAATGATGGTAATAATACCACCTGTCTCTCAGGATTGTTGTAAGAATCAGTTGAGAAAATAATTGTAAAGTCCTCAGCCCAGTGCCTGAAACATAGTAAACACTGTATAAGTGTTAGCTATTATTTTTTATTTTATTGTTCTCAATTTTTTTATGGTAGGGTCTGTAATATTAAGATTGCTTATCTATTTAGAATGTGTTATGCAAGACAGTGTAAGGTGTTTTCCCAGCAGGGTTTTTAATCAAAGAACATTTTCCTAGATAATTTATGTTGTCCACTTTATCACACACTGTTCTGAGTTTCATTGTTTCCGATTCCTGTCTATACTCCCACCAATCTTTCTGTTTGTTAACCAATACTAGAATGTTTGGGTGATTGCTGCTTTATAATAGAGTTTGAAGACTGGAAGTTCTCTTCCCCCTGAAGAAGAAGATGTTTTGATTACCATTATATTTGGCTTCTTTTGTGTGGCAAAACACTTGGTGCTGATTCTATTCCAGCTGAGATTTGCAAAAGCTGACTGAAATTTTCTGAGTTATATGGCAAGAGATGGCTATCCCCCAGAAGTTAAAGGACATGTCCATTGTCCATCTCTATAAAGGTAAAGGAAATAGACTGTCCTGCGACAATCACAGGAAGGTCTCTCTCTTATTCATTGGTGGTGAGATTCTTGCCAGCCTCCTCCTTAATAGGCTGATCCTTCACCTGGAAGATGGTCATGTATCTGAGATCCAATGTGGCTTCAAAAAGGGCCGAGGAACAGTCAATGTGGTGTTTGCTGCCCAACAACTCCAGGAGGAATGCTAGAAGCAGAACAGAAATCTATATACAACATTTGTCCATTTGTCGGGTCACAAGTGCTTATGGAAAATTATGTCAAAATCTGGTTGCCCAGTAAAGTTCAATAGTATTGCATGCCAGTTTTGTAACCATGTTTGCCCAGGTTCTAGATAACTGACAATGCTCTTGTGCTTTACCAGTCACCAATGGACTGAAACAGGGCTGTGTGCTTGCTTTCTTGCTTTTTAGCATGATGTTTTCAGCCATGTTGTCAAAAGCCACCAATGAGTACAAACATAGCATCAAGGTCAGCTACTGAACTGATGGTAAACTATCTAACGTGAAAAGGCTACAAGCCACTGAAAAACAGAAGAAACTGCAAAGAAAACATATTGTCCAGAAAATCACATTAAGGAGAGAGAATTTAAGAATCATTAAAACCATGGCCCTAAATCTTAATTCAAGCAAATATCCAAAAAAAAAAAATAAATGTCTACTGTATGTCTAGAGGTCAAGATAGAAATAAAAAGAATCCAAAAAAAGCCCATCTCTGGAAAGAACCCCAAATAAAAACTCCCAGGATCCTCCTACCCCAAATCCAGAGCTTAAGGTCAAAGAAAAAAATATTGCAAGCATCCAGAAAGACAGACTTACCAAGGACCAGACAGCTGAGAAGATTCCAGAAGACAAGGGCTTCTGAAGAGGGGGAAGGTGAGGGACAAAGATCTCCCATAAGTCAGATGAAGCAGAAGTCTGTGCAACAGAGGAGGGTCTGGTGGGGGAAGAATTTGACAACAGAACAGCAATCTCACTTAAATGGATCAAAGGAGGGGACTCCACAGGACAAGGGATGAGAGATGTTTCCCCATTTTCTGACAGAATTGAAAGATTCAGAGTGCAGAATTTTATACATATACATATATATATATATATATATATATATATATATATATATATATATATATATATATATATATATTATATATACATTTTTGTTTTTTGGGGGGAGGCCACATGAACAATGCTGGAATGCTGCCCTTGAGTATACAAGTTTATAACAGAGGTTTTGTTTTCCTTTATCTCTCAATGTAAGAAGGCTGAGCATGGTAAGTGGAGTTTTTCCGGAGTGAAAAAGATATTTATTTGAAAAAATCAGAAGAAAAGCCATTCATTTAACTTCTACAACTGTGTCAGGGAGCATTCTTAATCCAAGATATTATTTAAATAAATATATAATCCTAACCACATAAAATCTAAAAGTTTTCATTAAAGTAAATGAAGATCAAATATGAAAAATTGTTGAGTAGCACATATGTCAAATGATATATCAAATCTGACCAAAATAAGTCCTTTATGTTCAAACACAGAGGGACCTGACACCAATGTGAAACAAGAGTCATTGCCAATAGATGAGTGCTGAAAGGACATGAATGTTTCTAAAGTCCTGGCAACTATAAATGACCTGAAAACAGGTCTCCAAGTCACAATAAGAGAAAGTCATGAGAAAATAATCTTGCCATCTCTTGTGAAGGGGTAAATTTTGTGCATGATAATAACAATGCTGAAATAAGAAGAAACAATTCTTTGGGTCCCAAACCAAAAAAAAGGAGGCAATAGAGTTGCTGATAGATGGTAGGAAAGGATATGTCTGGACTTTCTAGAAACTAGGATGAGGCTCGGAACTAGTCAGTACTATGGCTACTACATTTGGTAAAGAGAAGAAATCAGAGCTGGGTGTTCAAGGCTGTGTTAAGTCTGCACCTTTGGTCTTCAGTTTCCTAATCTGTAAAATAAATGAGATTATCTTCCATGAAATCTTCAGTTTCATGGTTTCCCAGTTGGCATCATGAGAAAAGAAAGAAAGAAAATCCTACCAAATGTGCTCAGGTTCATTGTTTCTGATAAAAAAAAAAAGTTACTAGGTATTCACACCTTCACATTTCAGGCAGTTCCCACCAGCCTTAGGCTTATCTTAGGCACTTCTCTCCATTTTAATAATTAAGATCTTTCCTTTTTGTTACTGAGTTGTGTCTGACTCATTGTGACCCCTTTTGGGGTTTTGTAATCAAAGAAATTTAAGTAACTTGCCCTTTCCTTCTCCAGATCATTTTTCAGATAGGGAAATGGAAGAAAACAGGGTTAAGGGACTTGCCCAGGGTCACACAGCTAGTAAATGTCTGAGACCTGGATTGGAAGTCAGTTGTTCCTGACTACAGGCCCTTCGCTCCATCCACTGGGCCACGTTCCTGCTTCTCTTCTTTGATTCCCAATTCTGATTTCCTCTGCATTCTTGGTTCCTGACTAGTTTATGGGGAAGTTACAAGACTTGCCCGAGTAACAGCTGGGATGGAGATAGTTAAATATGAGGGGGCTGCTGGTCTCAAGTCAGCCTGCAGATTTCTTCAGTCCTCAGACCCTCTCAATCTGGGGTGGGAACATTTTCTCCCCAACTTCTAAGGAGGGGAAAGGGTCGCACTGAGGAGGGCTGGAGGGGAGGGTGGACTCTAACCCTAACCCTTCTTTTTCTCTGGTTCAAACTAGGCGCATAAGAGCCGGGCGCTCCTGGCGTGATGATGGGAGGGAGGGAGCCTCGGCTGCTCCACAGAATCAGAGGCTGTTCTGGGAATAACGAAGACCCGGCCAAGGTCTATGAAGCAGGCGATTTCTTCGGGGTCACTTTCAGTTTTGGTCTCCCAACCTGTGCGGGCTCCTTCTGCCCAGTCGCCAGGGACGTTTGTAGTTTTTCATTTTCTATTGGCTGGCAGAACCTCTGGGAAGGCAATCAGAAGTGAGAAATTCGTCCCTGTGAAGTTGGGCTGTTGTTCCTGCAGACCATGGAGCGCTCTCTGGGAGCTCTCCTTCTGTTGAGGGTCCTGGCAAGCCGGGAGACCTGGGCGGGTAAGGAGAGACTGGACGCAGCACCCAGGGGTGGATGTGGGGCTGGGATGGGGTTTCCTACAAGAAGCTCCTCGGATCCCAGCCCACCCTAACCCTAACCCTAAATGGCAGTCCGGTCTGTGCTGGGGTGAAAGAGGAAGGAGGGAGTGTCTTGGTGTCGGTCCATTGGTTTGGGGGGTGAGTGGATCGGTAGCGAGCGGGGGGTCACGGGGAGGAAGAATGGGGGCCGCAGTCCTGGGGGCGTTAAGGAACAGAGCTGTCCGGGGTCCCCCGATACCCCCCCCCGCGTCCCCCAAGGGCGAGGACAGAACCAAGAGCAGCTTTGTTAAAGAGCTTCTCGGGGGATCGGGGGGTGGGGAGGGGCAGGTGAAGACGCAAGGTGGGGGACCGAGGGTGAGGAGTGTGAGAGACCCCGGATCCGGACCAGAGGTGGGGGCGCGGAGAAGGAGATAAAGTCCAGGAGCAGGGGCGCTCGGACCTGACTGGGACGCAAAGCGCTGAGGCCTTGAGAATGACGAGGGCGGGGCGCTGTGTCCCAGCCTGGCGGGGAGGGCATAGCGGGCCGGGGACTCCGGGATCCCTCTGGGGTGTGACTGGGTCTAGGGTCGGGATAGGGGCCAGGCGCCCCCCGCCCTGGTCCCCACGTCCCAGGTCCTCACTCCCTGAGGAACTTCCACATCGCCATGACCCGGCCCGGGCTCGGGCAGCCGCGGTTCCTAGCCGTGGGCTACGTGGATGATCAGGAGTTCGTGCGCTTCTACTCAGACTCCCCGGGTCAGAGGATGGAGCCGCGGGCGGCGTGGATGGAGGGAATGGAGCAGGAGGAGTCGGGGTACTGGGAGCGGCAGACGGGGATCGTCAGGATGGACCCACAGATTTACCGAGTGAACCTGGACGCCCTGCGCGGCTACTTCAACCAGAGCGCGGGAGGTGAGTGCCGGGGGCGGGGAAGCGGGGCCCGCTCGAGGCCCCCTGGGGACGGGGGGAGCCCCCTTGGGGATGTCTGGGGGCGGGGGCGGGGCAGCCAGATTCCGGCCTCACTGACCAGGCAGGCCGGGCAGGCGTCCACACCGTCCAGCGCATGTACGGCTGCGAGGTGTCCCCCGAGCTCACCTTCCAGCGCGGGTTTTCCAAAGAGGCCTACAACGGGCGGGACTACATCGCCCTGGACACGGAGACCTACACGTGGACGGCGGCCGCGCCCCGCTCCGTGAACACCAAGCGCAAGCGGGAGGCTGAGAGGAGCATCACGGAGAAATGGAAGGCCTACCTGGAGGAGGAGTGCGTGATGTGGGTGAAGAAGTACCTGGAGAGGGGGAAGGACACTCTGACGAGCACAAGTACCGCCTGCCCCGCCCCAGTGTGCGCGGCCCTTCTCCACCTCCCCACAGCCCCGGGCCCCCGACCCCCGGAACCCCTAGTGTCCCAGGGCGTATTGTAGGGTGTGCCCCTCCCCCCACCTGCCCTTGTGCCCCGAAGGGGAGGGCGAAAGGGGAGCCTGGAAATGCCCCTGCCCTTTGGCTGCAGACCCACCCAAGTATGCTCAGCACTCAGGGCCTCAACCCATCCTTCTCAGCCACTCCTCAGCCCCAGTCCTGTGTCCCCCACCCCCAGGAACCCCTTGTACCCCATGTTTCAGATTGTGGGTTGTTCCTCCTGTTCACATGCCCTTGGAGGGGAAGGGGGAAAGGGAGCCTGGTGATGCCTCTGACCTTCGTCTCTAGACCCACCCTCTGCCAGAGTGACCTGCCACACTGCCCCCACATGGGGAGGTGATCCTGAGGTGCCGGGCCCAGGACTTTTACCCTAAGGAGATCTCCCTGACTTGGCTGAGGGATGGAGAGGAACAGCCCCAGGACACGGAGTTCATTGAGACCAGGCCTGCAGGAGATGGCACCTTCCAGAAGTGGGCTGCTGTGGATGTGACCTCAGGCCAGGAAGGCAGATACAGCTGCCAAGTTCAGCACGAGGGACTGTCTGAGCCCCTCACCCTCCAGTGGGGTAAGGACTGGGAAAAGGCTACCCCACAGGACCTGAGGGAAGGGGAGTTACTGGGAGAAGATGGGGGAAGGGTTAGTGACTTAGGGAAGACAGGGGTCAGGGCCTCTCACTTACCTTTTCCATTTCAGAGTCAGAGTCCTCATCCCCCTGGTATATTGTGGGCGCCGTAGCTGTTGGCCTCCTCCTCATTGCAGTCATTGCAGGAGTTGGGATATGGAGAAGGAAGCATTCAGGTAGGCAGGACTGGCAGGGGTCATCAGGGATCAGGCCCCATGGAGATCTGGGCTTCCCCTGACCGGACAGCTTGTCTTTCTGTTCTCAAGTCCTCTCCTTGTCATCTAAGGGACTTTTCATCCTTTTCATCAGATGAGCCCTAAGAGTTTAGATGAACAAATCCCCAACTGGAAGCCATTTCTCTAGAGGATGCCTGGCAGGGGTGTCACAAGCTGGCTGAGTGGGGAATCTGCTTCAGACTCAGCTCAGACCTGAACATGGGGATCTCTCCCCGAGGGCCTGGGTGTCTCCCTGGCTGGGGACCGTAAACCAGCCCTGGGAACCCCTGGAGGCAGGCCAGGAAAGGGGGATGGGCCCATTTGGGGGCCTTTTGTTTTTTCCTCTTGGATCTAGAGTCTGGAGTGCTATGGGGCATGGGGGTGTGGTCCTGGTTATTTGTTGTGTCTCCAAGACAAATCTTGGAATTTCTGAGACCCCAGTGTGGTCTCCTCTCCTGGATTCCTCATTGGAAATTTATTTTCTTTTCCAGGTGGAAAAGGAGGTGGTTATGTTCCAGCTGCAGGTAAGTGAAGGGTAGACATGGAGGGTAGAAAGAAGGGGCCAGCCCATGGTGTCCCTGGGACCTGAACAATGAGAAGGCAGAGGAGAGGCTTAGTCAAGTATCCTTCTCTTGGTGTTCCACTCCCTTCCCATTCCCTGGTTCTGGGATATATGTTTCTGACTGGGTTGCTTTCCTTCTTTGTCTCCATCCAATGACAGTGCACAGGGGTCAGATGTCTCTCACAGCCAAAGGTGAGACTCTGGGGGCATGGGAGGAAGGAGGGACTGGGGTAAAGGGGCCAAGCAAAGAGGAGGAGATTCTGTGGGAGGTTGGGCTGAAGATTAGCTGGGTGGTGAGGCTGACCCTTCAAAATGATGACAGGCTGGAGGTCAGAGGGCACTTGGAGGATCCCTATGAATCTGTCTTTCCTTCTTCAGCTTGAGAGAATTTCTTGCCATGGACCTGAAACACATAACCAGTCTGCAGTCCCTTCCTGTTTCTGTTGACCCCTGGCCTCTCTCCCCAGTACTGACCCCTTCGATCCTCCTTGGACTCTACTGACCCAAGCCCAGGGCAGCCTCATCAGGGCCCTCACCCTGTTCTCTAAGGTCTCCCTCCCCTCCTCCCTCTTGTCTCTCTGTCAGCTTTGGGATTGAGCCTCTGATGCTGCCCTGACCTCTGGAGTCTCTGACCATCAGAACGGCCTGATGCTTCACTGCTGTGCAGGCTGCAGCTTTTCTCCCCATTCTCAGCTGAGCTTCACATTGGGTGGGGACTTTTATTTGCTCTACTAAGTCTGTAAGTGCAGGTTGGGGCTGAACCCAGAGGGGAAGGAGCCTGGGCCAGGGGGGTGGTGTATTGTACATGGTGAAGGGGCAGATGTTTGTCTTTGAATTGTACTCCTCTGGGGCACATGTGGACATGGTCTCTTGGGCCTTGTTCTAGGGCTCCAGGTGGCATACTCCTCCTGAACCTGGAACCATGCTCACACAGGTTGTTGAGTCATTAACCCATAGGCCATCTGTCCATAGGCTGCCCCTCAGCACCGACCTTCACAGAGATCCAGTTCTCTCTATTTTTGTCATTTTCATCATAGATATAAAAGGAATATTTTTGTCCTGCTCCTTGTAAGCCGATGGGGGACAGGAAGTCTTGTGAGAGGAAAGGACACGTCTTCCATGGGGGCTTACTTTTCTCATTTGCATCAGAAAATGAGTCTAAATTTCAAAGTGCCTCAGTCAGTGCAGCCTCTGACTTAGAGGCAGGAAGGCCTGAGTTCAAATCCCATCTCAGACACTTAATAGTTTTGTGACCTTGAGCTGGTCACTTAACCTCTCATCTCAGGAATTGGGAGTGGGGATCATATTAGCCCCTTTTCCCAGATCAAGTAAGAACATCTATACAGAGTGCTTAGCAAGGCTTGTTATAGAAATGAACACTACTATTATTGCTTTCAAGCGCTAATTCCTATGATTCTGCCAATTCCAACAAACTGGAAATTATAGGGATGCCCATCGATTGGTGATTGGCTGAACAAGTTGTGTTACATGATGACTATAAAATACTACTGTGCTATAAGAAATGAAGAAAACATGGAAAGACTTGGAGGAAATAATGAGGAGCAAAATGGGCAGAACCAAGAGAACATCGCATACGCTATCAGTAATTCTATTTTAAGAACAACTTTGAGTGACTAACTCATTTTAGCTACTGTAAGTACCCAAATGAACCACAAAGGATCTTTGAAGGAAGAAACCGTATGTATTCAGAGAAAGAACTCTAAATACAAGCATCCACAGAATGATTTTACACACATACAGATGCAAACACACACTTATATCTAATGGTATCCATCTCTAGGGCTGGAGGAAGGGAAGAAAAAGGGGAAAAATGACATGGTAACTTTATTATATATTTACTAGAAATAATGCATACATAATAGATCTGCAGTTCCATGGGCAATCTTTTTTTCTTCTATGTTATGGAAAATATTTCACAAATTCAAAATAAAATACAGAATATTATAGAAAAATCAGAGCTACAGCTGTTTCCTATTGTCTGCAGGCTGGGCATCAGTGACTATGCCAGATGTGAGGCCACATCTTTGGTAGTGTTGGGTTGTTCAGCTTGTCAGGAGCCCAGGTAACCAGGACCACTCTGAGAGAGGACAAAGTGAGGAGATGAGAGGACAAAGAGGTCATGGGAAAAGACCTGGACTAAGAGCCCTGGCCTTTTCAGTGATTCTCTGCACTCTCCTGGGGTCCTTGTTTTCAAAGATATTCAGGATCAGGTCCCTTCTTCTTGTTAGGGACATGTCTAGCAACAGGTAGCTCAGGTTTAGGTTCAATGTTGGGATGAAATGAGGCCCTCAGAAAATAAAGGAGGTTGACTTGCAATGATGTGTACCAAGGACATAGTGTCCCTTTCCGAATAGGGCTTCTCTAGTGTCCAGGTGAAAACTTCTCTGGTCAACAGGACAGGGCACAGTGACTCCAAAGAAGCCATCATGTGGAAGGAGTCACAGCTCTCTGTGGATAGGACTTTAGGTGTTAGGTTCCCAGGAAGGTACTTCATGAGAGACAAAGGCCAATCAGATCCTAGTGACAGCTTTGTTGCCTTTTAGGGACAAACTAATCTTTTGTGTGGGGAAGACAGAAACCCCTGGTCCCATCCCACACCACTCCCCCCAAAATCCATGTTCTAAGAGACTTTCCACCATTTCCTAATTTTCAGGTTGGACAATTATCCTAGCCCAGGAAATAGAAGTGAAGAAAAAAATACCTTGCCTCAATAAAGAGTAACCAAAAGAAAAAAAAAATGAGGCGGATGAATAAAAGCAGGAGTTCTAGACTTTTTCTTTCTCTTTTGGATAGCCTCAAATCTTAATCATCCAATACTGGTGTCAAATACAGCTTGAAACCACTTAAAAATGTAATTTGGAAATAGTTTACAAAATAAAGATGCAATAAAGCATAATGTTAGTATGAGGTTTTCTAAGTCAATGAGCAACCCTAGGATCCTTCCATACAGAGCCTGGCAAGTATCAAGTTCTTGTACAGGTCAGGGAGCTGATTGTAAATATGTTAACAGGAAATCTTTCCTGGCGCCCCCAGAAGAGACTAGATGACACGTGGTTCACTCTTCTGGATGGGGAGGGTGGATTGGAGTTACGAGCCAGTTGTCAGAGGCTGGACCTAGAGGCAAAGAGGAGGGAAGTGAGAAGGGCAGTTTAAAAAGAATAAAGATTTTTACATAAGACCATTGTGACCAGGAAGAAAATACTCCGGAGAGTTAAAGCAGATGAAGATACTGTGTCTACTCCCCTAGACTTTCTCTACTCTGAGATTCCAACGGACTGTGGTGAAGGTTTCACTGCTGAGCTCGAGGATCAGTTTCTAGTGTGTGGTCCCAATGACGTACTGGACACTTTGTCGGGGATCTCAGTACCCTGCCCTCCCAGCCTTGTTTCCCACCAGTGCCCTCAAGCCCTCTCAACCTCAGCCAGACTGTCCCATTCACCATCCCTCCACCAGAAAGCTGAGAATCTGAAGTTGAATCTCCTATTGATGTTAGGATTTGGGCAGGTCCTATCACTTTTCCGAGCTTCATCTGAACTTGTAAGGAAGTGTTTTCATCTCTAAAGTCCCTGTAACAGGTTCAATGTCCTGTAGGATTCTCAGGGCATAATGAATGGGTAGAGGAATGAGAAGACTTTTCTTCTAAAAGGGCCAACCCCTCCCTCATACTAAGTGAGGGTAAGGGGCAGAGGTCCATTTCACTGAGGAAAACAATTGCCCCCAGAGGCAGGAAAGTGTCTCACTTCCCCTTTGGACATGTCCCCAAGCCTACATGCTTCCATTCATCCAAATGATTAGCAAGTGAGGGTTATTTTCCACTCCCATGAAAAAATAATCTATCTCCATCCTGAGTCCCTATGCTATACTTTCTTATCTCTGTACTTTTGTCCATACCATTCCCTCTGCCCAGAATGCCCTTCCTTCAGTAACTCAGTAAAAATCCTGTTCATCCTATTAGACACTTCTCATCAAATAAAACTTCTTCCAAGATGGCTTGACACAGCACTTCATTTGGAAATGGTTATTCCACCCACAGGCCTCAAATAACCTGTTGTGCACACTTGTGTTTGCTGTATTACAGCTGCTTTTATGTTAGAGTGATTGGAAGCTCCTGAGGGCAGGGCCCAGGCTGTGCTTGCTTACTTCTGCCTTTACCCAAGTTCTGCACAGGATGAGGGTTCTTGGGCTACACTTATCAGGAGGAGAGCTCCTATGCATCAGGAGAAGCTCAATCTTTTGGGTCCTCCCCTCTGGTCTATGTAGGGTGGGGACTTTTGGGTTGCACTGAACATGAAGAGGGATCCTGGACATCAGGAAGAAAGTTCCTGGGCAATGGGATGACCTCCATCCTCTGGGTCCTTGGTGATTCCCAGGGTTGCCCTTCCCCCAGTCCTTGGATGTTGGCAATGACTGCAGACTGCTGGCAGCCACCCTGCTTCTTCCTGGTCATCATCCCCAGGCCCTGGATCCAAGGACAAAGTCCCCCAGCGCCCAACCACTAGGCTAAGGAACTTCCCTCATTTGCCCCAGAGCTGCGTGTCCCTTCACAGGTGTCCCAGGAAGCAGTCAGTATACTGACTCCCCTGAACCAGGTGAATCATACTTGTGCTTGACTAAAATGATTGTTAACCCCTCAAATTTGCCTTTCCTTTTATGAAGGCAGATCTAAGAACCTCTGATAGCAGGCCCCCCTGCATGTGTTGGGATGCTTACTGTTACACAGAAATATGCCTTCCCCTGCAGAAACCCCCCAGCAGGAATGCATTATAGATTTTTATAATGGATTTTTTTTTGTCATTGTGTAGGGGAGGGGTAAAGTGTGTGTGTGTGTGTGTGTGTGTGTGTGTGTGTGTGAGTGAGAGAGAGAGAGAGAGAGAGAGAGAGAGAGAGAGAGAGAGAATTTAGAACTAAACTGAAATAAAAATCTCATTTTAGAAGTTACTAGTCGTCTCTTAATTGCCAAATCTAATGACGTTTTCACAGTCTTTATCACTCTTGACTTCTTGGCAGCCTTTGACACTGTCACCCTCATCTCCTTGATAATCTCTTCTCTCTAAGATTTCCTGACATCACTGTCTCATGTCTCCTTCTACCTGTCTGACTGCTCCTTCTCTGTCTCCTTTGCTGGATTTTTATCTAGGTCAGGCCTCCGGGTTTTCTCCAGGGTTCCATGTTGGGCCTTCTTCTCTTCTCCTTCTATAGTATTTCACTTGGTGATCTCATCAGCTCTCATGTCTGTGCTGATGATTCTCCAATCTATGTATCCAGCCCTAACCTCTCTCTTGACCTATAGTCTCCCATCTTCAATTGCCTAGGGAACAGTTAGAAATAGATGGCCTGTGGATACATTAAACTCCACGTGTCCAAAACTGAATTCATTAGCTGCATCCCCAAACACTAACCCCTTCTACACCTCCCTGTCTAAGACACTACCATTTCAATCCTCTAGGCTCCAGATCTAAATATCAACCTGTTAATAAGTTGTGAAAGCATCTTCCTCAGTTCTCTCTGATAAAGTATTTGGAATAAGGTGGTAACTGCATGGCATTGCATATTCTTCATCTGCACCATCATCTCTGTGAGTGGTCCTAAGAGTCCATATTGGATGTTAAAGGTGTCTCTGCCTTTGAGGAGGTCACAAATTAAAGGGGGAGACAATCATTAAATACACACACAGAGCCTGCATGCCCATGGCTGCCCAGGTTTGGAGCATTTGACTCAAGCATCCTTGTACCCCATTCTCTTGGTTGACAGGACCCTGAGGGAAGATGAGATCCTTGAATTTAGTTTCCCCAAATCCTGATACACAAATGGGTTTTAGAATGGAGCTTGCAGTGTTAGCCTGGTCAGTGTCCCACCCTCAGGCCTGGAGCTGCTCTTTACTATGCTCTGGCACCAACATGTCACCTTCTTTTGGCTACTCTTAGGACAAAGTCCTATTGACCCCTGGTTATGCCTTTGGTTGAACATCTTCGAGGGAAAATGTCATCCCCAGGCAGCAAGGATGAGGAAAGTGACTTACCCCCAGAGATCAGTGGAGACAGAAGAGTTCTAGGGGACCCCAGGAAGTGAGCCCAGAATCCCTCAGTTCGGTGACTGTGTAGTCCATGGGTTAGCCCATGCATCAGAAAGGAAGTCTCTACTCATCTGGCCTGCTCAGCAAAGCCCCTGGCAATGCTCTGGAGAAAAAACCAGTTCTGATTAAAGGCATGAGGCACCTGCTGCCTCAGTTTACCCCTGTACAGGGAAGCATTAGGTAACCTCTTCACTTTGACATCTCCAGGTTCTGAGGAAGACAGAAACTGGAGGTAAAAGACTCAGGACTCTGATACAAGGTGTTTCCAGAGGTCAAACAGAATCAATTTGTGAACCTGTGGATACTTTTTTTTTTTTTAAAGGTAGAGGACATTCAGCTTAGATTGGAGCTTGCACCAGGGACTTTCAGGCATTCTCCCTTCTCTTTGGGGGGCAGGGGAAGGTGCTACTGCCAGGAGAAGATGCCCAGAAGCCATTGACCACATGAGTCAGGGCTGGAGGGGGAGTCTCCGCAGATAGCATGTGATGTAAAGACAATGAGGCAGGACTCATCAAGGGGCTGCTCAGGAGTTTCACATAGTAATTTAAAATATTAAACTATAAGGTCCTTGAGAGGAGGAACAATTTTGGTTATTCTTCATGTCTCCAGGGCTTAGGACAGTTCCTGGCACATATCAGGCAGTTATTGATTGACTGACAGCTAGGAAACTGAAGATGATGTCAGTGAGAAGACTGTTCATGTCCCAGGAGAATTTGAAATATCCTGAAGAACTAGACCAGGGGCAAGGAAACTGCAGCTTCAAGGCCACATGTGGCCCTTTAGGTCCTCAAGTGTGGCCCTTTGACGGAATCTAAACTTCACCGAACAAATTTCCTTCATAAAAGGATTTGTTCTGTGAAGTATGAAGTTTAGACTCAGTTAAAAGGTCGCACTTGAGGACCTAGAGGGCCACATGTGGCTTCCAGGCTACAGGTTCCCCAGCCCTGGGCTGGACCTTAGCTGAAGGACTGCCCCATCTTCCCAAAAAGCCTTCTTCCGTATCTGTAAAAAACAGGTGCAGGGGGGTGGAGCCAAGATGGCAGAGTAGAAAGACTCATGTATGCTAGCTCCGAACCCACAGCCCATATATTTCCTGCAAAAAGAACTCCCCACGAATTCTGGTGCACTGCAAGGCATGTAGAAACACAGTGGAAAAGATTTCCGTTCCAGAGAGCCCTGGAGAGTGGTCCCCAGGGGTCCATTGCACCCCAAAAAGTGGAGCCCACCCCTGTGCTGCCCTGGCCGAGGAGCAGATCTGAGCAGGCTTCAGGGATGGAACCTTCGATGGCCCGGAAGGTCTTACTGGCCACAGATGCTACAGGTCAGTGAGAGAGACCTCTGGGCTGGCCGAGAGGGGAGCAGAGTGTCTCTGTGACTTGGGCCCCCTTGGGAGGCAGTGGCAGAGGCAGCAGCGGTGGCCCCCCGGGATTCCCGGACCAGCAGGCAGAAGTTCAGGGCCATTACCGAAGGTCTCTGCATAAAGCCCCTGAGGGAACTGAGCCTGGGAGATGGCCCTGCCCCCACCCACCCCATTACTGAAGGTCTCTGCATAAAGCGCCTGAGGGAACTGAGCCTTGGAGGTGGCCCTGCCCCCCAAGCACCAGAACTTAAGCTTACATTGAATAGCAGCTGGGCCTGCTGTGGAAAGCCCATTTGAATCTCAGATCCCAAGCACTAGCTGGGCAGATCTAGGCAGGGGTGGACAGGAATCTCAGAACTCAAGTAACTGGCTGGGAAAATGCCCAGAAAAGGGAAGAAAAATAAGACTATAGAGAGCTACTTTGAGGGGGTACAGATGTTCCTGCCTTTCAATTCTGATGACGAGGAACTATTCTTACCATCAGGGAAAGAGGTGGAGGGCGGGGCCTCTGTATCCCAGACATCCCAGGTGGATGTCCAGTGGGCTCAGGCCATGAAAGAGCTCAAAAAGGATTTTGAAAATCAAGTTAGACAGGTGAAGGAAAAACTGGGAAGAGAAATGAGAGAGATGTAAGAAAAGCATGAAAAATGGGTCAATACCTTGGTAAAGGAGACCCAAAAAAATGCTGAAGAAAATAACACTTTGAAAAATACGCTCACTCAATTGGCAAAAGAGGTTCAAAAAGCCAATGAGGAGAAGAATGCTTTCAAAAGCAAAATTAGCCAGATGGAAAAAGAGGTTCAAAAGCTCACTGAAGATAATAGTTCTCTCAAAATTAGAATGGAACAGATGGAGTCTAATGACTTTCTGAGAAACCAAGAAATCACAAAACAAAACCAAAAGAATGAAAAAATGGAAGATAATGTGAAATATCTCATGGGAAAAACAACTGACCTGGAAAATAGATCCAGGAGAGACAATTTAAAAATTATGGGACTACCTGAAAGTCATGATCAAAAAAGGAGCCTAGACATCATCTTCCATGAAATTATCGAGGAAAATTGCCCTGATATTCTACAATCAGAGGGCAAAATAAGTATTGAAAGAATCCATCAATCACCACCTGAAAGAGATCCAAAAAGAGAAACTCCTAGGAACATTGTGGCCAAATTCCAGAATTCCCAGGTCAAGGAGAAAATCTTGCAAGCAGCTAGAAAGACACAATTCCAGTATTGTGGAAATACAATCAGGATAACTCAAGATCTAGCAGCTTCTACATTAAGGGATCAAAGGGTGTGGAATAGGATATTCCAGAAGTCAAAGGAACTAGGACTCAAACCAAGAATCACCTACCCAGCTAAACTGAGTATAATACTTCAAGGGAAAATATGGTCTTTCAATGAAACAGAGGACTTTCAAGCATTCCTGATGAAAAGACCAGAGCTGAAAAGAAAATTTGACTTTCAAACACAAGAATGAGAAAACGCATGAAAAAGTAAACAGCAAAGAGAAGTCATAAGGGACTTACCAAAAGTGAACTGTGCACATTCCTACATGGAAAGACAATATTTGTAACTCTCAAAACTTTTCAGTATCTGGGTAGTTGGTGGGACCACACACACACGTACACGCATGCATGCACATGCACATACACACATGCACACACATACAGAGACAGAGAGCACAGAGTGAATTGAATAGGATGGGACCATATCTTAAAAGAAATTAAGGTAAACGGTGAGAGAGAAATGAAGTGGGAGGAAAGGGGGTGAAATGGAATGGGGTAAATTATATCTCATTCAAGAGGCAAGCAGAAGACTTTTTAGTGGAGGGAAAAAGAGGAGAACTGAGAAAAAAAAAAACAAGAAGTGTACCCTCACCACATTCAACTAAAGAAAGGAATAAAATGCATACTCATTTTGGTATGAAAAACTATCTTTACAATACAGGAAAGTGGGGGGGAAGGAGATAAGCAAGGGAGGGGGTGGTGATGGTAGGGAGGGCAATGGGAGGAGGGAGCAATTTGAAGTCAACACTCTTGGGGAGGGACAGGATCAAAAGACAGAATAAAAACAATGGGGGGCAGGATAGGATGGAGGGAAACACAGTTAGTCTTACAGAACACGACTATTATCGAAATCATTTGCAAATCTACACAGATAGGGCCTATATTGAATTGCCTGCCTTCCCAAAGGGAATGGGTGGGGAGGGATGGGGAGAATTTGGAACTCAAAGGTTTTGGAACAACTGGTTAATATTGTTCTTGCTACTAGGAAATAAGAAATACAGGTAATGGGGAATAGAAAGTCATCTGGCCCTACAGGACAAAAGAGAAGATGGGGACAATAGAAGGGAGGGATGATAGAAGAGAGGGCAGATTGGTGATAGGGAAAATTAGAATGCTCAGTGTATTGGGGTGGGGGGAGGGGATAAAAGGGGAGAAAAAATTTTGTGAAAATGAATGTAAAAAGTTAAATAAAAAAAAAGAAATAAAACACTCACAGAACACCAAAAAACAAACAAACAAACAAACAAACAAACAAAACCAGGTGCAGGATAGATGGTGGATGGAGAAGAAAACATGCTCATTTTCATCAGAGGGGCTGGTCCATGGGGAAGTCTGGTCAGATGCCCATCTCCTTTTCCTTCTCATTGTAGTAAAAAATACATTGAATCTCTTAGTGAGAAATTTTTTGGGATCACACTGAGGATGGAAAGCGGATCTGGGAACTGTGTGAGAGGAGGGCAATGAGCTACCAAGTGACAAAGTATTAAGAAAATATAAAAATTCTAGAGGTGGATACAAGGGAAGGGTGACCAAGAGCATTTAGGGTTAGGGCTAGGATTAGGGTTAGCTATAACTGATCTGTAGTTACAGTTACAGAAGTCATTTGCTCAAGTCTAGATCACCCCCTTGTGGCTGTAGTAGACATAGCCATCTGAGGAACTATTCCAGGTACCTCCTCAAAACCTCCCACCCCCGCTAACCCTAATGCCAGCCAGGTGCCACCTACCGCACTCACTGCCTCTGTGTGGGTAGAACAGCTTAGAGGGTATAATATTAAGAGGTGGGAGGGCCCTTAGAGATCCTCCAGTCCAGCTCCCTAATTTTACAGATGAAAAAACTAAAGCAAAGAACTTTTGAGTGACTCATCCAAAGTCATAGAGGTAATATCAATTAGAGCTTGATTTCTAATCTAGGCACTTGAGTTGTAAATCCAACTAGTCAACCAGCAATCATTCAGCACCTACCATGTAAACCCTAACCCTTGTGCTAAGTGGCAGGGATACAAAAAACGGTCAAAGCAGTCCCTGCCCTCAGGGAACTCCCAGTCCAATGGAAGGCACAATGTAGAATCCATTGTGTGCAGAGAAGGTGTATAGAGGGTAAATGAGAGGTCATTTCAGGAGGACAGCACAAGCAGTGAGCAGGTTGGGGAGGCACGCAAGGTCTCCTGCCGAAGATGGCCTTTGAGCTGTGTCTGAAGGAAGGCAGAGGGGTTAGGGTTAGGGTTAGCACATCCCCGACATGGTGGACAGCCAACAAACATGCACAGAGGTGAGAGCTGGAGTCCTGTGGGCAGAAGAGCCAAAAAGCCAGCTTCCCTTCAGACCACAGGAAATGGACGGGAACAAAGTGTGTGAAGCTTGGCCAAGATAGAAGCAACTGGGTTACAAAGAGCATTAAGGCCCAAACAGGATTTTGTATTTTACCCTGGAGGTGACAGGAAAGTCTGGAGTTTATTGAATGAGGGGCTGTGTGTGGTCAGGTCAGATCTTTATTTTAGAAAGGTTCCTCTGGCAGCTGAATGGAGGCAGGGAGACATGTAGCAGAACTGTTGCGAAGGTAAAATGAGGAAAGTTGGTGATCTCTCTCCATGAGACCCCTTCTCCTTGCTCCCCACACAACTTGTATGGGGGAAATCTGGCTTTATGTCCATGTACCAAAAATTGTTGTCCCATCAAATGCTTTGACTGGTTAGGGAATGGGCAAGGGCCCTTTACATTTGGGACCGAAGTAGGCAGATTGTGGCATTTCTCACTTCCTAAACTTAGTGACCACATTCCAGGGATAAGAGATATTTCTTGAGACATGATTTAATGCCACCTTCTTACTTTTATAGGTGAGGAGCCCAAGGCTCTTGTATAACAGGTCCATAACTGTGAGTTAGGGGCTAAAAAAGGTCTTTTTCCTCCCTTGATAGTCATCTATCAATCAGTCTGCCATGGCCCTCCCTCTGGTTCTCTTGATGTCTTGCTACTGTCTACCCATATGTTATTTCTCCTTCTTACTACATGTCTGGCCATGTCCTTCCTGGTCCATATACATACCTAATAATGGATTTCATGTCACTTCTGGCCTAGTTGTTGGTAGCTCACTGCAGGCTCTTGATTCCTAATTGTGTTTTTTTATTCTGTTGCTTTAATTGTTACTTCATTTTTTTTATTCCCACTGAATTCCCACTGTTCTATGACTCAAAAGTATGCATGTCATCAGTAGAAACAAACATTAATGAGATGGGCAGTTTGTAATTGCTGAAAGCACCACACAATTTCTCCAGTGAAATACAGTATGCTCTTCTCCTCCTATTCAATTCTGGATCAATCTCATTGTCCATTTGATGTTCCTATCCAAGGGACTAACAGACAGCCTGAATGAACATCCTGCACATTGAGGTGCATGTCATCTAGAGTCTGGGCAATATTGGGACTTCCTTTAGTTTACCTTTTCATTGTACAGATAGACTAATCTTTTTTATGTATTTATTTTTATTGTTTATTTTATTCATTTTTAGTTTCTAACATTCACTTCCATAAATTTTTAATTTTCTCCCCCTTCCTTTCCCCTTCCTCCCCAAGACAGCATGCATCTGATATGAGCACTTGTGGCAGTAATGTGTTATTCACCCACAGCATCCATGAATATCCTGGAGTGATTCTGAATCATGAAATACAAGGCCCTCCATATGGAAGGCAGAACCAAAACATTTATTCAGACCCAAAGCCAGTACAGCAACAACAATCTATATTCAATAGCAATGCAGAGGACAATAACATCCACAAGCCTACCCCCTGCCAGGCCTCCCACAAGCCAGCTCCATTTCAACAATCAAAGGCAGGCTCCCTTAAGCCCCAAGTGCTAAATTTGTGGAACCTGAGGTCAAGTGACTGTGGAGAGGTATCTGCTAAGATTCTGGGCACAAAAATCCCTTTCTGTGTCCAGACCAGTAGACACTTGATTGTGCCACCTTGGAGGAACTGAGATCTCACAGATTCCCAGAGTATACCCTACTCCTGACAAAGGACCCAAAAGTCAAGTAACTGGTTGGGAAAATGCCCAAAAAAGGGAAAAAAAAATAAGACCATAGAAGGTTACTTTCTTGGTGAACAGATATCTCCTCCCATCCTTTCGAATGAGGAAGAACAATGCTTACCATCAGGGAAAGACATAGAAGTCAAGGCTTCTGCATCCCAAACATCCAAAATAAATATTCAGTGGGCCCAGGCCATGGAAGAACTCAAAAAGGATTTTGAAAATCAAGTTAGACAGGTAGAGGAAAAACTGGGAAGAGAAATGAGAGAGATGCAAGAAAAGCATGAAAAGCAGGTCAACACTTTGCTAAAGGAGACCCAAAAAATTGCTGAAGAAAATAACACCTTGAAAAATAGGCTAACTCAATTGACAAAAGAGGTCCAAAAAGCCAATGAGGAAAGAATGCTTTCAAAAGCAGAATTAGCCAAATGGAAAAGGAGGTTCAAAAGCTCACTGAAGAAAATAGTTCTTTGAACATTAGAATGGAACAGATGGAGGCTAATGACTTTATGAGAAACCAAGAAATCACCAAACAAAACCAAAAGAATGAAAAAATGGAAGACAATGTGAAATATCTCATGGGAAAAACATCTGATCTGGAAAATAGATCCAGGAGAGACAATTTAAAAATTATGGGACTACCTGAAATTCATGATCAAAAAAAGAGCCTAGACATCATCTTTCACGAAATTATCAAGGAAAACTGCCCTAATATTCTAGAACAAAGGGGCAGAATGAATATTGAAAGAATTCACAGATCACCTCCTGAAAGAGATCCAAAAAAAAGAAACTCCTAGGAACATTGTGGCCAATTCCAGAGTTCCCAGGTCAAGGAGAAAATATTGCAAGCAGCTAGAAAGAAATAATTCCAGTATTGTGGAAATACAATCAGAATAACACAAGATCTAGCAGCTTCGACATTAAGGGATAGAAGGGCATGGAACATGTTGCTCCAGAAGTCAAAGAATCTAGGACTAAAACCAAGAATCACCTACCCAGAAAAACTGAGTATAATACTTCAGGGGAAAAAATGATCTTTCAATGAAATAGAGGACTTTCAAGCATTCTTGATGAAAAGACTAGAGCTGAAAAGAAAATTTGACCTTCAAACACTGTTTACATTCCTACATGGAAAGACAATATTTGTAACTCTTGAAACTTTTCAGTATCTGGGTAGTTGGTGGGATTACACACACAGACACACACACAGACACACACACGCACACATACATGCACATGTACATGCACAGAGACAGAGTACAGACTGAATTGAATAGGATGGGGTCATATTTTTAAAAAAGGAAATCAAGTGGTGAGAGAGAAATATATCGGAAGGAGAAAGGGAGAAACGGAATGGGGCAAATTATCTCTCATAGAAGAGGCAAAAAAAGACTTTTCAGTGGAGGGAAAAAGAGGGGAGGTTGAGAGAAAAACAAGAAGCTTACTCTCATCACATTTGACTAAAGGAAGGAATAAAATGCACACTCATTTTGGTATGAAAACCTATCTTACAATACAGGAAAGTGGTGGAGAAGGGGATAAGCTGGGTAGGGGGATGATTCAAGGGAGGGCAGAGGGAGGAAGGAGCAATTTGAAGTCAACACTCTTGGGGAGGGACAGGATCAAAAGAGAGAAGAGAAGCAATTAGGGGCAGGATAGGAAGCAGGGAAATATAATCTTACATAACATGGAAGTCATTTGCAAAACTACACAGATATGGCCCATATTGAATTGCTTGCTTCCCAAAGGGAATGGGTGGGGAGGGAGGGATGAAGAAAAGTTGGAAGTCAAAGTTGTAGGAATAACTGTCAAGTATTGTTCTTACTAATAGGAAATGAGAAATACAGGTATTGGGTTATATAAAGTTATCTGGTCCTACAGTACAAAAGAGAAGATGGGGACAAGGGAAGGGAGGGATGTTAGAAGAGAGGGCAAATCATGGGTAGGGGCAATTAGAAAACTCGGTGTTTTGGGGTGGGGGAGGAGAGAAATGGGTAGAAAATTTTGAACCCAAAATTTTGGGAAAATTAACGTCAAAAGTTAAATAAATAAATTTTAAAAAAAGATTACATCATTACATAAGTAGACCCAACATTCTCCCATAATCTTTGACCTCTATTCTGATTCTTTAAAGAAGCACTGCCTGAGTATTTCCATGACACTAGAAAGAGAAGGGAAGGTTCAGGGGTGGGTTCTGATGCAAGCCTGTGCTGTGTCCTGGGAGAGCGAACGAGTAAGTACACTATAAATGATTATTTCTTTCCCTTCTTCCCTTTGGAGATCATCTGAATGGGAATAGATGAGGGTAGACTTACATACTTTCTTCTCTCAGTAATTAGTCTTTACAGTAAATAGTTCCTGATTTTTCACATCATTGTTTTTCCCACATCAGTCACTGGGTGCACCCTCCTGGAACACTGTCCTGATGTCCATCTTGAGTTCTTGGAAAATGACCCTTAGGAAGTTTTCCTTTCTCCATCGGGGCTGAGGACCACCTGGACCATCCTCCTCAAAGGCATTGGAGTTTCCAACTGGAAGACAAAAAGGAAGAGAAATAGCCTCTTTAATGGCATAAATGCCTCCTCCTAGACATGAACATTTTAAAAAGGGATGTCTCAGAGTGGTAGCAAGTTGTAAAAATTGGGACCAGAAGCTACCCCCCTGCTGGGGGTGTCCTCACAGGTGAGTGAGAGGGCAAACATCTTAAGAATCTGCTCATTTCTTTAAACAAGAGCAGCCCTTCTTAGCTGTGATAGTCATAAAACCTAACGGTTTACATATTACACTTTTCCAGGACCTCATCTGATCCTCACAACAACACTGCCAAGGTGTGAAGTGACTTACCTTGGGCCACCCCGCTAGGCAGGGTCTGAGGCAGGATTTGAACTCAGGTCTTTCTGACTCCAGGGACAGCTCTTCCTCCACGGCATCCCCAGCTGCCTGAGATGGTGTGAGGAAGAAGAAGATGCAGATGATGAATAACCAGAGCAGGGCCAAAATTTCACCCCCAAACGCCCTGATCCAGTGGATATGTGTTTATATGGCTATAGTGAGGTCTATTTCTTAATATCCCAGATGAGGAGACTTCAAGGAGCAGGGGTGACTCACAGACATGGTGCCAGCTGTAGACTCACTAGAGCTCTACCCCCAAGGTCAGGAGGCTGGAGGCAGGGCCTGTCTATTCAGGCTGTTCCCAGAAAAATGGACAAGTGATGACCAAGCAGACCACACAGTGCTAAATACTGATGTGCAGCTAAGAAAGTGATATAGGAAGCCACAGCTTATTACCAGAAAATTTGGACTTATTGTGGTGTGACTGTCTTTATATGAAGGTGCTTTTTTTTGTACAGGCTAAAATGCAAAACAGGAGAGCATCATTGGTATATGTGCACATTAAGTGTTATACAATATGTGTTGTGTTACCATCTAGGTTTTGGATTGTATAAGAATTATGTATTGGTGACGAAAATCAGGGCTGCTAAGATGGCCTGGAATCTGGAAGATCTGAGTTCAAATCCAGCCTCAGACACTACTTATTAGAAAATGTGTTCACTTCTATTTGCTTTGGTTTCCTCCTCTGCAAAATGGAGACCATAATAGCATGTCCCTCCCAGGGTGGCTGTAAGGATCAAATGACATAAGAATTGTAAAGCACTTAGCCTGGTCTGTGGCATACAGTAGGTGCTTAATACATGTTAGCCATTATTATGTTGTTTACTGCAGACAGGGAGGTCCTGCACCTGTACATCAGTGAATGTCATCACAGTCATTTTTGGATAACCCACAATATTGTTCCCCTGGGGCCAAAACATGAGAAGATGTGGCTGGGAGCCTCCTGAGATAAACCCATAACCCAAGGATGGGCAGAGCAACTGGCATCTGCATCCCTCAGCCTCACAAGGGCCTGAGGATTATGGGGAAAGTTAAAATAAATCACTTTTGAGATGAAACTTTTCAAAGAGGTTCATGGATTGGGTTGGGAGGAGAGTATGGTGCTTAGCCAGCAATGGAGCTCCAGGTTGGAATCAGGTCCCTGGGAAATGCCTTACTTGAGCTCCACAAAGGGAGATCCTCATCCATTATAGATTTACTCCCCGTGTTTCTGATTAGCTTTTTCTTTAAATACTTTGCCAAGCCAGCCAGCATCTGTATACTGAGTTCACATAATTTCACTGTCTATGATACCTTTAAGCCCAATGCAGTCTTCCTGCTGATCTCTTCTCCTAGCCAGGTCTATTTTTGCTCTTTGCTTGTCTGACATGGTTTATAGCACCAACTTCTGCACTCCCCTGAGCCACCAGAAATTCCTGCTCAGGTATTAAACTGCCTATGGGTGTTCTGAGCTGGGATGCTCTAGGGGACTGTCTCCCACCTGATGTCTCATGGATTCTGAAATGTGCCATGCTCATGATGGCAGGAATAAGCCAGCAAAGGCAAAAGTCAGTTGGGTATTATTCCAGCATACTTCCAGTAATAGCCCTTTGGCATCCAGGTGGGTTCAGATTTCCCAATACAGCCTTGCTCAGAGTGCAGGCTTCAGAATTTTTACTGGAGCCTCCACTGTTCTCTGCAGGCCTGGGACACATGGAGGAGCTCATGGCTCTTCCTCTTGGGTCTTCCTGAGCTCTGTCTGTCCTGTTGAGTTCCTGATTACATCACTTCTGAGATGAATTTGGGGGTACTGGGATCTTCTGCTACCTTTAGTGGAACACAAAGGTTCCCAGTGGGTGCCAGTGTCTCAAATGGAAACAGAAAAGCCCTGGGGAGCTGGACTTCCTCTAGGTGATTCCATAGAAGAGTGGAAATTGGTTTGTTTGTGTCATTTTGTTGACTTTGGATGGGTAGATCCACAGGACACAGCAGAGTCTCAGAGCTGTTTTGTCCAGTAAAAGTTCAGAGATTCATTTAGGAAAAGAGTTCAGCCAAGAAACTACAGCCTTCTTGGGCAAGTGAGCCCAAGGGAAATGGAGTTTTCCTGATATCTTATTAGCCATGAAGCTCAGATTGGAAGCCTGGCAGAGCAGAGAGAGGAAGCTTCACACCTCCTGACTGGGCAGACAGAAGATGGTTTCACAGTTGAGGTGGCATGCTGGGGAGACTGAAGACCTTTCCTCCTCTGCTGGGCTCACAGAATCAACTTCCATTAGTGGGGGCTGAGAGGCACATTTCCCTTGACTAAGGAGATCTAGAGCTGGGGATCAAAAGGCCCTGCTTAGGGATGATTTACAGAGTAGGCCAGAAGGGAAGGAGTTTCTCCTTGATGGGGGACCTGGTTAATAATATGGGTGACTGAGATCTTGGGAGAGAGCTGCCACCTTGGTTACATCCTCAATGTATGGATTGTCCAGGACATCAGATAACCCTGCAAAGGCCTGGGTGAAGAAAAACTACATTGGAGAATCACATTTGATCAAACAGTGGAGGCCAGAATGGACAACTAGCTGGCAGCAGATACTGCAGAGAAGAAGGGGGCATTACTCAGAGATGGCCACAACTTTGCAGGATCAAAACCCAAGTCATAGACTTTACAAACCATGTAGCATTCCATCATTTCTAGGTGTTTACTGTTCCTGATATTCCCAATATATGACTAGAAGGGAGGGATGGACATACAAAAAGAAACGGCATCCAAGCATCTAAGAAGCCCGTTTCACCCCATGTGACTTTGGCTGCTCGCTGACAGACAGTCCTATCATGTTGCAGGTCTGTTGTGAGACACGACTCCTGACTGGTGGAAAGAATGGTGTAAATGCATTCAGTCTGTTCTTCTGGAATGGGACATGTTTGTTCTTAGAAATCACTGGCTACACAAAACCACACAGGAAAAGTCACAAAGGAGATGGAAAAATGGGGTCAGGATCACATTGAAGCCTAAGGAAGGTGGTGGTGTAGTCTTACGCATTTAAATGGATAAGAAATGCTCAAACATTGTAGTAAAGAGTGGCTGAGGGCTGCTGCTCTGCCTGTTCCCCAGAACACACCAGCCCCAGCTGACATGAATTTCTTCTGGCTGAGAAGAGGGACCACAGTTCCAGGCCATGGTGAAAGGTGGGTAATGGGTAGAGGCAGAACAGCCTTCTTCAGCCATCAGCTCCAAATACCCCATAGATTCTATGATAAATATGGTGCTTTGCCCTAACAAAGTCCCAAAGTTGGCTTGTGGATATGGGCATCAGGATGAAGATTGCAGCCTGGGAGTTACTGGGAAGTGGTTCTGTCTTCTGTCTTTTTGGTTTCTCCAAAATGAAAGTGTTCACAAAAGCAAATGCAAAATTAGAGTGTTTTCTGTCATTCTCTGTCAGTCACACTGGAACAAATTCACATCCTCATAATGAGTGTTAGAGCAGAACTGACTATGCCTCTTTTTCCCCTCTGGTGTCTCAGTGACTTGGTTCTGCATTAGCATATGTCCTGCCCAGAATCTTCATGAATGTTCACTCTTCCACAGTCTGACAGTATGTGTAAGAAGGTGTGTTGAGGCTCATGGTGGGGTGGGTGACAGGATGACTTCATATGTCTCACTATTTCATTAAAATGCCTTCACTTTGATCTAAGCTTGATTAGCCGTGGATTGGGCAAAGCAAAACCCACGAGTAAAGGCTGAGGACATAGGGTTTGGAGATGATTCTAACCTGCCTTGTGCTTGTGTTCTGGTGCGGTCTATCAAAGGCCAGAGAGGGGTGTGTGTGTGTGTGTGTGTGTGTGTGTGTGTGGAGAGATGCCATGACTTACAGATGCTGTTGGTTTAACCTCTCTGTATATGTAAACACACACACACACACACACACACATACAGCACTGTCCTTTACAAACCATGTAGCATTCCATCATTTCTAGGTGTTTACTGTTCCTGATATTCCTAATACATGACTAGAGGTGAGGGATGGACATATAAAAAGAAAAGGCACCCAAGCATCTAAGAAGCCCCTTTCATCCCACGTGACTTTGGCTGCTTGCTGACAAACAGTCCTATCATGTTGCAGGTCTGTTGTGAGACATGACTCCTGACTGGTGGAAAGAATGGTGTAAGAAGATGCCAGGTGTGTTTCATGTGGGAAAGCACAGGCACCAGCCCATTCCCCACCCCCATCTGGGGAGAAACTGACACCTTTCCATTTCCCTTCATTCCTGGGGCATGCACCCTTCGACCTGGCTGAATGAACTCCCCAGGGGATCAGAGTGTTGTTGCCCAAACTAATCTATGGAGTCTCCAGGGACTGTATTGTTCCTAGTTATTCCTGATATCCTTTGATCTAATATTGATGGGGGTGGGATTCATCTGTCAGATTAAGTTAATTGAGTCTAAGGCAGATCTGCTCCTCCTCTCCTCATTGTGGAAGGGGGCTTTCATCCTGAATCATAAAAATATTTCGAACCCTAGGTGTCAAATACTTGAGTAATACATGGTTATAATTCCAGCCTGATACCCTTGGCAAGGGAGTAAGCCACTACTATCTCTTCTTACTACCCAACAAAGGTGGACTTCAACTCTGTTCTAAGATGAGATGCTCAGATCTACCCACAGATCCACTTATCAAGCCATCTACCCAGTCTTTGATATACTATCTTTACTGCAAGTGGGAATTTGTCCAACAGAATAATTTTTTAAGATTTCCTGCTTTATCAAGAATTTCAGGGGCGGAGCCAAGATGGCGGAGTAGAAGGACGCACGTTTACGAGCTCCAACCCACAGCCCATAGAAATAATGTAAAAAGAGATCCGCATAAATTCTGGACCACTGAAAGGTGTACAGAAACGGAGTGGAAGAGATTTCCATGCCAGAGAGCCCTGGAGACCTGTCCCCAGGGTCCGTTGTGCCCCGGAAAGCGGACCCCACCCCAGCACTGCCCTGGCCGTGGCCCCAGAGAAGCTGACCCGAGCAGGCTTCAGGGACGGAAGCTCCGGCAGCCGGGAAAGTCCCTCCGCCCACAGAAGCTACAGGTCAGTGAGAGAGATGGCTGGCTGGCTGAGGGGAGTGGGGTGTCTCCGTGACTTGGGCCCCCTCAGGAGGAAGAGGTGGTGGCAGAGACGGGGGCAGTATGCGGCGGAGGCAGAGGTGTGGGCGGCAGCGGAGGCAGCAGCAGTTGCGGCCCAGGACTTCCCCAGCAGCAGGCAGGATCTTCATTACTGAAAGTCTCTGCATAAACAACCTAAGAGAGCTGAGCCTGGGAGACGGCCCTGCCTCACCCCGCTCTATTACTGAAGGCCTCTGCATAAAGCCCCTGAGGAAGCCGAGCCTGGGAGGTGGCCCTGCCCCCACCCCAGAACCAGAACCAGAACTAAAGGGCACATTGATTAGCAGATGGGCGGGTGGTGTGGAAAGCCCATTTGAATCTCACAGCTCAAGCACTAGCTGGGCGGATCTAGGCGGGGGTGGACAGGAATCTCAGAAGTCAAGTAACTGGCTGGGAAAATGCCTAGAAAAGGGAAGAAAAATAAGACTGTAGAGTTTTTTCCAACAAATGTAAATGATCCCGACATTCGGATCTGATGACGAGGACGTATTCCTGCCATCAGGGAAAGATGTGGAAGGCGGGACCTCGGTACAACAGACACCCCAGGGGGATGCCAGGGGGGCTCAGGCCTTGGAAGAGCTCAAAAAGGATTTTGAAAAGCAAGTTTGACAGGTGGAGGAAAAACTGGAAAGAGAAATGAGAGAGATGCAAGAAAAGTATGAAAAATGGGTCAATACCTTGGTTAAGGAGACCCAAAAAAATGCTGAAGAAAATAGCACCTTGAAGAATAAGCTCACTCAATTGGCAAAAGAAATTCAAAAAGCCAATGAGGAGAAGAATGTTTTCAAAAGCAGAATTAGCCAAATGGAAAAAGAGGTTCAAAAGCTCACTGAATTTAACAGATCTCTCAAAATTAGAATGGAACAGATGGAGTCTAATGACTTTACAAGAAACCAAGAAATCACCAAACAAAACAAAAAGAATGAAAAAATGGAAGAGAATGTGAAATATCTCATGGGAAAAACAACTGACCTGGAAAATAGATCCAGGAGAGACAATCTAAAAATTATGGGACTACCTGAAAGTCATGATCAAAAAAAGAGCCTAGACATCATCTTCCATGAAATTATCAAGGAAAACTGCCCTGACATTCTAGAACCAGAGGGAAAAATAAGTATTGAAAGAATCCATTGATCACCACCTGAAAGAGATCCAAAAAGAGAAACTCCTAGGAACATTGTGGCCAAATTCCAGAACTCCTGCTCAAGGAGAAAATCTTGCAAGCAGCTAGAAAGAAACAATTCCAGTACTGTGGAAATACAATCAGGATAACTCAAGATCTAGCAGCTTCTACATTAAGCGATCGAAGGGTGTGGAATAGGATATTCCAGAAGTCAAAGTAACTAGGACTCAAACCAAGAATCACCTACCCAGCTAAACTGAGTATAATACTTCAGGGGAAAATATGGTCTTTCAATGAAACAGAGGACTTTCAATCATTCTTGATGAAAAGACCAGAGTTGAAAAGAAAATTTGACTTTCTAACATAAGAATGAGAAGAAGCATGAAAAAGGAAACAGCAAAGAGAAGTATTAAGGGACTTACCAGAAGTGAACTGTTTACATTCCTACATGGAAAGACAATATTTGTAACTCTTAAAACTTTTCAGTATCTGGGTAGTTGGTGGGACCACACACACACATGTACACACATGCACGCACACACACATACACACATGCACGCACATACAGAGACAGAGAGCACAGAGTGAATTGAATAGGATGGGACCATAGCTGAAAAGAAATTAAGGTAAATGGTGAGAGGAAAATGTAGTAGGAGGAAAGAGGGTGAAATGGAATGGGGTAATTATATGTCATTTAAGAGGCAAGTAGGAGAGTTTTTAGTGGAGGGAAAAAGAGGAGAGCTGAGGAAAAAAAAAAACAATTAGTTTACCCTCATCACATTTGACTAAAGGAAGGAATAAAATGCACACACATTTTGGTATGAAAACCTATCTTACAGTATAGGAAAGTGGGGGAGAAGGAGATAAGCAAGGGGGGGGGATGATGGAAGGGAGTGCAAAGGGAGGAGGGAGCAATTTGAAGTCAACACTTGGGGAGGAACAGGATCAAAAGACAGAAGAGAAACAATGAGGGGCACTGTAGGATGGAGGGTAATTCAGTTAGGGTTATACACTCTTATACAACACGACTATCAGGGAAGTCATTTGCAAAATTACACAGATATGGCCTATATTGAATTGCCTGCCTTCCCAAAGGGAATAGGTGGGGAGGGAGGGGATGGGGAGAATTTGGAACTCAAAGTTTTAGGAACAACTGTTTAGAATTGCTGTTGCTACTAGGAAAGAAGACATACAGTTAATGAGGAATAGAAAGTCATCTGGCCCTACAGGAGAAAAGAGAAGATTGAGACAAGAGAAGGGAAGGATGACAGAAGAGAGGGCAGATTGGAGATAGGGAAAATTAGATGCTTGGGGTATTGGGGTGGGGGGAGGGGATAAAAGGGGAGAAAATTTGGAACCCAAAATTTTGTGAAAATGAATGTAAAAAGTTAAATAAATTAAAAAAAAAAGAATTTCATATATATGCATGTGCCTATACACAGACACACACACACACACACACACATATACACATTTGGTATTTTAGCTATGATCCACTGGATCCTGCCTCAAGATTTTCCTTTTATCCCCCTCATATCTGGTGTTCAGGAGTGATTTTAATTTTAACCAACCAGACCTACTCTATCTGACTCTCTCTGTATCTCTCCGCTCCTCTTCTCCTCGGTTCTCTCATCTGCAAAGTGAGGTAGAAAAGGAAATGACAGGCTACTCCAGAGTCTAGTTGGGTCACAAAGAGTCAGACCTACTGCAATGACTGAACAGAAGCAGAGGCAATAATATGCTGGCACGTTGGCACACTTTGGCTTATAACCTTTTTGTGACAGGAAGACAAGGTTTTGGTTCCCAGTTTGAGGCTACCATAAAAAGAACTATGACAAGTTTAACTGAACATATGGTTCCTTTTCCTCTTCCATTTATTAAATGTCTACTAGGTTCCAGGCACGTGCTAAGGACTTTATAAGTGTTGCCTCATTTGATTCTCATAACAACCCTGTGAGGTACATGCTATTATGGTCCCCATTTTACAGATGAGGAAACTGAGGCAGAAAGTGAGGCAGTAACATGCCTAGGGCACACAGCTAGGAAGTGTCTGAGGACTTGAACTCAGAGTATAAACCCAGTCAAATAGCAGGGTCACAGTGATTTGAAGCATTTCATGAGGTTTAAAGTCAATTCTTGGCTTGAGAATTGGTTGTTTATATCCTCTGAGTTGGTATATCTTGGATACCAAAACCTTATCAGAGAAATTGATACAAAGATTTCCCCCCCATTTGACAACTTCCCTTCTTATTCTAGATGCATTAATGTTGTCTGTAAATAAGGTTTTTAGTTTCATGTATTCAAAAATTTGTATTTTATCTTTTAAAAGTGCCTCTATCTCCAGTTAAAAAACATATTACCTACCCAAAGCTGTGATAGGTATATAATGTACTCACCCAATGGGAGTGTAGGGTGTGTTCAGGGAGGACCACTGCCTTTGGTGTGATGGCTGCCAAGCCTTTTTCAGGGCTCTTTCCACCTTTGGTGTCTACCTGTTCCACCTAACTCTCACCTGTGGCTCCAAGAAGCTGCCGCAGGTGCAGTAGCCACAACACAGTAAACCATTTCGGCAGATGGGCCACCAGGTTGAGAGTAACCAAGGGGTCTCAAACCCATTGGTGAGTTAAGTGGATGTCTACCCCAAGCATGTGAAGACTTCCTCTGGTGGAATGGGTGGATGAGAACAACATCAACCATGAAGGCAGTTGAAGCAGGTAACATGGAGTGCTTAGAGCTTGGTTAGACACCAAAGACATCAAGGTCATTCACTAAATTCTGAGCCATCCCCAACTGTCTTGACTCTGTCCTGCCACTGGACTATGATGACTCTGGAAGAGACAGTGAGGCTTACAACTTCGTGCCACTCACTTAAATTTAATTACACTTGAATCAAAAGGCATTTTACCATGGGGATGTTATTTTGGACCTCTTCTAAGATGAAGGACAACAGCCAACCAACTCACCTCATCTGTTTGCCTCTGATTCCTCATCTGTGATGATAATGACACCATCTATCTCTCAGGATTGTTGTAGGGATCAGTTGAGAATGTAATTGTGAATTCCTCAGCCCAGTGCATGGAACATGGTGCACACTGCGTAAGTGTTAGTTATTATTTATTTATTGTTATTATTTTTTTATAGTAGGCCCTTAGTATTAAGATGGCTTATCTACTGAGGAGGTGTCATGGAATACAATGTAAGGTGTTTTCCCAGAAGGTGTTTTAATCAAACAAAGAGCATTTTCCTAGATAATTTACTTTTTCCCATTATCACACACCGGGCTATTTAGTTGCATTGCTTCTGATTCCTGTCTAGTCTCCCAACAATTTTTCTATTTTTTAACCAATAGTAGATGGTTTGGATGATTGCTGCTCTATAATAGAGTTTGAGGTCTGGAACTTCTCTTCCCCCTGAAGAAGAGGTTTTGATTACCATGACGTTCGGCTCCTTTTGTGAGCAAAGCACTTGGTGCCGATTCTATTCCAGGTAAGATTTGCAAAAACTGACTTAAATTTTCTGGGTTATATGCAAGAAGTGGTTATCCCCCAGGAGTTAAAGGACACTTCCTTTGTCCATCTCTATAAAGATAAAAGAAAGAGACTGTCCTGTGACAATCACAGGGATGTATCTCTCTTATTTGCTGCTGGTGAGAATCTTGCCAGAGTCCTCCTTAATAGGACGATCCTTCACCTGGAAGATGGTCATGTATCTGAGATCCAGTGTGGCTTCAGAAACGGCCTCTATGTGGTGGTTGCTGCCTGACAATTTCAGGAGAAATGCCAGGAGCAGAACAGATGTCTGTACACCACAATTGTCCCTCTGTCACTCGCAAGGGCTTATGGAAAATTACGTCAAAATGTGATTGCCAGGAAAGTTCAACAGTATTGTATGTCAGTTGTGTAACATCATGCTTGTCCAGGTTCTAGATAACTGACAATGTTCTCATGCTTTACCAGTTACCAATCGAGTGAAACAAGGCTATGTGCTTGCTCCCATGCTTTTTAGCATGATGTTTTCAGCCATGTTGTCAAAGGCCATCAATGAGGGCAAGCATGGAATCAAGGTCAGCTACCGATGGTAAACTATCTAACGTAAAAAGGCTACAAGACAAAATTAAAATGGTGGGAGAGTTGGTTCAAGACGTTTTTATGCACAGATGACTGTGCACAAAATTCAGCCTCTGAAACTGAGATGTAACAAAGTAGGAATCAATTTTCTGTTGCTTGTGTTAATTTTGGCCTAACAATTAACACCTAGAAAACACAGGTGTCCAATCAGTCAGCACCACTGTTATGACAAGTGGAGAAGTTTGGAATACTGTAGATAAGTTCTCTTAGTTTGGCAGTGTACTTTCCAGGGATGTACACATCGACATGAGGTCGATGCATAAATTGTCAGAGCTAACCCGGTTTCTGAGAGGCTCTAAAGGAAGGTATGGGAGAGAAGAGAGAGAAGAGACTATCAAACTGAAGGTCTACAGAGCCACTGTGATGACCTCATTGTTGTGTGCCCGTGAAAACTGGATGGCCTACCAGTTCCATGCCAGGAAACTGAACCGCTTACATCTAAATTGTCTTAGGAAGATTGTGAAGATCACCTGGTAGAATCACCAGGCACTGAGGTCATTTCTCAAACTGAATGCCAAGCATTCAAAGTCTACTACAGAACGTGCAACTATGAAGGGCTGGCCACCTTATTTAAATGCCAAATATATGCTTGCCCAAAAGACTCTTTTATGGAGAACTTACAAAGGGCAAGTGATCACAAGGGGGTTAGAAGAAGTGATACAAGGACACTCTTGAACTCTCTCTGAAGAACTCTGGAATTGATTGCATGACATAGGAGACACTGGCACAGGACCACATGACATGCCCACATCAGAGAAGGGGCTGTGCTTTACCAAAAAAGCAGAATTGAAATAGTTCAAAAGAAAAGCAAGATGCACAAATTTAGAGAATCCACCTCAAATGCTCACACGGACTATTTGTGCCCAACCTGTGGTTGAGCCTTCCAAGCTTGTACTGGTCTGATCAGCCACACTTGGACATGCTGTGACTCGACCCTAATCTAGTGATGTCATTTTGGTCCTCTTCTAGAATGAAGGACAACAGCCATAATATACACTGTATATGTTCTTGAAGTTCTACTCATTTCTCTATGCATCATTTCATATAAGAAGAAGGGGCACAAACTAGATAAGAAATTCCAAAGTGACTGAAGGCAGTGGATCAGCATTGGGTAAACTCACTGCCACAAATGAGTAAGATCCAAATGAAATCCAAAGACTGAAAAACAGAAGAAACTGTAAAGAAAACTTATTGTCCTGAAAATCGCATTAAGGAGAGAGAATTTAAGAGTCATTGAAACCATGGCCCTAAATCTTAATTCAAGAAAACATTAAAAAAATACTACTGGATGTCTTTAGAACTAGAGGTCAAAATGGAAATAAAAAGAACCCATCTCTGGAAAGAACCCCAAGTAAAAACTCCCAGCATCCTCCTAGCCCAAATCCAAAGGTTAAGGTCAAAGAAAAAAAACAAACAAAAAACAGCCCAGCAAACGTCCAGAAAGAAAGACTTAACAAGGAGCAGACAGCTGAGAACATTCCAGAAGATAAAGGAGGAAGGGGAAGGTGAGAGACAAGGATCTCACATAATCCAGAAGTCTGGATAAAGCAGAAGTCTGTGCAACAGAGGAGGGTCTAGCTGGGGAAGAATCTGACAACAGAACAGCAATCTCACTTGAATGGATCAAAGGAGGGACTGCAGAGGGCAAGGGATGAGAGGGGCTCCTCACTTCCTGATGGAGATGAAAGATTCAGAGCGCAGAACACATGTACACGCTTTTGTTTTTTGGGGGGCCGCATGAACAATGCTGGAATGTTGCCCTTGAGAATACAAGTTCATAACAGAGGTTTTGTTTTCCTTTATCTCTCAATTTAAGAAGGCTGAGCAGGGTAAGTGGAGTTTTTCCTGAGTGAAAAAAATATTTATTTGAAAAAATCAGAAGAAAATCCACTCATTTAACATCTACAACTGTGTCAAGGAACATTCTTAATCCAAGACATTATTTTTAAAAAAATAGATAATCCTAATTACATAAAACCTAAAAGGTTTCACTAAAATAATTGAAGATCAAACATGAAAAATTGTTAGTAGCACATATGTCAAATGGATACATCAAATCTGACCAAAATAAGTCCTTTATATCCAGACAGAGACCTGACAACAATATGAACCAAGAGCCATTGCCAACAGATAAACACTGAAATGAAATGAATATTTCTAAAGTCCTGGAAACCATAAATGACCTGAAAACAGGTCTCCAAGCCACACTAAGAGAAAGTCATGGGAAAATAATCTTACTATCTCTTGTAACATTTGTGCATGACAATAACTGAGTGCTGAAATAAGAGGAAACAATTCTTTGGGCCCCAAACAATTCTTTGGGCTCCAAGAAGGAGGCAGTAGAGTTGCTGATAGATGGTAGGTAAGGAGATGTCTGCACTTTCTCAGAACTAGGATGACTAGGGTCAAAATTATGGCTACTATGTTTCGTAAAGAGAAGAAACCAGAGTTCAAGGCCAGGTAAGTGTGCACTGTTGGTCTTCAGTTTCCCAATCTGGAAAATAAAGGAGATTATCTCTAAGATCCTCTCCAGGGGAAACTTGAAATATTTAGTTTTATAGTTTCCCAGTTAGGGAGATGAGACAAGAAAGAGGGAAAATCCTACCAAATGTGCCCAGGTTCATTGTTTCTGAAAAAAGAAGTTACCAGGCATTCACATCTTCACATTTCAGGCAGTTCAGACCAGCCTTAGGCTGAAATGGCACTCCTCTCCATTTTAGTAGTTAAGCTCTTTCCTTTTTGTTACCGAGTTGTATCTGACTCATTGTGACCCCTTTTGGGGTTTTCTAATCAAAGAAATTGGAGTGGCTTGCCCTTTCCTTCTCCAGATGATTTTCCAGATGGGGAAACTGAGTCAAACAGGATTAAGTGACTTGCCCAGGATCACACAGTTAGTAAATGTCTGAGGCTTGGATTGGAAGTCAGTTCATCCTGACTACAGGCCCTTGGCTCTATCCACTGGGCCACATCTCTGCCTCTCTGCTCCTCGGATTCCCAATTCCATTTCCTGGACCCTGATTTCCTCTGCTTTCTTGGGTCCTGGCTTGTTTATCTACAAGGCCTGGGGAGGTTACAAGACTTGCCTGAGTCACAGCTGAGATGGAGGTCGTTAAATCTGAGGGGGCAGCCCCTGGTCTCAAGTCAGCCTGCAGATTTCTTCAGTCCTCAGATCCCCCTCAATCTAGGCTGGGGACATTTTCTCCCCAACTTCTAAGGAGGGGAAAGGGTCGCCCTGAGGAGGGCTGGAGGGCAGGGTGGACTCTAACCCTAACCCTTCTTTTCCTCTGGTTCAAGCCGGGAGCACAAGAGCAGTGCACTCCTGGAATGATGATGGGAGGGAGGGAGCCTCCGCTGCTCCACAGAATCAGAGGCTGTTCTGGGAATGACAAAGATAGAGCCAAGGTCTATCAAGCCGGTGATTTCCTCAGAGTCAGTTTCAGTTTTGGTCTCCCAACCTGTGCGGGCTCCTTCTGCCTAGTCACCAGTGACGTTTGTCGTTTTTAATTTTCTATTGGCTGGTAGAGCCTCCGGGAAGCCAATCACAAGTGAGAGATTCGTCCCTTGATGAATCCAGACCAAAGAGGTCTCTGATATTGGGTTCACGTTCTTGCTGACCATGGAGCGCTCCCTGTGCGCTCTCCTTCTGTTGGGGACCATGGTCCTGCGGGAGACCTGGGCGGGTAAGGAGAGACTGGACGCAGCACCCAGGGGTAGCCCTAGGGCCGGGATGGGGTTCCTTCCACGAAGCTCCTCGGACCCCAGCCCAGACAGCGTTTCCTCGGACCCGGCTCCTTCTTGTCGGGGCGGTCCAGGCGGGGCTGAGAGGGAGAAGCCGGGAATAAACCTGGACCAGGAGCCCGCCGCCCCTGAGAGGGGCTTTGGAGGGGGGTGTCTTCGTGTGGGTCCTTTAGTGGGTCCCTTGGCGGGGGGGTGAGTGGATCGGTAGGGGGTGGGAGGTCATAGGGAGGAAGAATGGGGGCCACAGTCCTGGGGGCGTTAGGGAGCAGAGCTGTCCGGGGTCCCCTTGATACCCCCCCGGAGCTCCCCAAGGGCGAACCAGGGGCAGCGTTGTTATAGAGCATCCCGGAGGATGGGGGGAGGGGCAGATGAGGCCACAAGGTGGGGGGCCGGAGGTGAGCAGTGTGGGAGACCCCGGACCCGGACCGGAGGTGGGGATGGGGAGAGGGAGGCAGAGTCCGGGAGCAGGGGCTCGGACTCGCCTGGGCTGTTGTCGGGGACGGCGCGGTGTGCTTGGGGGGAGGGGAGGGTAAGGGGTCCGGGGGGGCATCTCGGGATAGCGGGCTGGGGGCACGGGGTCAAGGGTCACTGCCCTGGCGGGGCGGGGTCGGGGGGTCGCTCCTGGTAGTGGCGGGGTGCAGGCTCACCCCAGGACCCCCGCCCTGACCCGGCCCCGTCCCCATGTCCCAGGCTCTCACTCCCTGAGGTATTTCCACACCACCGTGACCCGGCCCGGGCTCGGGGAGCCGCGGTTCCTCTCCGTGGGCTACCTGGACGATCAGCAGTTCGTGAGCTTCGACTCAGACTCCCCGGGTCAGAGGGTGGAGCCGCGGGCGGCGTGGATGGAGGGGATGGAGCAGGAGGAGCCGGGGTACTGGGAACAGGCGACGGGGATCTCCAGGGCGAACGCACAGATTTACCGAGTGGATCTGGAGACCGCCCGCGGCTACTTCAACCAGAGCGCTGGCGGTGCGTGACGGAGGAGAGGCGGGGGGCGGGGTCCGCCCGAGGCCCCCCTGGGGATGGGGGGAGCCCCCGGGGTGTCGGGGGCGGGGCGGGGGCAGCCGGAGTCCGGTCTCACTGACCAGGCCGGTCGGACAGGCGTCCACACCTTCCAGCGCCTGTCCGGCTGCGAGGTGTCCCCCGAGCTCATCTTCCGGCGCGGGTTTATGCAGTTCGCCTACGACGGGCGGGACTACATCGCCCTGGACACCGAGACCCTAACGTGGACGGCGGCCGTGCCCCCCGCCGTGAACACCAAGCGCAAGTGGGAGGCGGGGAGCTTCGCGGAGAGACAAAAAGCCTACCTGGAGGAGACGTGCGTGCTGTGGGTGAAGAAGTACCTGGGGATGGGGAAGGAGGCGCTGATGAGGACAGGTACCGCCGGCCCCGCCCCAGTATGCGCGGCACTCAAGGCCCCTGGGCGGCCCTTCTCCACCTCCCCTCAACCCCGGGCCTGACCCCCAGGAACCCTTGTACTCCATTGCGTATTGTAGGGTGTGCCCCTCCCCCCACCTGTCCTTGTGCCCCTGGAGGGGAGGGGGGAAGGGGAACCTGGAAATGCCCCTGCCCTTTGGCTGCAGACCCACCCAGGTGTGCTCTGCACTCAGGGCCTCAACCCATCCTTCTCAGCCGCTCCTAAGCCCCAGTTGTGTCCCCCAACCCCAGGAACCCCTTGTAACCCATCCCTGTTCATGTGCCCTGGGAGGGGAAGGGAGAAAGGGAGCCTGGTAATGCCTCTGATCTTTGCCTCCAGACCCACCCTCTGCCAGAGTGACCCGCCACACTGCCCCCCATGGGGAGGTGATCCTGAGGTGCCGGGCCCAGGACTTTTACCCTAAGGAGATCTCCCTGACTTGGCTGAGGGATGGGGAGGAACAGCCCCAGGACACGGAGTTCATTGAGACCAGGCCTGCAGGAGATGGCACCTTCCAGAAGTGGGCAGCTATGGATGTGACCTCTGGCCAGGAAGGGAGGTATACCTGCCGAGTTCAGCACGAGGGGCTGTCTGAGCCCCTCATCCTGCAGTGGGGTAAGGACAGTGAGGAGGGGCTGGGGAAAGGCCACCCTCCATCCCACAGGACCTGAGGGAAGGGGAGTTACTGGGAGAAGGTGGGGGAGGGGTTAGTGACTTAGGCCAGACAGGGGTCAGGGCCTCTCACTTTCCTTTTCCATTTCAGAGCCAGAGTCTTCATCCACCTGGCTCATTGTGGGGGCCATTGCTGCCAGTCTCCTCCTCCTCATTGCAGTCATTGCTGGAGTTGGGATCTGGAGAAGGAAGCATTCAGGTAGGCAGGACTGGGAGGGGGTCATTAGGGATCAGACCCCATGGATATCCGGGCTTCCTCTGACCCGGCAGCTTGTTTCTCTGTCCTCAAGTCCTCTCCTTTTCATCTAAGGGACTTTTCATCCTTTTCATCAGATGAGCCCTAAGAGTGTAGATAAACAAATCCCCAACTAGAAGCCATTTCTCTGGAGGATGCCTGGCAGGGGTGTCACAGCCTGGCTGAGTGGGGAATCTACTTTCAATTCAGCCCAGACATGAACATGGGGGTCTCTGCCCGAGGGCCTGGGTGTCTCCCTGGCTGGGGACTGTAGAACAGCTTTGGGAACCCCTGGGGGCAGGCCTGGAGTCGGGGAGACGTGCCCATTTGGGGGTCTTTTGTCTCTTCCTCTTAGATCTAGAGACTGGAGTGCTATGGGACATGGGGATGCAGTCCTGATTATTTGTTGTGTCTCCAAGACAAATCTTGGAATTTCTGAGACTGTAGTGTGGTCTCCTCTCCTGGATTCCTCACTGGAAATTTGTTTTCTTTTCCAGTTGGAAAAGAAGGTGATTATGTTCCAGCTGCAGGTAAGTGAAAGGTAGACAGTGGAGGGTAGACAAAAGGTAGCCCAGTAGCCTTCCCTTGGTGTCCCCTTCCCTTCCCATACCTTGGTTCTGGAATGCATGTCCGTGACTGGGTTGTTTCCTTCCTTTGTCTTCAGGCAATGACAGTGCACAGGGGTCAGATGTCTCTCTCACAGCCAAAGGTGAGACTCTGGGGACCTGGAAGGAGAGGGGCTGGGATAAAGGGGGCCAAGCAAAGAGGAGGAGGGTCTGTGGGAGGTTGGACTGAGGCTGGGCTGGGTGGTGAGGCTGGCCCTTCAGAATGATGACAGACTGGAGGCCAGAGGGCACTTGGAGGATCCCCCTGAATCTGTCTTTCCTTCTTCAGCTTGAGAGAATTGCCTGGCATAGACCTGAGATGGAAAACCAGTCTGCAGCCCCCCTACTGTTTCTATTGACCCCTGGTCTCTCTCCCCTGCACTGACCCCTGCAATTTTCCCTGGACTCTACTGGCCCAAGCCTAGGGCAGTCTCATCAGGGCCCTCATCCTGCTCTCTAAGGCCTCCCTCCCTCTTCCCTCCTGTCTCTCTGCTTTGGGAATGAGCCTCCTTCACATCTAAGACTGCCCTGACCTCTGGGGTCTCTGTCTGATGGCTAAAACAGCCTGATGAATCACTGCTCTGGAGTCTGCAGCTTTTCTCCACAATCTCAGCTCAGCTTCACGTTTGGGTGGGAGATTGTGGGGGACAGGATGACTACATGGAGATATTTCTGGCCATCTGAAGGAAGGGGCAAATAAATGAGAGTTTGGAGATGCCTGAGAAAACTTTTATTTGCTCTGCTGAGTCTGTGAGTGCAGTTGGGGGCTGGGCCCAGAAGTGAAGGAGCCTGGGGGGAGGGACAGTACGTGGCGAGAGGGCAGACATTTGTCTTTGATTTGTATTGCTTGGGGGTATGTATGGATGTGGTCTATTGGGACTTGTTTCCAGGCTTCAGACAGAGCCCAGGCTGCGCACTCCTCTTGGCTCTGGAGCCATGCCCAGACAGGGTGCTGAGTCACTAACCCATAGGCCACCCGCCCATAGGCTGCCCCTCAGCACTGACCTTCACAGATGTCCAGATCTCTCTGTTTTGTCATTTTCATCAGATATAAAAGCAGCATTTTCGTTCTGGGGACAGGAAGTCTTGTGAGAAGAGAGGACAGGTCTTCCATGGGGGCTCACTTTCCTCATTTGCACCAGAAGATGGGTCTACATTTCAAGGTGACTCAGTGGAGCCTCTGACTTTCAGGCAAGAAGACCTGAGTTCAAATCCCATCTCAGACACTTAATAGATTTGTGACCCTGAGCAGGTCACTTAACCTCTCACCTCAGGAATAGGAGTGTTGGGGGGTCATGACAGCCCCTCCTCCCAGGGTGGGGGTGACATCAGCTGAGATCATAAATACAAAGGGCTTATCAAGGCTTATGATAGAAATGAACGCTGTCATTATTATTGCTTTCAAGCGCTAATTCCTGATTCTGCCGATTCCAGACATTCTGTTACAATACTCTGAAACGATGGCTTTCATCCTTCAGAGACCTAAGAGTTCCTCCCAGTGTGAGGTCAGTCATTTATCTCCTAAGCAGGGACCCGCCTGCCACCTGGTGGATATTAATGGCATTACAGGAGTTAGAATTACAGTATCCTCCCTTCTGAAATGATGAGTGTGAAGGGGGTGCCATCCTCTGACAAACCAGCCCCTGAAGCCTACAGACTTCATGGTGAGCCTGGGGACTTCCCAGGTTCATCAATGTGAGTCAGAAGGGGCCTCCAGGCCCTCGGATGCAGCTGTTTGGGACAGCGCCTAGTCCATAGGAGACTCAATCAGTGCTGTTGGCCTGCCTGGCTCCAATCCCCAAATCCATTCCTCTGATCTCTAGGACTTTTCTATGAAAGAAAAACCTGCTTGATAATGTTTAGGTGCAGCTCCTGAAGCCCAGGCTAGGTCAGCCATGGGTGTTCAGAGAAGCTGGTCTGGAACACCCAGGGAAGGTTCTAGGGAGAAGGGGACTTCAGCTTCCAAGTAGAAGATGTATTTATCTGTATCAGATAAGCTGTGTATACTGACCCCTGTGCAATCTGATGAGAGTTTTCAGGGGGTCTATGAACTTGGATGGGAAGAAATACATCTTTATTTTGACTAACTTCAAATTGAAATGTCAGAATTCCTTTGACTATTACATTTTCAAAAACCACACGTGTTCTGAGAAGGCATTTATTAAAAGCTTCACCACATGACCCCAAAATTTATGATGTCCTGATCTAGGTTATATCAGAATGATGAGGGAAATACAACTGTGTGTAGGTACCTTTCAGCACTTTTTGTGCCTGAGTGTGTGTATACATACACCCATACCTATGAATACATATATGTGCGTGTAGATAAGTTATGAAACTGCCTGTAACCTTTGACTCAGCAATACTGATACTATACCTATTTGCGAAGATAATTAGGGGAAAAGGAAAAGAATTTATATATTCTAAATATTTATAGCTGGTCTCTCTGTGGAGGCAACAAACTGAAAATTATGGGAATGCCCATCAACTGGGGCATGACAGAACAAGTTGTGTTACATGGTTATTATAAAATATTACTGTGCTATAAGATATGATGAAAACATGGAAAGACTTGCAGAAAATGATGAGGAGTGAAATGGGCAGAACCTAGAGAATGTCACATACATTCTCAGCAATACTATTTTAAGAACAACTTTGAGTGACTAAGTCATTTTGAATACTGTGCGCAGCCAGATGAACTACAAAGGATCTATGAAGGAGCTGTATGCATCCAGAGAAAGAACGGACAAATAGAAGTATCCATAGAATGATTTTACACACACACACACACACACACACACACACACACACACACACACACACACACACATTTGGTCTAATGGTATCCATCTCTAGGATGGGGGGAGGGGAAGAAAAAAAGGAAAAATTACACAATAAGTTTATTATATAATAATTTACTAGGAATACCACGTTCTACGTAATAGATTTGCAGTTTCATGGGTAATCTCTTTTTCTTCTATGTTATGGAAAATATTATTTTATTTCACAAGTTCAAAATAAAACACAGAAAATTACAGAAAAATCAGAGCTACAACTAGTTACTCTCAACCTCGAGATGGGCATCAGTGACTACGCCAGATGTGAGGCCACAGCTCTGGTGGTGTTAGGTTGTTCAGCTTGTCAGGAGCCTAGGTCACCAGGACTACTGTGAATGAGGACAAAGGGAGGAGATGAGAGGACAAAGAGGTCATGGGAAAAGACCTGGGCCAAGAGGCCTGGCTTTGGTTTTTGTATCCTTTTCAGTGATTCCCTGCACTCTCCTGGGGTCCCTGTTTTCAAAGATATTCAGGATCTGCTCCCCTCCTCTTGTTAGGGACATGCTTAACAACAGCTAGGTTTACATTCAATGCTGGGATGAAATGAGGCCCTCAGAAATCAATGACCATTAAAGAAAGGAGGTTGACTTGCTCCTGAAACAGCAAGGGTGTGCGCCAAGGACATGGTGTGTTTGTCCTTCGTTGCCAAAGAAGACCATACCATCAGAGAAATAATGACATGACTTGCACTTGACTTTGTTTGGAGTGAGGGAGGGCTGTGCAGGTCACCAGCCTCACTTCTCCTCCAGAGCCATCTGAATCCAATGACCAGATATTCATCAGGATGACTGGAGATGGCCCAGGATGAGGCAATTGGGGTTAAGTGACTTGCCGAAGGTCACACAGCTAGTGAGTGTCAAGTGTCTGAGGTGAGATTTGAACTCAGGTCCTCCTGACTTCTGCACTGGTGCTCTAGCCACTGCACCACCTAGCTGCAACCAAGGACATGATGACACTTTTCTGGATAGGACTCCTCTCATGTCTAGGTGAAAACTTGTCTGGTCAATGGGACAGGGCAAGATGTCTCCAAAGAAGCCACCATGTGGAAGAAGCCACAGCTCCTCATGGATGGGACTTTAGGTGTCCTTAGGTCACCAGGAAGCTACTTCATGGGAGACAAAGGCCAATCAGATCCTAGGGACAGCATTGTTGCCTTTTAGGGAAAACTTACCTTTTTTCTGGGGAAACCAGAAACCCCTGGTTCCATCCCACACCACTCCCCCACAAACCCAGGGATCTTCTAAAAGACATTTTACCATTTTCAAATTTTCAGGATTTGATTGGATAATTATCCTGATCCAGGAAATACAAGAAATGAAGAAAAAATACCTTGCCTCAATAAAGAGTTACTAAAAGAAAAAGGAAAAAAAAATGAGGATAAAAAAAGTAGAAATTCTAGACTTTCTCTTTCTCATTTGGATGAACTGAACCTCAGATCTTCATCATCTGGTCAAATACAGCTGGAACCTCAGATCTTCATCATCTGGTCAAATACAGCTGGAATCACTTAAAAATGTAAGTTGGAAATAATTTACAAATAGTTTACAAAACAAAGATGCAATAAAACATAAATAATGTTAATATGTGGTTTTCTAAGGCAATGTGAAGCCCAGGGATCCTTCCATAGAGAGCCTGGCAGGTAGCAAGTGCTTATTTTTTAAAAAAAATTATTTTATTTATTTTCAGGATTCCACAATCACTACCATACAACCTAGGTTTTTTCTTTCCCTCCCTCGCCCTCCCTTCCATCCATCTCTCTCCTCTCTCCCTGAGATGGCATACAAATGTAAATAGGCTCTACACATACATTCCTATTAAATTCATTTTCACCACAGTCATGTGGTATAGAAGAATTAAAATGAATGGGAGAAATCAAATGAGAAACAAAAACATACAAAAAAATGATCTGCTACAATCTGTGATTGAATTCCATTGTTCTTTCTCTGGATGTGGAAGGCATTTTGCCTTAAAAGATCATTGGAAACTTTTTAAGTCCTTGCACTGCAATGAAGTTCTAAGTCTACCAGAAAAAATTCTCGCACACTGTGGTTGTTGCTGTGAACAAAGTTTTCCTGATTCTGCTCCTTTCACTCAGCATCAGATCATATAAGTCTTACCAGGCCTGTCTGAAGTCTTTCTATTCATTATTTCTTAAAGTGCAATAGCATTTCATTACATTTATATACCATAATTAATTCAGTCATACCCCAGTTGATGGGCATCCCTTTGATTTCCAGGTTTTGGCCACCACAAAGAATGCTGATATAAATATTTTTGTACATGTGGGACCCTTTCTAGTTTTTATGATTTCTTGGGGATAGAGTCCTAGAAGTGATATTGCTGGGTCAAAGGGTATGCACAGTTTTGTAGCCCTTTGGGCATAGTTCCAAATTGCTCTCCAGAATGTTTGGATCAGCTCATAGCTCCAACAATGAATTAGTGTTCCAACTCTTCCACATCTTCTCCAACAGTTATCATCTTTCTGTTCTGTCATGTTAGCCAATCTGATAGGTGTGATGTGGTATCTGCAAGTTGTTTTGATTTGTGTCTAATCAAGTGATTTAGAGCATTTTTCCATATGAACATAGATATCTTTAATTTCTTCCTCTGAAAACTGGCTATTCATATCCTTTGACCATTTATCAATTAGGGAATGACTTGTATTCTTGTACATTTGACTTAGTTCTCTATACATTTTAGAAATGAGGTCTTTATCACGCGCTAGTTGCAAAAAATCTTTCCCAATTTTCTGCTTCCCTCCTAATCTTGTTTGCATTGGATTCGGTTGTGCAAAAATTTCTCAGTTTAATGTAATCAAAATTATCCCATTTGCACTTCATAATGCTTTCTATCTCTTCTTTAGTCAAAAATTCTTCCCTTCTCCATGAGTCTGAAAAATACACTACTCCTTGCTCCACTTATTTCTTTATAGTATCACTCTTTTTACCTAGATCATGTACCCATTTGGATTTTGTTCTTGTGTATGGTGTCAGGCCTTGGTCTCTGCCACACTTTCATCCAGTTTTCCCAGCAACTTTGGTTGAACAGTTCTTAAGTGAGTTCTTATCCCAGAAGCTGGGGTCCTTGGATTTATCAAACAGTAAATTGCTGTATTTACTGCCTACTGTGTCTTGAGTACCTAGCATATTCTTTAATGTTCACGACAAAAGCGTTGCCATAATGCTTACACTCATAAAGTTTTCTCTTCAGTAGGAACAATCTGATGTTAGTTAAACACTTAACAGAAGGCTTCCCATAATCACTAAATTTATGAAATTTCTCAAATCTGAATTTTACATGTTCAATAAGCTGCCCTCTGCTGCTGAAGGCCTTCAGTTCATAACTTTTCAGCCAAGTCTGCATTTTCTGATGTTGTTTGTCCTTTGTTCTTGAAGAGGACCATGACATCAAGGAATGTGATGCCAGGACTTGCAAGTGAATTTGGGTTTAAGTGAGGGAGGAAAATGCGCTGTGCAATGCTACCAGCCTCACCTTCCCCTCTGGTGTCTTCTGGGTCCTGGTGAGGTATAGATAAGGTATAGATAATATAGATTACTCAGATGTCCCCTGAGTAATATGCATGCTCCAGCTGCAGACCATCCCAAACCCATTATGTATAAAGCCTTTCTCCCTTAGGAATTCTGTAGTGAAGAAAAAGTTGTGAACTCTGGAGGAAAACATTTCCATCTTCATTACATGGATAAAGTTGCCTCTGAGGAAAAATTTATCCTCTCAGGATAATTCTTACTATAAGGAATAGGTTCTGGTTGAAAGGCTCCAATAGGAACTTGTTGATTTTCATTTAATTCTATGGTTTGAAGGAAGCTTTCCCAGATTGATGACATTTATGAGTTTCCTTTCTATTCAGGTTAGGAAGATGGCTTTCCCACATTCATAAGGCTCATTAGGTTTCTCTGCAGAATAAAGTTTATGCTACTTAGGGTGAGGGTTAGGGTTAGGGTTAGAATCGAGCGCATTTAGGGTTAGGGTTAGGGTTAGAATCGAGCACATTTAGGGTTAGGGTTAGGGTTAGATCGCATTTAGGGTTAGGGTTAGGGTTAGGGTTAGGGTTAGGGTTAGGGTTAGGGTTAGAATCGAGCGCATTTAGGGTTAGAATCGAGGGTTAGGGTTAGGGTTAGGGTTAGGGTTAGAATCGAGGGTTAGGGTTAGGGTTAGGGTTAGGGTTAGGGTTAGAATCGAGTGCATTTAGGGTTAGGGTTAGGGTTAGGGTTAGGGTTAGGGTTAGAATCGAGCGCATTTAGGGTTAGGGTTAGGGTTAGAATCGCATTTAGGGTTAGGGTTAGGGTTAGGGTTAGGGTTAGGGTTAGGGTTAGGGTTAGGGTTAGGGTTAGGGTTAGGGTTAGAATCGCATTTAGGGTTAGAATCGATAGAATCGAGGTTAGAATCGAGCGCATTTAGAATCGAGTTAGGGTTAGGGTTAGGGTTAGGGTTAGGGTTAGGGTTAGGGTTAGGGT